>QLOH01000430.1:600000-941734 GCA_026901365.1 Sesbania bispinosa
GGAAAAAAACCCCAAGGCTTTTGTGCATGGAGGGAAGGGTAAGCAAATTGCTCTCCCTCCACTCAGACGACTCTGGTGGGCACATCATGGGAAGACCCACAGGGGTGTGTGCAATCTTTCATATTATTATTGTCATAAATCTCTAGATATTTAGTCTATATATTCTCTTACATTTGTACTTATTTTACCACCTCTAAGTGGTTGATAGAGAGATTGATATATATATATATATATCTATATATATATATGGAGAATAGAGGAGGGAGTAACAAAAAGGATCAACCAAGATTAATTCTAGATGGTGCATATGTGTTTCGAAACCTTTATGTGGTCAATTTTCTTATAGTTTTCCCTAAATTTTTTATCTCTACTCTTAAGTTGGTCGTCAACTCAAAAAATGATGGATTGATTTCTAAAAGGTTACGTCTCTGACCCCCTATTTTGATAGGGAATATCTTTACTAGAATGGGAGTAGGGAATTGTTATCAAACCATCATTGGCCATGGGTAATTGCAAGAATGATTTTGGTTGGATCCTTTTAGTCTAACAAAGAGGGTTACTTATAATATATAGACAGATTAGTGTATAACTCATTCACACTAACCCTTGCATACTAATTAGATTCGAAACACTAATACCTTAGAGTTTCGAACAATTAATTTTTAATCATTATTATCTCAAATACTTGGGATGATAATATGACAAAATATGTTAAACTTGATTAATGTAAAAAAAATGCTATAACTAAATACAAGTTTACATATCATTATATAACCAGGGCCGGCACGAGGGGAGGCCGGTAAAGCAACCGCTTTAGGCCTCCCCTGTAATAAGGTCTCAAATTTTTTTATGTATATTTTATATATTAAAATTATATGGGTAAAATATGTATGTAATTTGTGTAAAATTATATAAATTTGATTTTGGTTCTGATAATTTAAAAATTCGTGTGTTGAATCTCTCACTCTTTTAAATCACCCCATTATTAGGTGTATTTTTTATTCTCAAGTATTTCTTATCAAGTGTGATTTTAGTACCTATCGAGAGTGGTTCTAACGATTAAATTGAGGTGATTTTAAGAAAAGAGAAACCCATCACATTGATTTTAAATTATGAGAACCAAATTCAAATATGCTTAAATTTATAAGGATTAAAAAAACATATTTACCCAAAATTTAATAAAATATTTATATCAAATGTAAAAAATACTAATTATTAGTTAATAAATAATAATTAAAAATAAGTTTTTCCTATAAAAAAAATAAAAGTTTAATTTAATATAAGTTTCTTATGTTAAAAATAGACTCATTTTTTTTAAATGTCATTTCAAGTCTTTATCTCTTAGAAATTAGGCCTCCATATTTAATTGCTTTAGGCCTATATATATGTTGGGTCGGGCCCTGTATATAACTAATATTTTATTCTAGAATGTATCAAAAAATTTAAAGTAATAAAAATATATATTTTATCCTACGTAAAGCATGAAAAATATTAATGAATTTTTATATATAATTAATATTTTAAATAAATATATCTATAATAATAAATGAATATATTAAAGTATGATAATTATATTGGATTTAAAATAAATAATTTAACTTTGATATGTAAATATTATATTATAACTAATTTAAATTATGTATACCTTGAAATTAATATATAAATGTTAAAAGATAATTAGTTTAAATTAAGGATTATTTGGATGCATATTTTGAATTTGAATTATTAATTTATAAAAATTAATTATTTTAATCATATTATTCAATCGGTGATATTTTATAATTATCAATTTTTATGTAATTTAAATATTGGAGATACTAATAAATTATCATATTATTTAATTTTTAAATTTGATCAATTATTGTTATATATATATATATATCGATTTATTATTATATATTATTAAATTATAATGGTAATGATAAGAATTTAAAATTAAACTTAAAAAGGATTTGAAATAAAAAATGGGTTAAGTATTATAATCATAAATATTTAAATTTTGAAGTAGTAGTGTTTTAAGAGATTTGAGAGAATGTTCAAGAATCTTGTAAGGGAAGTGTGCATAATAGTGAGAAATAATAAAAAAAATGAGATATGTCATTGTGATTGAGAGGGTAAAAAATGTGAGTGTCTCGCATCCGAAACAAGGACTCAAAATTAATATATAAAAATTGATTAAATTTAAGGACTCAAAATTAATATATAAAAAATTGATTAAATTTAAATATAATATAGTAATAACTCTGGGGTTGGTTCAGCGGAGGGGCTGATCCAAGCTTAACCAAGGTCGGGGGTTCGAATCCCGCCTTAGGCATGGCAACTCTTAAAATCCAGATTAGTCATTGTTGTCGGCGGTGGATACCCTGGTCAAGTAAAAAAATATATAATATAGTAATAGTAATTTACATATTCAACAGTAAGATTTTTTGGTAATCTATAAATATTTTTTGTGTGTTCAATATACTACTAGTTAGTACTCGCCCGGATCCTCTCTAGTACTTGAGAATGTCTTGTGGGCATCCAATGGTCATGATTTTTTTATTATGGTTTTTGGTTTTATTTTAAAATCAGTGAAATTGGAACAACCGAGATCTCATCTATTTTTTAAAAAAAAAAAATTGGAGAGGATACGAGTCCTATATACTAGTACAATATTTCGAATATTAATTCAGTTTTTTTTTTGGGTACAGAATAGTATTAATTCAGTTCTGATTCAAGAGAAGAAACAAGAGATGAAGGAAATATGCTGGCTTGGAGTACAAGAAAGGAAGAGCTATTAACTTCTTGTGCAAGAGGCTTTTTCTTTCCTTTGTTACTATATATTGTTTTTTCTCCAAGTTACAAAAGAGTTTTGAATGAATAATGAGATGCAACAAACATGTTGATAGTATATAGACTTCGCAGCAACGAAGTCATTCTTCAAAAGCTTCCAACATATGCATTTTTTTTTTTTACTCCCAAAATAAAGGATATCATGCTGAATTAACTTTCAGCTGGTATTTTATCCGCATTAATTATTTTAGTCCGTTTGATGATGCTAATCCTTTAATTTTTACTTAAAAGCAGAAAACAAAGACTTACGTTCATAAATGTAAATGTCAGTCCTAAACTAGCGGGTAGGTACAATACTTGGAGCATACGAGTCGACAACATTGTTGTGCTGCTACATTTTTAAAATTCATCTTTAATATTGGTCAGCGCCAGCTGTCTCTTCAATGTTGCGAAACGATATATGCTTTTCATAGAAACCCCAAATTTGTCTCCTAAATTATTATTTTTTATTTTCTTAATTATTCTGTGATAATGCTCTGTTATGATGGTAATTATTAAACAAAAGAAGAAAATATAACATGGGTGATCGATCCATCATCATTGTTCATTGATAAATAATGGTATTAAAATAAAATAAAAAATAATATAAATATTAATTAGGAAAATATTATGCTAGCTGTCACCCCAAAATTGAGATATAAGAGGCGTAAGGACAAATAAAAAAAATTAAAATAAAAAAAGAAAGTGATAGATGTAATAATTAATATAATGAAAAGTAAATAGAGATAAAAATAAAGTGGGGATCAAGTTATTTCAAGAATAACTTTTGTTAAATTTACTTTGTTTAATAGTAACTTTTGTGAATGTTGATTTTCTATAATTTAGTATGCATGATCATCATATAATTAAATATCACATTATTCAACGGTTAGATTTGTAAAATTATATTCTACATAAAGTTATTAAGTGGAGTAACTTCAAAGTTCACTCCTGGAGTAATCTTCACTAAAAAAATATGAAAAAATATAAATTATAAAAAATGAGTATAAAAAATATTTTTTTTGTATATAATGAAAGTTGAGATTTGATTAACCTTATTTACATAAATTATATAGATTATATTTGATAAAAGAAACAATCCAAAGGCTGATAAAAGTCATATCATGTGAAGACTCAGGGTCATTTTATGTGCATGTGAGTTAAAACATGAATTGTAACTTGGGGTGGTTTACGGAGATTATTGAGATTGATATGACAAATAGAAAATGACGTTAACTAATTGAAAGAAACTAATCGTTGGGTTTTGATTAATACTAAGAAATTTTTCTATAATTGATCTTATAATTGAATAAACTTTCTCATATTTTAACTTGTAGCGGGTAGATTATTTGCTTGAGTCTAATCTTGATGTATTATTATAAATGTAAAGTAGTCTTTAAATTTAATAATTTAAATCTGGTTTAATCACTGTTTAGAAAATCGGATCAGACTGGCTGGTCAGACCGAAAAACTGGTGAACCGGCCATGTGTGCGGTTCAATAGAACCACAAAACCGGTCTCTAAACTGGAAAACCGGTAAAAAAAACCAGTAAAACCGGTTGAACCGGTCTTTTAAAAAAAATTCATTTTTTGTATTTTTTATTTAATTTAAAATATTTTAAGATAATAAAAACATATGTTTGAGAATTACACATAATATTTATTATTTTACCAATTATTTTTATTTTATAAACTTTATAATAAGGTTATTTAAATAAATTTATAGCTTCATATATCTTAATTTCTTATGATTTTGTGTTATTTTATTAATTAAAATATATAATATTTAAAATATATGTTTAATTAATACCGATTCGACCACGTTCAACCATTGAATCCTGAACCAGTGCCTTCACCGGTTGAATTACCGGTTCGGTTTTTAAAACGTTGGGTTTAATAAATTATTTAACAAGAGTATTTTAATAATTAAATAAATAGAATATTAATTTATATAATAATTTAGTAGGATGTTATATTAAATTCAATATAATTTTTATATGCTACTCCCTCCGTTCCTATTTATAAGAACCTTTTAACTATATCACACTGATTAAGGAAGTTGCTTAATTTAGTTGATTGCAATAAATTTGTCAATAATGTGTATGATATTTCCTAAACTACCCTTGAATTTATTGAGACCCATTATCTTTCTCTTTCCACTTAACTACTCAATGTGTTATACTCTCTCTACTAATTAATTACGCACCTACCTCCACTAATGAGGTATTTTTGTCAAAAATAATTAATGCAGGAGACAATCTGAAAATATTCTTATAAAAAGGACTAAAGACCCACCCTAAAAAAAAGTTTTTATATCACTTGGCTAGCTTGCAGTTGCAGAGAATTAACATGGAAGCCCAAGAAGTGAACTGACATTTAGGAAGAAATTGAAAACTTTAATTTCGGCATTAAAGTCAGAAATTGACCAGAAAAGCTATGATTATTCAGAATTTCAGACATATTTTCTTGTCATCAACCTGTCACCTATCACTTTTCACTTCTCACTTCGTCTCATTTAGCTGTATATCATTTGAAAAGGGAATAAAGTAGCAAAGTGGTCTAGAACAAGGTTAAAAAGAAAAAGAAAGAAAAATATTCGTGGGCCAGTAACCTAAAAAAAAATGGGCCGGCCATTCCATCACATCCTAAATTACCTCCCTCCGGAAAACCCCAACCTTATTTTATTTTTTTATGCCTTGTGTTGTGTGATATCTTTACCCTAGGACGAGGCTGTTACAAACATATTTTTGGTAACTACGATGAAGCCAACACCAATAGAATTTCTACGTGTAATGTGGATAGTGCAAGCTATACAGAGGCATCTTTGTTCTTTGGAGGAGAAAGAAAAATGCGGTATACGTGTACCACAGAATTAATAAAGCTGATTCTGTTGATTGTGGTAATGATTTGAGAATCGATTCAGCCCGAAGAGTAGACCATGATGGCGTGAGGGCAACATGTTTCGTGCATGGATTGATATCACATGGTGCCGATGCCAAACGCTATGCCCTTATGATCTAAACACGAACAATTAATTAAATGTTACACTAGCTAGCTTTTGAACATGTTATTATGTTACCATATAGTAGTAGTTCACAAATAATAATGGTAATAAAATAATATAGGGCATGTTACATACTGTACGGTTTGCGCAACTAAAAACGACTGTCACACTTATTCCCGTGTCATAAAATCCAATCCCGAGGCACGTGCTCCACACTTTCTTGTTTATTTTTTCATGTCAGATTACGTCGTGTGTTTTTCTATTTTTTGCACATGTTTGGACAGGACAGGTAGGTAGGGAATTCGAACTATTTAAAAGGTTACATAAATAGAGCCTTTTTATTAAGGGCGTGTTTGAATAGACGTTTGTAAACTTGAGTTTAGGTGAATGTGATTTATGAACATGATTTGAAGGGAACTTGAGTTTGTAATAAACGTGATTTTTTGTTTGGATAATTTGTTGTAAACATGAGTTTAAGAAAGCGAATGTTGTTTGGATGATATTTTATAAATCATGTTTACATGTATAATTACTAAAAAAGACATGTCTTTGTTTATTATATAGATTTTCATTTTATTAAAATAAAGTATATAATTGATTTTAATACTAAAAACTAAAGATATGAATCTTAAATTCAAGTGACAATTAAAATAAATACAGGACTAAATAAAATTCAAAACATTACTAAAAAAATTTTGACGTTAAAACATTACTAAAACACTACTACAAAAAAGCCTTTTTACGACGCCTAATCCACGACGGTTCCTTGACAACCGTCGTAGAAAATGACGCGGTGGCAAAATTGCAATTTTTTTAAGATATCACGACGGTTCGCTAACAACCGTCGTGAAAAATAAATATTACGACGGTTATATAAAGAACTGTCGTAAAAAGCAAAAAATTAAAAGAAAAAAGAAGGGGGTGCATCCTGGAAAAAGGTGGTGCGGATAGAAATTGAGGAAACAACGACGGTTCCATACATAACCGTCGTTGTTGGCCTCATTTAAACAAAAAAATAAGGGGTAAACAACTAGAAGGGTGGTGTGGAAAGACAAAAGGAGGGTACGAATAGCGATTCTGATATCCAAACAACCACGATCGTTTGAACGACCGTCGTGGTTTATCTGTTGAAAAATGGAAGGGTGATGTGGAAAGATAAAAAGATGGTGCAGGTAGCAGTTTTGCTAGGAAACCACGACGGTTGTTTACAAAACCGTCGTAAAACGTCTTATATATTCAAACATTCAAACCCTATTCCCTTCCCCATGTCAGCGCCGTCTCCCAACTTGTCCCTCTCTCTCTACGCTGTCTCTCTCCCCTCCATGCGTTGTCTCTCTCGTTTTCTCCCTCACCGTCTCTCCACCGTGCAAATCCCTCTACCCACCGTTTGTCTCTCTCTCTCCCCGTGCCTTTCTCTCCCTTTTCTCTCCCCGTGCCTTTCCCCCGTCCCTCTCTCTTCCTCTTGACTTTGCGCAGCAACCTCAGATCATACTGCTGAAGGAAGGCACTGACACTTCACAAGGGAAGGCGCAGCTTGTGAGCAACATCAATGCATGCACCGCCGTTGCTGGAGTCTTCCGAACCACCCTCGGCCCTCGCAGTGAGACACCATGAGCAGCAATCCTGCGAGCTCTCCGCCGTGAACCCTAACTGTGAGCAACAATCGTCGTTTTCCCTTTTGATTTGTTATTTTCGTATTTTCATTTCCATCTCTGCTTAATGTTTGCTGACTCATGTAGGATTGGGGCTTCTTTACACCATACTTGATTGGGAGTATTTATCTATGTATATAATAAAACAATCATTCATCTCTTATATGTTTAATAGTTGGAATTTAAAATATTTAGTGACTTAAATACCAAATCAATCTTCAGCTTTAGTTTGTCTACCATGGTCGTGTGTTGAATGAATAGGAGACTGAATTTTGTGGAATTGAAGTCGTGCTTGTGATTTGTTATTCTGCTATCTGCTTGCTATCCCTTGTGCTTTTTTAGGTTTTCCTTTTGGCGGTGAATGAAGGGCGTCGCTGGGGCGGAAGTTCGGTTGCAAGTTTAAGACTCAGGTTTGTGATTTCGCTTCATTTATCAAGTGTTGATGCGGGGCTGTTTCTAGTGGGTTTACAACTTTCCTTATCTACTGTTCCTCGTTGATTGAATGGAAAGAAATATTTTGATTTGGGGAAATCATAAGGCCAGCTTTTGACTTCTTTGGATAGCTAATTGATCAAAAAACAATAATAAATTATATGATATGTCATAAGGTGATCACTTCATTCTAGTTATGATGAATAAATCACATTGGAGTGTGATTAGGGGTAAATAATAATAATGACCTGTTGCACAGCATCTGACCAGAGATTAGAAATGGACATCACTTGATGCAGAATTAAGGTAGACAAAAACAGGGCCAAAAACCTTTTTATAAGTCTCTCCTTCTTGAAATGACATGGTGACCTCCTTGTCAGCATAGTGGGTGCTCACAAACATCTACACATAAACAAAATTTATTAGAAGTAAAAATAGAAAATTACTTCAATTAATTGCCTTTATTAGGTGAGTGGTCATTTGATTCTGAATGAAAACTGACATTCTAGCCCTGTCACGTTATCCTTAAGAGCTCCAGTTAATTGTTAAAATAAATAATGAATTATAGCATAATGGTTCAATCTTTTACGCTTCTAATACTAAGTAATTACTTCTTATGGCAAGATCGTGCTACCTTATAGTATTAGTCATGGTTTGGAGGGATTTGTGAGGTTAGAGGTTGAACTTACGGAGAGGGCAGTTGGGCCAACATGAGAGGTGAGGTCTTGCTTGATGGGCCCACAGTTGCGAAATTCATTACTAGGTGTTAAGATCCAAAAACCTATAGTTGGTCTAGAATCTGTGGCAATCCAACCATTAACATTGTTGTCTGTGTTCTCAATTGAGTATTGGTACTTGTCATCCACCTGAAGCCCAACACAATTCAATTCACAGGCATATTAAACAAGGAGGCAATGAAAAATTAAAGATGAGAGTTAAGTTACCTCTCCTCTAAATTGTGGGTTAGATGGATGGGTTAAGTGAACAGCTTCAGGATATGCCAGGGGTTAAGTTACCTCTCCTCTAAATCTGCAATTATCATGTATATATGTCTTTCTCATGTGCTTCCATGTTGTTCTGAAAGGAAGCTGGTAACATATTATTTTCCAATGAAGCTTAATTTTAATTTATGGAAATTTTAGTTGAATTGTGTATATTAATTAATTAATTTTCCCTGTATGTATTGTTTCAGATTGTGTAGGTTACGTTCATGATCTAAACAAGGTTACGTTCAGATTGCACCTATTTCTCTTTATATTGTTTTTATATGCATATTTTACATGTAATTATTGTAATAGATAAGTTATAATTGATATTGTTATTAATATATATATATTTATATTATAGTAAACAAAATCAACGGCGTTTACTTTTGTTTACATATATATATATATTCTAGATATTACTTGTTATTATTTAAAATATTATTTCATGTTATCATTATCAAGGATGTGGCTGAATGAAACCAAGGGTTGCGCGCCAACATGGAAGGAGGGTGAGGATATATATAAATGTTGTTTTATCTACCTAAGCTTAGCTAATTATTAGAAGGAAAAAATGATCATAGCATCTCTATATATATTTATATTAATCTTATAGTTAACAGGAATTGTTTGGAAATAGATCATGTGAGAAATATATTAGTGCAGGTCACTTGTGGCAAACTTGTCAGCTGCAAATTGTTTCAAAACTAAGCACTTAAAGCAACCGGATATTTGGGTGGTTTGATATCCTACTCATTCTTGTTACTTCAATGCTTACCTTATTCCTCTGTTTCCTTTTGCATACTCATCATAATACAACTCCAATTTGAACAGTGGAGTAGGCTAAGTACTATTGGCTTTTTCCTTACTGTCCCCTGAGTCCATAAAAATTCTTGCAAAGAATGTAGCTGCAAACAATAATGTAAGAGTTAGTGATCAATTCTTTTCCTTTTGGAATTACTATATTATTCAGTAGATACAGTTGCTCTCTTTTATTTGTAGACAGGATAAGTTGTTCCACTAAGCTAAAATTTTTGCAATTGGAGTATTACACATGTCAATTTTAATTAATTTGAAACTTTATTAGCATTGATGAAAACATGTTATTGGCACTACTTGCATGATGGACCTATCTGCTCCATTTATCTGTGAGTTCTTTAGAGTTCTTTAAGAATAAGAAGGATCAAGTTATGTCATAAGCTTTGTCCTTATATATCATGTGGAGTGAAATTTATTTAGGTTGTATATTGAGCTTGATCATTAGCTTGGCATTAAATGGTATTGATCATACATTGAATGCTTATTTACTTTTTCAAAGAATTATTAAATTAAAATTTAATGTTTTAAATTGATGTGGAATAACATTTTAATATCATTTAGCTGCAGATTAGCTACGGAGTAGCTACAAAATTTTTGTTGTAAAAATAGGACATACAACGACGGTTAAAGCTGGATCCGTCGTTGTATGTCCAGGAAACAACGACGGTTCCCACAGCAACCGTCGTTGTTTCTTAGACATATAAAGACGGTTCACACAGCAACCGTCGTTGTTTCTGACTTATAACGACGGTTCCTGTGTGAGCCGTCGTTGTTTCCTAGACATACAACGACGGTTCTAACTTTAACCGTCGTTGTTTCTAACTTATAATGACGGTTGTGAAACGTTGTCAAAATTTCAATTTTTTACGACACCTGGATCCACGACGGTTCTTCCAACCGTCGTAAAAGGCCTATTTTAACCGTCGTAAAAGATCCTTTTTGCACTAGTGAAAATTAATGCAAAAAATTAATTCCAATGTCAAATTTGAAGTTCAAATTTATTTTACAGCTCAATTCCAAATTAATGTAAAAAATGGCATATTAATATAAGCTAATTAATGTGAAAGTAATGTAAAAAAATTAATGCTAATGCCAACAACCAATTAGGAATGGACAACATGAAACAAAAGGTAGTAGAAAGTGACACTTGTAATTGTAAAATTTATGGTGTGTACGTGTGATTAGCTAGAGTGAGGGGGAAGCTCCAAGAAATGCCATGTAAAAACATAAGGAAAGCCAGCATGCATGGCAAGTAATATGCAGCGGCTTAGCAACAAAAGAAGTCATATGCAGCCAGGGGCATGGTTTTTTATTGAAGTATTGAGACTCACGTATTCTTTAACTCGAATTAGAGACGCAAAAGCTACAAAAAGTAGCATTTGCTTATACTCACGTTCACTTATATACGTGCGTTTGAGTTGCTCTACCAAACATCATAGAAAAACAAAGAACTCACGTCCAAGGTCATGAGACGCGCGTATATTGATCTCAAACGCTTATCCAAACAAGCCCTACTTCTCCATCTTATGTATATTTGGATTAGTGCAAAAAGGTTCATTATATATTTGATTTCTATTAAAATCACGTTTTAAAATTAATTTAGACTAATATTAGTAATGGTAACTTTTATTTTGATACACGTTTTAAATATGGATTCAATATAAATCAAACACACATCAAACCCACGATTAGTGTATGTTTGTTTCTCACATATGGAAAAATCGATTTTGTGATAAGTAAAAAAAAATCACAATCCCACAACTTGTTTTAAGATTTTAGCCAATGAAATACCTATTTGGTTATCAATTAGGCATAGTGCAAAATGAATTCTACAGTATTGATTTTAAATCACTTCCGTCCAATGTGCTTCGTAAAACGTGAATCACTTATTTTTAATCATTGATTCTAAAATCAATTATACTCCACTTTAAACAAAATAGACACGGAGTTATCTTTTTAAATGTGCTTCCAAACATGCTCTTACTATATTTGTTATTCTCTAAAATTGATTCTTGTTAAATTAAAATGGTTATTTTCACTATGTGTGTATTGAGATTAGAGTCGGTAAAATAGGTTAGTCCGATCCGGCCAACCCGTAAAAGTCCAAAAAAAATGCAAGGTTCAAACACTTATTTTAGAAACCAGAATAACTTTCAGATTTTTTAGCCCAGCCCGACAAAATCCGCAAAAGGACGAGTAGCCCTAAAAACTTGCAAAAAATGGGTTACCCACAAAAAACCATAAAAATGTACGGCTCAGACACTTATTTTAGAAGTCTAAATAACGTCTGAACTTTAACCCAACCCGGTAAAGCCCTCTACTTCGCATCGGGCTGGACTAGATAACCCGAATTGCCAGTTCTAATTGAGATGTATAAAAATCAATTTTAGACACTCGGTAATTATATACTCCCTCCGGTTCTTTTTATAAGGCACCTCTAACCGAATTACACAAACCAAGGAAAGTAGTTTAAGTGGTTAATTTTATTGGTTTCATGAAAAAATAATACAACATTCCATGTTTAATTTACCCCTATTTAATATTATTAGTATATTCTCTCACTAAATAATTGTGTTTGTCCTAGAATTTTGCACAAACAAATGTATCTCTGATCAGTCTAGGACGAGATACGAATCATCTATTATTTAGTGTGGGTTCTACCTTAGTGTGAAATCTCATAAATGGTTCGAACATGTAAAACGTGACGTTACCATGAAACAGAACACTGATAGTGCAACAATGGCCCCTGACAGGGCCTTAATTTGCATTAAAAGAAAAAGGTAACTTACAAACACAAGCAACTGAAGGAATCAATTACAGTGCCATGGATTCCTAGTCTGTGTAAAACATACAAGAACAATAAGGGAACATGAAAATAACGAGTAAAGAGAAATGAGAGGGTTGGTCTGCAAAGTACCTACTTCCTCTAAGCTTGCTGGTTTTGCCTTGATCGCTACGGTGGATGCTACGGCTTTTTTCAGGGTGCTTTTGAGTATTCAGGTTGCGGACCTTTGTTCTTTCAAACCTTCCCCTATTTATAGTCTTCATCCCAGTAACCGTTTTCCTTTCCAAAAGGTCTCTTTTAACTGCCTTTAAAACTGCCAAAACCCCACGTTCTCTGCATGAACGCTGATTGCCTCCTTTGGTAACTGCTAAAGGTGACGTGGCCGTGTGCACCAGTTAATGGGAAATTGAAGAAAATAACTGATCTCGAACTTGCTCGAGCGATAGTCACTATTTTCGACCCAAAACAAGAAGAACTTCGAGCTCCTTGGGCTGATACTTCTTCGAACTGAGGTCCATCTCAAACCCTATTAACAAAAGTCTGAGATTTCCTCTGCAATATATTTCCTTTCGAATCTGACTTCTCCTTCCAAGCATTCGAACCACCGACCTCTTTGACTCAATTTACTACCGTCCATCTTGGTCAATGTGCGTACGACTGCTTCCCATTGGCTCCTGGAGATGGCCTTCTTAAATTCTTTCAAAACTCCTCTCCTTTATAAGGAACAGCATCAGGGAGAGTGGACCATCAATCTTCTTCTATTCCATGGAGAGGCCCTTGGTATTGGCTGCTCTGTACGACCTGAGGATTCCATTTCCTTTGGATTTCAGGTCGTCAGAGTGTCCAACATTAATGGGCACTTCAATGAAGGACAAGACTTCAGGTCGAACAGCACAACCAAATTGCCAGGCCTTATTCCCATGCAAGGTCTGGTATTACTTCCACCTCCTTGGTTCCAAACTCAACTATGGGGCAGGAAATCACATGCTTGCTCTGCGCCCGATCTTCTGATCCTCGAGGATAAAGGAAGGAAGAGGAGAGGAAGGTGCAGAGGAGGAAGAGGTCAAAGAAGAGGATGATGTGGATGAGGGGTCGAAGTTCCTGGATTATTTGGAAGATCCCAAGCTTCGAGCCTCTCTTTCTCATCGTTCGATCTTCTGGGGCTTCTTCCTTCCGAAGACATGACACTGGTCGGGAGCTCGAAGATCATTGCCCTCTTCAGCTCGAGGCAAATACCTGCCAAAATAAATTAGGGTATAGGCATGAAGTTCGAATAGCGAAACTCCACTTGGGAAATAGAGGTATTTAATCTTATTCAATAAATTCTCCTTTATTTGGCTTTCTACCAAGCCACTTCGAATTCCTTCACTCATCTTTCTGTCTAGTCTCTTCGAACTTTTATGGAACTTTACGCTTGTTACTTCGAATTTAAATTTAACTCCTAACAAATTAAGATTAAATTCTGCACTAAATATAGTACTAATTCCCACTATCAATTATATTGGAACACACAAATATATATGGAAAAGTGCAAAGGTTTAACTCTCTCTCTTGGTCACCTATGTAACAATATTTATAATACCTCGTTAATGAACAATTAGCAAAATACACGATGGAAGAATTTAATAAGGATGAATACAAAAAAAAAATAAATACTTTATAGAGATTAATAATTGCCTTATAAAAAGGACCGTCAATATCTTCTAAATGACGCCTTATAAAAAGAACCAGAGGGAGTAACAAATACATACTTAATGTTGTTCCAATTTGAATAGATAAAACCGGTTCTATTTGAAGCAATAAAAAGGAAAATGTTTCTTGGACACCGTACAGTACCCACCGCGCCCTCACCACATTTTCGTTTTTCTTTTTGCACCCCCTTTTTTATTGGTTATCCATCCAATGTATGTTAAAAGAAATATCTTTATTTTAAAATTTAAAATATTTATTTATTGAAGACTTAGTTGCACTTTTGTTTTTTTTTTAAATTTAGATTATGTGTGATTTTGATCTTTCAATTTTTTTTAGCCACACACTTAAGTTTCTCTAATTTAAAAGTTAACAAAATTTAGTTTTGCCATCAATTTTCTTCTCCTTAAAAATTTTAAATTCTTATTTTCTATCCAAATTTTTAGGATTTAGGGTGGATTTGGGGTATGTAATAATTTTAAAATTTTAAAAATATGAAATTTAAAAAAATATTGATAGAATTTGAAGGATTTGCAGGATATGAAATTTGGGTTTAAGGAGAGAAAATTTAGGATTTTTATTGAGTGAAATTTCATGTTTGGTTGTTAGATTTTTTAGTGGAAAAAGGTTTTAAATAATTTAATTGATTCAATTCTAAAAAATTTGAGTAGAAAATGAGTATTTGGGAGTTTTAATTAGAACAAAAGTGATAAAAAGGCTTAATTGTATGCTAACGAGTTGAGATTATAAAGTAAGTAATTATAACTATTAATTTTAAAATCAACTTTTGAGATTAAAAAAAATCATATTTTATCATACATATGATGCATGTATGTGATAACAATCTTAATCGTTGATTTTTAAATCAATAATGATAATTACTTACTTTATCTTCTAAAATGACTCCTCATTTTAGAGGAGCCAAATCCCCAAAGTAATTATCGTTATCTTTTAATAAAAATAATAAAATCGAAGAAATAACTTTTTTGGTCGAAAAAAGAAGTTGTCCCAATTATTATTAACATGTGTATGTTACACAAGTTTTTACTTATATTATATATTAAAATACCCCAATATTACTAGCACTTTTCATTCTAATAATTAAAAAAAATTGAAGAACTATATTCTCATAAAAGAATTGGGTCACACATTAACTATGCTATAAAATACCATCTTAGTTTGGATTTTTATAATCCAAACCGTGCTCTACCATGGTCGGGATCCTCTCTAATTCACAAAAAATTAGACGAGATCTCGACCGTTTATTTTTTCTTTAAAAAACAAAAAAGTTGATGAAAAAAGTTGTAGTTGTCAGATGATGAAACTGCACACTCTCCAGTTTATTTCAACGGGAGAAGATTCCGGTCCGCTCTACCATGATATGTAGTATTATTTTTACAAACACATCAATGTTTAATAAAATTAATTAATAAATATAATTAATTTTTTATTTTAACCAAATCCCAGCTCTAATAAGAGCGTTGCATGATTTTTTGTTTTCATTTTAAATATTTTTAACTTAATAAAAATATTGAGGTAATTATTATGATGATAATGATTAAGAGGGGAGTACGTATTTTTGTATAAAAATTTCCTCTTATTCCATGTCACAGGACAGCGGGAAAAAAAAGAAGGACAAATAGCACACACAGACCAAGAGTCTCTCGCACGTGCCGCAAGTGCTCTCGCCGCAATCAAGATCCCGTTTTCCTTCTATATCCCTCTCAAGTCAAGTGATGGCTGCCGAAGAAGAAAGAAAGAAAGAGCAAGCTTTACTTTAACTCAGTTCACGGCAATAACCCGACCCGAATCCGGCGATCCGAACCTGATCTAACAGGTAATGGAGTCGATATTGGGTCGGGCTCTGGAGTACACTCTCAAGTACTGGCTCAAATCCTTCTCCCGGGAACAGTTCAAGTTGCAAGGCCGCACCGTTCACCTCTCCAATTTAGGTAACCTCCAAATTCAAATCTAAATCCAAATTCAAGTTTCATTTCGTTTTCATTTCACCGAACTTCGAATCTTCCTCTATCAGATATCGACGGCGATGCGTTACATTCCAGTGTTGGATTGCCACCTGCGCTGAACGTCGCCACCGCCAAAGTCGGCAAACTGGAGATAACGGTTGAGTTCGAGTTACTCGCTAATCAACTTGTTTTAGCTCTTCTTTGCTGTGTCATCGATTCGATTGTGTAACCCGTTGCTTTTGGCTTTTTTCCAGCTTCCGTCGGTGAGTAGCGTGCAAACGGAACCGATCGTTGTGCAAATTGATAGACTCGATCTGGTTCTCGAGGAGAATTCTGATCTTGATGCATCTCTTAGTCCAAACAGGTAAAAATTAAACGAAACCAGTGTTGCTTAAAATGATGCTTAATGCTGATGCAGTGATGCTGTTTTTTTTTTTTAATTTGATTTTTCTTGCTTTTGATTGGTTGTGCTGTTTGTGTGTATGTGCAGTTCTACGCCGTCAGCTGCCTCCGCCAAGGGAAGCGGTTATGGTTTTGCTGATAAGGTTTGAGTTTGGCTATATTTTTCTAGGCCTGAGTTGATATACATGATGGATGATGATAATGGAATATTCTGCTATTACAGTGCCTTGGTTGTTTTTGTAGTCAGTTTTCACAATGGGCAAAGGGGTTACGGTTGGGGGATTTGAATTTGAACGGTTATCTTCTTGCCCGTGCTTGTGAGGAGAATTTTAGTGACATAAATAAAGATGTAGGCTATTCACCAAAAACAAAATGTAGGAAAAGATAATTTGCTGACTGTAGTCTGTAGCTAAAGGTTATCAAATCTTAGACAATTATCGATCAAAATAGGAGGAAAAGGATTTAGTGAAAGGGAATCAAATCACATGTAACCCCTGTATCGAAAAATTTTTCAGTCCTGTAATATGTACTCCACTAAAACCACAACATGTGAGTGATATTGTATTGTTATTTGTTTACATTTGTATATATATAAATTAAATTTACGTTTTTTCCAAAAAAATAAAATATGCGGATAGACTCTGCTAGTTGTTATAATGTTATTCTGTATTATTTTAATTTTTTTTAAAGAAAATATTAAAGGAAACTGCCAAATTAAAAGCAGTTATCTTATCGAGGGAGTAGGTAAATACTGAAAAATTTCTTCTGTGCATGTCTGTCATGCTGTTCCTCCAATTAAAAATAACACCCTAGCAAAAAAAAAGGAAGAGAAAAACTAACAATTAAGAGAGAATGGTGATATTTAAAAGAGAAAGAATTTTTTTTATTGATGTGTCATTTTTAATTGGAGGAACAAGGAAGAAGACAAATAAAGGGGACAGGGGGTTTCAATCCCAGTGAAAGGTTGGTTTATTGCAATGCCTTTCAGCCTAATTCATTCCTTTCTTTTAGATTTGATAGTTCCTAGCAAATGCCAATCACTTGTCCACATACACAAATATCTTATTTGAATGTTACTCATTGATACTGACTGTGGCCGATCATCAGATTGCAGATGGCATGACTATACAAATTCAGACAGTTAATCTATTACTTGAAACTCGTGGTGGTTCTCGTCGCCAAGGGGGAGCAACATGGTGAGTTCTTGTTACCAACACTCTGAATTTGATATCTTATTCAGTGTACTTAGGCTCTTTCTTTTTGGTGAAGAGTTTATTTAGGCTCTGCCAACACTGTCAAGTGTCATGGATCTCTATAAATTGAAATTGATATTAGTATCTTGTTAGTTGTTTCCTGCTGGGGTTGGTACAGCATCTAATTACATTTCTTGTAATGGAGTTAAAACATCATAGGTTCTCTGGGGTATCTTTAAGCGTAAATCTGATGGGTGATGAATTTTACTTTCCTTTTGGCTCAAAGATTATGTTATAAGTTTTACCTCAAACCTGTTCATAAGCATCTCCATTCACTTTCTCTGGTTGTAGGGCACCACCTATGGCATCTATCACCATACGCAACCTTATGTTGTATACTACAAATGAAAACTGGCAGGTAAATTACTTTGAAACTCAGGCTTAGAATGATTTCTGACTCTAGTTGCTTATAGCAATTCATTGAAGAATTTTTCCTTTTTAGGTTGTAAATCTTAAGGAAGCACGGGAATTCTCCAGTAACAAGAAGTACATATATGTCTTCAAAGTAATATATCCCCCTTCACTAATTTTAATATGTGTGTGTAATCTATATTGGTATTATTTTCTTTCCTTCATATTGCTCTTCTATATTATTGCTCTCCTTTTGTTATAAGATTCTTTCATAAAAAATATTTTTGGTTGCCAGTATTGAGGATACTATGTTGCTTATATGTGTATCACCATCTAATGAATCTTACTTTTTGGTCCTGTCTAGAAACTGCAATGGCAATCTTTGTCTATTGATCTTTTGCCTCATCCTGACATGTTCACGGATGCTACATTAGGCCTCTTTCAAGAGGGTTCCAACATGAGGGATGATGATGGTGCAAAACGAGTATTCTTTGGAGGAGAGCGTTTTATAGAAGGAATATCGGGAGAAGCATATGTAATGAACGCAACTCCTCCAATTTATTTTATAAACATTCTATCTTATTATTAGAGTTTTATGAGTCATGAAATATAGGTTGAATTTTTAATTGCCAGATTACAATTCAAAGAACTGAATTGAACAGTCCACTTGGACTTGAGGTTCAATTGCATATCAATGAAGCTATTTGCCCTGCATTAAGTGAACCAGGTAAGCAAAAGGGCACATTTTGTGTTTCTTGTATCCATATTGAATTGATATACATGACATGGATGTGATTAATACAACTTGCATGAGCAGGACTACGTGCACTCCTCCGCTTTATGACAGGAGTATATGTTTGTCTAAACAGGGGTGATGTTGATTTCAAGGCTCAGCAGGTTTCATATTGTCTTTACTTTTCCCTTCTTTGAGCACACCAATTCTCAGTAGTTTGTCATGCGCAAAATCACCCTTCATTAAGGCTTTCTCTGATCTGTCTGTAATTGAATTGTGACAGCGATCCACTGAAGCGGCTGGGCGTTCTCTCGTTTCAATTGTTGTAGATCATATATTTCTTTGCATTAAAGATACTGGTTTGTCTTTAACCCATCCATACTTATCTTTTATATTGATCTATATCTCCTTTATTTATTATTAATATCGTAGGGTTAATAGCTTTATATATAACATCACATGCAAAATGATAGAACAATTGGCGATAACTTGCAGAATTCCAGCTTGAGCTTTTGATGCAGTCCCTCTTTTTTTCTCGGGTAAGTTTTTCAATGACTTTTTTCCTGACATCATCCTAAGTTCTTGCATTCATTCTTCCATACTTGGGCCAATACTGGTGTTGGTGACACTACCTTAGCCCTTATATAATAGATAGAATAATTATATCTTAAGCCAAAAATTAGAAAAAATAGTATAGAACCTTATATTTGCCTTTAAGACTTTGTTGAGGGGCCTAAGATGCCTTTTATATGTAGTTTTTTTTGGGTCCACTAGGAGTAGGAGGTCCATTGGGCAACAGTTATATATGCCTTTTACAAAAGGGAAGTCTTGGCACAATGGTTAGAGTTTTTTCCATGTAACTAGGAGGTCATAAGTTCGAGTCGTGAAAGTAGCCTCTTGCAAATGCAAGGTAAGGTAGCCTACAGTAGACTCACAATAGGTTTAACCCTTCCTTGGATTCTGCCATGATACGAGCTTTATAGCACCGTGTTTCCCTTTTCTTTTTAGGTCTACTAGAGGCCATTGGGCAACAAGATAGGAGGTAACCTCTCCAATACAACATGTGTTACATGTTGCTACAACCGATTCGATATGAATGATTCAGAATTAAGAGAAGGAAAAGAAAACAAAATTATAAGCATTGCATTTAGATGGTCTGTGTGATTTTGGCATAAAAAGTTTATTTCTTTAATTATCAGCTAAGTGTTCATAGTCTCATGAACCAACTATATAAAAAGCTCAAGTTTTTAGATGAAATCGCATGAGTGATATTATATTTAACACAGCCCTCACACAAGAGCCTTTGGGCTTGAAGCATAGATAATACACAGGCCCGCCTTAGCTGAAATTTAATTTTTAACTTTCATATAGAAGAATGGGAACAAAAGGATCAAACTCTAAATCTCATGAGTCATGATCATTAAGGCTTTGAATACCTTACCATAAACCAACCATCCCAAAAGCTTAAGTTATTGGATAAAGGCACATGAATAATTTTACATTTAACACAAAAAGCAAAAAGCTGGTAACTTCCTTCTTCCTTTTACCCCTGGATGATTCATGCTATGGGTATTTATGTGCTGCAATTGCCAGCTTAAATGTTAGATGCCATTGACAAATATACACATTGTGTCCCCTCTTCTTCAATGTCATATTTCCATGTTGGTAATGGTAATCCTCTGCTGTGAAATGTTATCAGGTTTTCATTGACAGTAGAGTTATACTGTTTGATTGACTATCTTTGCAGGCCAGTGTTTCTGAAGGAGATAATGACAATAACTTGACCAGGATTACAATTGGTGGATTATTTTTGAGGTTTGTGTCTTTGAGCCTTATTGAATTACAATGATTAAAAAAATTGAGCTCTGTGCATGTGTATGGGTGCAGGTGTTTGTGTGTGTCAGTTTATTCTGTGTTCATAGGATTTGATTGTATTGGCAATGGGTTGTAGCCTATGTAGAGCACCCACTACTTTTGTGGTTAAATATCTTGGGTTGGATTGGGAGAAGTTAATGCAACTGAAGGAGAAAAGCAAAATAATAAGAATTTCTTATATTCCTAAGGAGTAGAAATTTGCCCTGCATGATTAATCATTTTGGTGTCTCTTGATCGGTGAAATTATACAATCTTTTTTGTTTTAGTTGTCTAGACTCATTGTTACAACTTACAAAACTAAACCGTAGTTTGTGTTTATTGGAATGCAGGGACACCTTTTTGTGTCCTCCATGTACCTTAGTGCAACCATCAATGCAAGCTGTCACAAGAGATGCTTTCCGTGTGCCAGAATTTGGTATGAAGTTATTAACGCATAATCTTGAAAAGAGGATATCACTTGGCAATGCATATATTGTTTGTTTAATTATGTTTTCTATCCTTTCTATTGGCAGCCAGAAGCTTTTGCCCTCCAATATATCCTCTAGGAGAACAGCAGTGGCAATTGATTGAGGGAACCCCTCTAATATGCCTCCATGCTCTTCAGATCATGCCTTCTCCACTTCCACCATCCTTTGCTTCTCAAACTGTTATTGACTGTCAGCCTCTTATGGTATGAGGATCTTTCAATAATGGCCTGTTATAGACTTATAGTGCATCTATTTTTAATTTTTGCCAATCACATTATCTGATGACCTTTCTATATTTTTTAGATTCATCTCCAGGAAGAATCATGCCTGAGGATATCCTCTTTATTAGCTGACGGTATTGTTGTCAGTCCTGGTGACATTTTACCAGATTTCTCAGTGAAATCTTTTATTTTCACTCTCAAGGGACTGGATCTTACTGTTCCTTTTGACAAGGCCAAATTGGATATTTCTAGAAGTGACATGGACAATACAGTCCAGACCTCCTTTTCAGGAGCAAGGCTTCATATTGAAAACCTTTTCTTTTTAGATTCACCCTCATTGAAACTAAGAATGCTGAACCTTGAGAAGGATCCTGCTTGCTTCTGTCTTTGGGAAGGTCAACCAATTGATGCTAGCCAGAAGAAGTGGACTGTGAAAGCATCCCAGCTTACTTTGTCTCTGGAAGCATGTACTAGCACAACTGAACATCAAAATTCTCTTGGACTGACTGCAGGATTGTGGAGATGTGTTGATCTGAAAGATGCTTGCATTGAAGTAGCTATGGCAACTGCTGATGGCAGTCCTTTGTTAAAAGTTCCTCCTCCAGGGGGTATTGTCAGGGTTGGAGTTGCTTGTGAACAGTACCTGTCCAACACTTCTGTTGAACAGTTATTTTTTGTCCTAGATCTCTATGATTATTTTGGGAAAATTAGTGAAAAGATAGCAATGGCTGGAAAAAGGAAACAATTGGGGGACATTATGGACAAATCTTTTAGTGGAAAGCTGATGGACAAGGTTCCTAGTGACACTGCAGTGAGTTTAGCAGTGAAAGACCTCCAACTTCGATTTCTGGATTCCTCATCAATGGCTGTTGAGGGAATGCCTTTAGTGCAATTTGTTGGAGAAGATCTGTTTACTAGTGTCACTCATAGAACCCTTGGTGGAGCTATTGTTGTTTCATCTACTTTACGTTGGGAGAGTGTTGAGATAGATTGTGTGGATGCTGAGGGGCACTTGGCATGTGAAAATAGCTCATTCTTGAGTTCTAGTCAAAATGCTCCCTCACCAAGTGATAATGGATATCCTCAACTCAGAGCTGTTTTCTGGGTGCATAAGAACGAAAAACATCTATTGAATAGAAATGCTCAATCAGTTCCGTTTTTGGACATAAGCATGGTGCATGTCTTACCATTATATGAACAAGACTCGGAGTCTCATAGTTTGAATGTCTCAGCTTCTGTATCTGGTGTTCGTCTTGGTGGAGGAATGAACTATACTGAAGCCCTCCTGCATAGATTTGGGATACTTGGGCCTGATGGAGCTCCTGGGATGGGTCTTCGTAAAGGGTTGGAAAACTTACGCAAAGGACCATTGTCAAAACTTTTTAAAACAACTCCTCTAATTGTTGACGATTCAGAAGATGGTATGAAGCAAACAGTGTCATGTGATTTCTGTAGTTGGTTAATTTTCTTAATGCATAATAAATTTGTTCTCTGTTCATCTTCCATATGTTCATTTGTTAAATTTAAAATATCATCTGTTACTATTTTTTCACCAGTTGAAAGTAAGAGAGAAGGGAAAGAAACCGGGTTTCCACACTTGAAGAAGTCAGATGATGTGGATGTAACTATAGAATTGAAAGACTGGTTATTTGCTCTTGAAGGTGCGCAAGATATGGCTGAAAGGTGGTGGTTCTCCAGCCATGAAGATGAAGGCAGAGAAGAGAGGTGTTGGCATACATCTTTCTGTGGTATACGAGTAAATGCAAAAAGTAGCCCAAAGAATGTTCCAGATCAAAAAGCACAATTGCATAGAATACAACAGCATCCAGTAGAACTGGTTACGGTAAAGAAACCCTTCTTTCTGATTTTTCAAGATTTAATGTCTGTCTCTGAAAAATTTTGCTCTTCAAACTACTGCAGAATTAAAGATTTACTTTCTGCTTTAAAGAATGAAGTTATGTTTATTGGTTGACCAACACTATAAGAGAGAGAAAACAAGATTAACATTCACTAGAAAGATAGCGCAGCATTGTCAGGCATCATATCCTGTAGGAATTGCAAAACATGAAATGTCACGTTTATACTACCATGATTTCAATCTATCATCCATGATATGATTTGTTCAGCATATGTATGAAAAGTGAAAACCTGGCAAACTACCAGAGCGATTGTATATACTTACCCTGGAAATGTTAAATATAAGCTATTCTGGGTTATTTCTGATTTACACATTTTATTGTTTAAATATGATAAAACTCAGTGTCCTTATTAATTGGTTTTAATTGCATATCTTCTCATTTCTGTTTCTTGTCTTTTGAGATATGTCCTACTGCTATATCATATACCTTACATACTGAACCTGCACATCCAGGTTGGAGTTCAAGGGCTGCGAATCCTGAAGCCTCATACCCTAAAAGACATTCCTTCAATGCAAATTGCAAATGGGGTTAAAGAATTTACTGACACAGTTGGAGGAGTTGGGCTTGAAGTTCGCTTGATATTATGTGAGGAGAATGTTGATGATGAAATGACTAACTGGGAAGTGGAAAACATAAAGTTCTCTGTTGAACAGCCGGTAATGAGAATTCATATTTAAGTACGGTCATTGTCTCTCTTTTAGAAGATCTGTGTGTGGTGATGATTTTACCATGCAGATTGAGGCAGTTGTAACCAAGGATGAGCTTCAGCACCTCACATTTCTGTGCAAATCTGAAATTGATTCAATTGGCCGGATAACTGCTGGAATTATACGGTTGCTTAAGTTAGAAGGTTCTGTTGGTCAGTCTGTAATAGATCAACTCGGCAACCTAGGTATGTTTTCAAAGTTTATATGCATTGAATTAATTTTCATTATACATTAAATTAAATCTTAATCTTGTAAGATTTATTGGTGGAACCTTAAGCCTTACCTAAAGTTAGGAAGTGATGGGATTGTTTTAGCTTTAGAAATCTGCATTTTGATGTAGGGCAGAAGATGGATTTAAAATTTGAGATCTAGCATTCTTAGGCTCTTAGCTTCTGGTGGCATATAGATGATCAAAGAGCGGCATTGCACAAAACTAGTAGCCACAGGGATTCTGTTAAGTGTTATTTTTTCAAAAACAAAATTTATAGGAAATGGATAATGCTTCAAAACAAGGTGTCTCGAATCCAATTAGCTGGTAAATTAATGACTCAGCTGGACGCCATATATGATATAATACTAAAAGATAGTTTGTGTAAACCCTCAAAGATGAGAACTAACGGTAATGAAGCAATACCGAAAGTTCAAGACTTCAACTCTACTAATTTTCAAGTTGTAGATAGAAAAGCACAACATAATGACATAGTAAATACCAATTGTACTCAATTATGGTGACTATAGTTTTGAGCACATCATAATAGACATTATTATTCCTAGGAGTTTGCTTGGTGACACACTCTTATTTATCCCTTTTGTGAACTGCCATGATCTATAATGGTACGGTGACTTGCAGGAAGCGAAGGCATTGACAAGATTTTCTCTGCTGAAAAGGTTAGTAGAGACGGTAGTGTTGGTAGTAGAGGACTTTCTCCATTACCAAACTTGGTAATCGAAGAACCACAAAAAGCTCCGGAACAGATATTAACTTTGCTTGAGGAAGCTGTTATGGATTCACAGGCTAAACTTAATGATTTAATCAGTGATATTGGTACTTCAGAATCTTCTTCCTTTCAACACCTTACCATCGTCAAACTGAGTCAAAAGATCGAGACTATGCAGGACTTATTAATGCAATTACGGAATCAACTATAAGGCCCTTCTGCCATTTTTGCTGTATGATTATAATCAAAAGATTTTCAATCACATAGGTTACAAGTCTTTATGTATATAGGATACAAGTCCAAGTCCTTGTTGAGTGTTGTACAAGTTCGGCAGACGCAAGGCCCCTCAGTAGTGTAACAGAAAATTTTGTTCCCTTTAGCAAAAGTTGCAATCTAAAGAGTTGTGTGAGGTCTCATAATATTTGGCAGTTTAATTACGTAACGTGAAAAAATTCCAGATTTCAAAACATTTTCCAACCACATAATTAAACGCTGAAAGGAATATCTGACAACAATTTCGGTGGCTCATTTTGACATTACATAGTACAGAACAAAAGGGACTTAGAACTCACAATCGCAAAGCATACTAGTAGCCTGGAGAACGACATTGAATGCACGTAATCAATGTTCTTTTTGCCCCGTTCAATAATATTAAAAAAAAACCGAACTAATAATTAACTAAAAAATGTTAATATCATACAATATATTAAATATTAATTTAACATAAAATTATAAAAAAAAATTAAATTTAAATAATTCTTTTGGTGTACAATTTAAATAAAATTTTGAATCAAGGAATTATGTATTGTAAAATAAAAATGAAATAAATTCATTGAGAAATTTCATATGAATATTTTTTTTCTTCTAAAATAGTATTAGTTGAATTAAATCCTAATAAAAATTTAAAACAAAGTTAAAAAGAAAAAACCATTCAAATCAATTAATATTGATTCTCTGATAGTTTTCTTAATTGAATTATTTTTGCCGATAACTCAACCGATTAACCAATTTTGTAGTCGTAGTCCAGACCCTTTCATTTTTTTAATCATCGCAACTAACATCGCGCTTATGATATTTCTTTTTAAATAGCTTTTAACAAATGTTTTTCATTTGAACATTTTCCTTATAAACCTTTTTGACACAATAAACCAATACGAATACACACAATATATATACTTGGTGAACGTAGTATGTTTGTAAAACCGCCGTTTGAGTTTTACAACACGCAAGTTTTTTTCAATCCAACCCATTTTTGCTTTCACAAAACTTACATGGGAAAGCCAAATTTTCTCTTGAAATTCGTGAACGTGGATATGCAAACGTGTAACCAAACATATAAATTTGGCGTTGAGAAGTGACTAAACTCAAGTTTAGACCTCTCAAGATGACTATTTGTAGCCTTAAAAACGTGAATTTATCACGTTCAAACGCTAAACCAAACACACTAGTAATAAACTACGTTCCTTGCGTTGTGTTCATAACTAGTTAGACCTTTAAACCAGAAATGGCTCATGTTGGACCACAAATTGTGCACATCAGATTGGTATGCAAGGAGATAAGTTAGGCTGGGGAGTTTGTGGCATCATCCCAGCGCCATATTGTCCCATCCTCACAGCAACTCAAAATAGTACTACAACATAATAACAGAAGAAAGGATTGGAGTTAACAAAAAATTTATACATTGCATCAAAATTATGAGCAACATCATCAAAATATGAAGAAATTACCTTCCATCAAAGGACATAGCAGTCTGCCTTATTGGAGATTTTGATTGAGCATGCGACAACCTGGAGAAGTGACTGAGACTGAGCATAAAAATGTGATAAAAATAAAAATAAAAATAAAAATCCATTGAAATAGATTTGATAAACGAACTTTGCAATAAGAACAGGAGGACTTGACTGCAATTCCCAAACAAAAATCTTCCCTTCCCTGTTGCCTGATTCACCAAAAAAAAAAACTCAAAAATCAAAAGGAAGTGAAAACTGAATATAAAAACACAGTAAAAGCTTGAAATCACAAACATGCCAACAAAAGAACTAATTCAATTAGTCAGAAATCTGCGATGAACAAAATGTATAATACATAGATCCTGTCACTTTAGGACTAAAGCTGCACATGACTAAAGAAAATAGTAAATGTAAAATAATTGCAGTTAGTTATTTTTTACCTATTGCAGCTGCATTGTAATGGAAATCACAAGAAAACTTGATGAACCAGATATCACACTCCGGAACAGGGTATTTCTGAAGGATATCAACTACACCCTAAACAAATAAAGAAAGCTGAAGCTGACAACAACTTACACATTAAAAATTAAAAAAAAAGATAATAATAATAATAACTAACCTCCCCTGGAGTTTGTTCCTTCACTTTAGGTTCCCACAAGACAATTTCATTGTCAACACTCTGAAAACATATCATAATCCTTCACTTTAGGAATTGGTAGATAACTTTATGAAATCAGAGAAAATTCAAAATACTATACTTGTGACTCATGGTCAAGTTCCAATCAAAATGGAGAATGCCTAAAAAAGCCATTAAATTTTTTTCTCTGACAATAATTCAATTTTTTTTATTCTAAAGCAGAAATTCTATTGAAAGGTTATAGAGAAAAAGAAAATACGATTTCCTATTTAAACCAAACAAGAAGTATAGAGACATCAATGCAAAAGAACTACCTCTGCATGTCTACCAAGTACCAAAGAAACTCATTAAATTCCTATGCACTGAGGACCAGAGTGATACCATAAAACTTCCATAACTAATTTACTGTTTTAGTAATAACATTAGATGCTGCTGATTTTACAACAGATCCATGAGGCTGATACCATTGGAGTATTTCCAAACTCTACATCAGTGTGGTTCCAATCATAATGTTTTTTAGAAAGGGGTGAGAAGCTATTTTCTAGAAATATTGTTAACCCATTTTTGGCTTAATTACACTTTTGGACCTTTTAGGATCGCATTTGTATGATTTCAATCCCCATATTTTCAATTGAGCGATTTTACTACAGTAACAACAACAACAACTAAGCCTTTTCACACTAGGTGGGGTTGGCTACATGGATCACACAATGCCATAAAGCTTTGTCATGTACTAAGTGCAAAGATAGACCATTCACCTCTAAATCTCTCTTAATGAATTGACCTATAGTTTTCCTCAGTAGGTCTCCTATCCCTAATTATTTGACTATCCTTCATCTAGTCAACTCTCGTTACTGGTGCTTCCATAACCATAAGTCTTCTCCATACATGCCCAAATCATATAAGACAAGACTCTACCATTTTTCTACAATGGGAACTCAACTGTCTCAACTCTCTAATGATTGTAATTCTAATCATATCTTGTGTAATCACTCATCTATCATAACATTCCCATCTCTATGACATTAAGC
Organism: Sesbania bispinosa; assembly: GCA_026901365.1. NCBI lineage: Eukaryota > Viridiplantae > Streptophyta > Magnoliopsida > Fabales > Fabaceae > Sesbania > Sesbania bispinosa. Next base: position 628,407 of record QLOH01000430.1, read on the forward strand.
TTACTTTCTTGTTGGTTCTTTACCTCCCAACACTCGCTGCTCCTATACAATATCGTAGGTCTTATAGTTGCATGGTAATATTTTCCTTTAAGCTTGAGCAGTACTTTTCTATCACGTATCAATCTTAGCATTTCTCCATTTCATCCATCTTGCTTGGGCCCTACACGGGTGGAGCCAGAATTTTGGCTCAAGGGGGGTCGAACAAAAGTACACACATGACTTGTAACTAGAGAAATTAAGTTTTAATTAATGAATACATAATTGAAGCAACAAATTTGATATTAACTAAAATATATTTTTTGATTAACAAAAAAAAAAAAAACTATATTGAGTATAAAGGATACTCAAACCCAACACAATAAGTTATAAGTCTATGAAATAATAAAGTATACCAAAAGGTCTCAAGTAGAAAAAAATTCTAAGTAGCTTTTCCAAACAATACAAAATTTTAAGCCACTAGCTCATAAGGTTTACCTGGATTAAGCTCATCATGTTACCACAAAATAGGATATAGATAAGTAAAAATCTTAAATATTTATAAAGCACCATAGTATGTCTTAGATTTTGGACCTGGGTCTAACTCAACACCAAAAGTTAGCTTATAGGTGAGGATTTCCCAAGACGTATATATTATAATTTGGCCTTATCTCTAGACAATGTGGGACTTTAACACCCCCTCACGCCCAAGGCTGGACATTCGGAGCATGGACATCTACGTGTTGCGGCTCAATGACAACAGATCATCTAGAATAGGCTTTGATAGCATCTTAGATTTTGGACCTGGGCCGAACTCAATCTCAAAAGCTAGCTTGTAGGGTGAGGATTGTCCAAGGCTTATATATTATAATTTGGCCTTATCTCTATGCAATGTGGGACTCTAACAGTATATAACTTCATTTTTGAAGTAATAAGAGAAAGCACATTGAATTATGTAAAGAAGAAACATAAAACCAATGACATGTAGAAAATATGAGCTTAAAATTTCATTTCACTGTTAATGGAGTAAAAAAATATTAATCCTAAAACCATGTCCTCATTAACTATAAAAATTATTACAAAAAAATAACTACAAAAAATCATGCCTTAATATTGTAAAATGTGGTATTTTCAATTTTGGGATGAAAGTCACATATAACTATTAAGTGTCAATTAAAAGCATGAATAGCACGGAGAGGGGCAGCTCATACGCATTGATTTTAAAGTTTATTACGTTACAATTTTTTTAATCTTTCAAACAAAGCCCCCTTCTTACCACTCTGTAATTATATGGATTCATTATACAAAGAACAAAAATATTTTGAAAGTTTTTCACAATTGCTTTGGCACATCTTTCACAATTGCATACATGTATGAAAGCTTTCCTTTTTCACTGTAACCATGTAAAAATTTTATCTAATTGTGGGAGCTTAAGAGAAGGGAAGCAAGTAACAAGGAGAGCTGCAGAGTATAGCAAAGATAATGGTGGATTATTCGGGAATCAAGAACAAGGAGAAGTCACCTAAACGAAGACAAAAATAAATTGCCACAAGGTGGAGTGGAAGGAAGGGGGGCCAAAAATAATTTTTATGTATAGTATTATAAAAATATTCCAAATTTTGGGGATGCCCATGGCCCATGGCATTAGTTGGCCACCATGGTGGCTCTGCCACCGCCCTTCGGTTGACATCTCCCTCCATCTCCTTGTCATTTTGTACGATGGACCCAAAGTACTTCAAATGTAAGACTTTCAATATTGTATATCCTCCAATTTTCACCTTTATGCTAGAATGTGCGTATCTCTTGCTAAACTTGCATTCCATATACTCTAACTTAGGCAGAAACCGTGTGTATCCAAGGTTTGTCTCCATATCTCTAACTTCCCATTTATTTCTTCTCTCGCCTCTCCAAATAAGACTATATTATCTATAAAAAGCATGCACTGTGGTATCATCTCTTGGATATATTCAATAAGCATATCTAGAACCAAGATAAAAAGATAAGGACTTAAAGTAGACCCTTGATGCACATCTATAGTTACAGGAAAATCTTTTGTATTCACATCTTGTGTTCTTACACTAGTTATGGCCCCTCATACATATCTTTGATTGCTTGAATGCAAGCAATCCCAATGCCTTTCTTCTCTAGAACCTTCCATAAAACCTCTCTAGGTACTCTATCATATGTTTTGTCCCAAATCAATAAAACCACGTGTAGGTCTTATATTTCTCCTATGTCTCTCCATCAATCTGTGTAGCAAATATATAGCTTCCATGGTTGATCTCCCTGACATAAAATTTAATTGATTTTTTGTGATGTGTGCCCCTTATCTTAATCTCTACTCAATTACTCTCTTCCAAAACTTTATAAAGTATCACTCGTGTTTAATCCCTCTGTAACTTGCACAATTTTGTATGTCATCTTTGTTTTTAAAGATAGGGATCAAAGTACTTCTCCGACATTCATTTGTCCTACCTACATGACCATTTAGATCTCCTCTTGAAAAATATTTTCACTTAAAAGTATTTCTTGCACTAAACCTTCTAAATCTTCCCAAAATTTACCTTGTGTTGTTCTCCTACCCCTAATTCTAAATCTTCCCAACATTTACCTTATGTCATCTTTGTTTTTAAAGATAGTGATAAAAGGACTTCTCCAACATTCATTTGTCCTACTCCTACCTACATGACCATTTAGATCTCCTCTTGAGAAATATTTTCACTTAAAAGTATTTCTTGCATTAAACCGTCTAAATCTTCCCAAAATTTACCTTGTGTTGTTCTCCTACCCCTACTTGTGATGCATATCCACTAAAAACATTAAAGTTATTGTAACGTCCTCATTTTTAATCATGTTATGTGTTTAAATAGTAGTGGAATAGGTTTTAGGAGGAAAGGAAGTGATTTGGTAAAAATTGAGTGAAGAGGGGCTGGTTTATGTAGCAAACCAGAAAAATTGCATTCTGGTGTGCTCGCTCAAGCGAGCATATCAGCAAAGAGCTGTGTTTCTGGTTTATTGATACGGTTTTCTGGTTCTTTTTGTTGCTGTCATGCTTGCTCAAGCAAGCAAGGAATTGAAATCTAGGGGTGCTCTCTGACTTGGTGCTCGCTCGAGCGAGCGCAAAGTCAGAAAGCAGTGATGTTTTACTGGACGTCCCTTGCTCAAGCGAGCCCCAACTAAGAGATGCAGGTATTTTGCTCGCTCGAGCGAGCGAACGCGAAATCAGTTTTTAAAACAAAATAGCAGAAACCCTAACCCACATTTATTTCTCCGTAAATGTTCTAGAGAGAGGGAGAGAAAGAGAGGAATTCTAGAGTGAGAAGCAAGCCTAGGAGCAAGAAGGAAGCCTTCCAAGCCAAGAATCTTCCCACCCAACCTTCATCCCCTTCTCCGTTTTAGTTCTTGAGGTGAGTATAGCTCACACACTTTCACTTTTGTAATGTGATTCTCCCTCCATGAACCCTACTCTCTTCTCCCCTTGCCTTTGTACTTGTGAATGTCTATTTGTTGTGGATTGTCTATTTATTTGCATCATTTGATGGTATGGAGTAGAAATGTATGAGGGGATTTTCCCCAAGTTAGGGCTTTACTGTTACTTGAGAATGATTTCCCTTGTTGCCTCATTCATGGAACTTGTGTTGAATTGAGCATTACATCATGGCCCTTGGCCCCGGTTAAGTGATTGGAAAAATGAATTTGGACTTCTATCCTTGGTTTAAGATTCAGGTTTCGACCTCCAGTTATTAATGGTGATTAGTACCCAGGGTGATTAGTACCCAGTGGTGGTGATTAGTACCCAGGGAAGGCATTCCTTGTAGTCTGAGCTCAGGTCTAGCCACATAGTTATATAATGAGAAAACCCAGTCTGCCGAGTAATGTAGGTCTTGTACATTTATGTTTACATTTGAGATGAGTTACTATGATTTAGTTATTCTATTGATTCTGTTGCATTCATTTGCCTGCTTTTCCCACACTGCATGCTGCATAGTTATATTCATTGAGACTCCTGTCTCACCAAAAGTTTTGTGGACTACATTTTAGATGCGCAGGTTCGCCCCTGCACTGGTCCTTGAGCATGGAGCTTGGGAGTTTTATTTTGATGTGTTTGAGGATGACTTAGGATTCTATTTTGTTGATATGTATGCCTTGTTGATGAGACTGATATGTATTCTTTTGAGGGGATATGACTGTACATGTGTATCTTGGGCCTTCTATTTTGATTAGAACGCATGTATGGGTGTATCCCCAGCTGATTACTATGTTTTATACAAATTGTAGCCGCAATGGCATTGCTATGTATGGTTATTCCAGTTGATGTTTTCATATACTGTTTAAGTAATCGTTGGGACTTAAGCGTAATAGGATGTATGTATTTGCGATATTAAAATGGTGCAAAATAATTTCAGAAATTTGGGTATTTGGCTCCCAACGGGCTAAATTCTCGGATTTAGAAATTAGGTCATTACATATATCGATTGACTACAAACTTAAGAGCTATGATCCTATCACATACCTTTTTGACATCCATAACTTCTTTCATCCAAAACTTATCTGCAATAATACTAGATCTTATCTTTCTTGTGTACCAGATTTTAAATCTTGATGTGTCTAATTCTTTCACCTACCTACTTAGTTTCTCGTAGGCACATGGGATTTATCCTTCTGCTAATCAGAATGTATGCCTATATTCCAAGTCCCAAAACAAATACCCTCGTGAACTAATTTCTTCACCCACACCCATTCACCACAATGTGTCTAGATCTTTCCCCCTTTCTCTTTTTCTAAATTTAAATGATATATTTTTTTATTGTTAAACAATTGCTTACATGTCAGTTAGGGCTACAAGTTACTTTGGTTTTGTAAAGAGAATACAACCTATAATATGCCGCATAAGAAGCACATTAGTGATGTCAACATATTATGTTAGGAATTGAATGGAGATCCAATAGAAGGACTTGATTTTCACAGTTGGAAAAATTAATGGATTAAAATCGTTCAATTAAAACATGCAGAGTTGCAGATCATAATCGAGCAAATGCAATACTAAGAGAATCAAAAGTGCAATTAAGCCTCCCCCCAATTCTTTGTTTTCATCTTTCCTTTCACTGTTTGTATTTAGCATCAGTTATAAATGTAGAGGTGACAACAATTTCAGCTAGGGAATAATTTTTTCCTTACAGCAAACTAACTTTTAATTTCCATCAGGAAGTAGACTGATGGTGGAAAGGGCAATCACTCACCTTTGAGAGCATAAAATCACCCAGCCATCTATTACAGTCAACATAATTTGAATGAATAGCAGCATTGAATACCTGAAATTAGATATTATTAGAAAATATCCATGAGATGTATCTAAAATAAACTGTTACTTACAGGAAACTGCACATATTTTGTGGGAAATTTAGAAGGAAGGTCTGTCCATGTGAATGATTTTTCTACATAGCTCCAGAACTCTGCAGCAACATAAAGGATGTGATGGATTACACTAAAAAGGACCAGAATACAAGTGATGCATTAAATAAAACAAGCACAGATGGGAGATTCTTATGCAGACATCACATACATTCTGGTTCATGCACAGGACACTATGCCCATACCCAACTTTAAAATCGTCAAGACAACAACCCATTTTCATTGATTCAGTGTATTAGAGAATCGCGTATGTGTGTGTATGAGTGTATCTATAAGCTTCTAATTTTGCTGTATTCTGTTGTACCTATAATTAAAGTTAGTCACAGGTTTTTGGAAGTTAGTTTACTGTCAAGAGTCAATTTACTGTTAAAGCTTGTATCAGCATATATATAATTGTATCTGCAAGTCTCCAATGTAAGATTGAATCACAGATGATAGCTCGTTGCTCCTACTGTGAAGAGTCAATTTACTTTTAAAGCTAGTATGAGCATATATATAATTGTATCTGCAAGTCTCCAATGTAAGATTGAATCACAGATTTTAGATAAATCCACACTCAAATTCTCTTTCCCTCCCCCCTCTCTCCCTCTCACTCTAGACTTCTATGACAATGCATAAACAGAATGCGGCATTATGTATATGCAGTAATTTCCCCAGAAATTACAAAAATAATCATTGTTAATTGCAGCTTTCATGTTATCATGAAACAACTATCAAAGACCCTTTATTTACCAAAAAAAAGCATCAAGATCCAGTAGGAAGATTTGATCATATGGAGAGTAGAGTGATAAACAGAGGTAAAGGAAGACCAAGAAAAGCTCTAAAGAGAAACCATTAAAGACCTTGAATTAAATTAAATGGCCTTGATGTAAATTTAGTTTTTTTACCAAACAAAATGACGTCGTTCAATCTATGTAGTCAGCCTCACTTAGTAGGAAAAGGCTATAAATTATGTTTATCCTTTGTTTTTCATTATAACTTATGAAATAGACATAATTGTTTCAGACTGGCATCTTAGTAACCTAGTTTTAACAATACATTCATGTTCTCGCTATTAACTTCTTAAGTTGGTATTTGCCCTTTTAGGTTGGGGAGGGGGTACCATTCTAATTGGATAGAATAAGAAAAATACATCACCGGTACAATGAATCATAAATATCACAAGTCAGATTACAAAGTTGTATCATGAACAAGTATCAATAAATTGCAATATCATCAAACAATCAAAGAGTCACACAAAAAGTGGCAAATACTAAGATATTTTACAATATCTTATAATCATTCCAGTAAACAACTTCAGAAGTTATGCTATTGGATCAAAACTGGAAACAGAATTATAAACTTATCAACCTGTCATTCTGTTTTCAATTTAAAACCTTTATCTCTTAAAAGTTAAAACAAATTTTGACATTGGTTCCAGTAGTCATGCACTATTTTACAAATTTTTATTTTCTGAATCTAATAATCAAATAGTTTTTACATGGCAGCCAGAAACAGTCATAATTGTTTTTGGAAAAAAAACTATACTGTAATCTTCTCTGATGTAGTTTAATCATTTCTGAGACTATGGTACCATCATCCATTAAATATGGGAAATACAGTGAACCTCGTCTAGATGATATCAGATAAACAAAAGCAGCAGTACACATAAGACTAAACACCTTACCCTTCATAGACCATATCTTTACAGTATTATCCATTCCACAACTGGCAATTCGATATATATCTGATGGATGGAAATCCTACAATATGCAATAAAACATCAGTCGAACTGATCTCTAAAACCCGAAACTTCTATTATCACTAAGATGTGGTAATTAATCAAGAAAAAAAGGAGATAAAATATATGCAGAAGACACTTACAACACTTAAGACCTCATTACGATGCCCTCCAGCTCCAGCAAATATCAAAATGCATATTCCAGTATGAACATTCCACAACCGGACAGATTCATCCTGGTTAACCTTAGATGTCATTGAATGAAAAACAAGTGATTCTTTAATCAGTGAAATTATAAAGAGGGGTGCCATTTACTTTGCTTGCAGATATCACAAGGGATGGCTTCAAAGTTTGAGTCCTGATTTCATTTATGGAGTCCCCATGGCCAAGAAAACTCTGCAGAGAGAAGGGCATCATGTCAGGGAGCAACAACAGGAATTACATAACTAACACATTTTCAACATTATTGAATTAAAAAATAATAATTTAAGACATTCAGTCTGCAACACTTCCCACAAAACTCTAAGTCTAAACTAACATCCAACAATAAATATAAAAAAATATATAATAATCTGATTTCCCTGCTTCATGTAGATTGATCAACAACTATCTTCTCACTGCCAAATTACCTTGTGTATCTTCTCACTGCCAGCATCAATGACTCGGATTACACCATTGATTCCTCCAGCAACAGCAAATGGGGTCCCATCAACATTGCATGCCCAGCTCACTGTGTAAAAAGATTCATCCTTCTGAAAACATATGAAATTGACGCAGTTTTCTATATAATAATAACAATAACCAACAACAATAACAATAATAATAATAATAATTCTCAAAGCTGTGGGTAAAAACAAAAGAAGGGGATATAAAAATAGTTAGACAGAGAAGGGAGTAGAGTGTTAACTCACATCTTCATCTACATAAGACTGCAAAACAGCAATAACTCCTCCTTCAAGACATTGATAAATAGTAACCTAATGAATCAAGGAGATGAAGAATTAAAGGTTGAAACTTTGGAGCGAAAAGAAAAAGGGGTTGTGGGAATGAAAAAGAAAGAGTAGCCACCCTATTGCCACCAACAGTGGCGAAAACGTTGAGGTAACGGGAATCGATGAAGTTGAAAACGACGGCGTATAGAGGGCGCTTTCCCTCTTGAAGGCGATTAGTGACTCTGTACTCCCTCTTCTTCGAAGCATTCAAGGTACCCACCACTGGTTCACATCCCAAATTATACAACTTGGACATTTCCAACCCAGCAGCACCCTTCTCTTCTCCCTTCTCAATTCCCTTCTCAACTCCCTTCTCAGCAGTAGTTGCTGTCTTCGCCTCACTCTTTTTCTCTTTCATTGTCAAGGTTCCCCAGCCAAAAGGAGACAGTAACCACAACTCCACAAGGAGACAAGAAGAAGATGAACCCCACAAACACAAAGATACCCCAAACTGAATACCGATACTAATACTATCGAATTGTAGTTTTGAAAATTATATGATTGTAATAATATTATAATATAATGCATAAAATTCCTATAAAATATAAATTTTAAATTAATATTAAAAAAATAAAATATATCATTATAAATATAACAAAATAATATTGTTAGCAGTGTTATTATCAAAGTCAAAATCCGGAATAAATTGGTTAAAACCCTATATCATAATTCATAGATTAAAAATTGTTTTACATTTAATTTAAATATATATATATATTAAAATGCATGCTTAAACCAGCTTAACTAGTGGTCTCAAGTTCAAGCCTTGAATATGCAGCTACATTAAATACTAGAAGAGAGAGCTTTGCCGCCCATAGAGGTCATACACTAATTGAATAGGATTGCCTCCCTTGAAGAATAATTGTAGTCTTGCACAAAAAGAGTAGTGCATAATGGTGTTTTCATTTTCTAGTTCCATAATCGCATGCGTTCGATTTCTCGTTGTTGAATTGTATGGCTTTTTACACAACACTTTCAATATTAATCTAGATAAATATTAAATTGTGCACTATATATGTTAGAAAGCAAGTTGGTGTAGTGGTCATGCACCTTCCTTCTCTCATAATTTGTGTGTGTGGGGAGGGGGGTTGAGTCTCACTTATGCATAAATTTGAGATGTTTTTTTAACAACATCGTGTAGTTCATTACCGGATAGGCTAGACTTGGACTCAGATTGGTTCAACACTGGTTTGATGACTTAATCGCCAGTTTGAGTGCATGAGCGATCCAAATACTAGATTAGACTGGTCATAGATCATGTTTCTGGCCAGTTTAATCTGGTTCTAATAACACCAATTATTAATGTAGTTATTCATGCAAGACAAAAGTTTTATTTAAAAATTATTCTTAGATTTTGGACATGGGTCTAACTCAACCCCAAAAGCTAGCTTGTAAGGTGAAGATTGCCCAAGGCTTATATACTATTAAATAGCCTTATCACTAGTCAATGTGGGACTTTAACACACCCTTTCACGCCTAGGGCTGGACATCTGGAACGTGAACAACTTTATAGGTGACGACCCAATAACAACAAATCATTTAGGATAGGCTCTAATAATATATTATATTTTGGACTCGGGCCTAACTCAACTCCAAAAACTAGCTTGTAGGGTGACGATCGCATATATAATTAAATGGCCTTATTACTAGTCAGTGTGGGACTGTAACACACCCCCTCACGCCTAGGGCTGGACATCTGGAGCGTGGACAACTTTACGGGTCAGCTGTAGAAGAGAGAAACTGCAACAAGAGAGAGAGAAACGTCCAAAATAGGAAGGACCTCGCGAGTACCAGACATGAAACACACAAACAAAGGCAAGATATGGATAGAGGACACTGAGGCGAGTCCGGTGACGATGAGGGCGACTGACGGAGGAGAAACGCGCCGACGAAGAAACAATGCGTGAGTGTGTCCCTACTCCGATCAACGCGATTGAAGGGAATCAAGCATGTGGTCAGGGTGTAACGGAAATAAATGGATTCCCTCCCTTGTTATAATCGTTTTGCGAAAACACGAATCAAGGAAAAAAGGTATTAAAACGAAAGGTCGTACCTTATTAGGATTACAAACGAGGCAAGAGTAGCCATGTCTCTATTGGTATCCACGCTAACAGCCGAACTAGGAAACCCTCCTCAGCTTTGCTAGAAGCCTTAGAAAGTAAGAAGCGATGGCTCATATGTCTGGGGTAGTGCATCTCATGCTCTATTTATAGAGTGGTGGCTAGGGTTTTATCCCCTCACTCACTTAACCCTCATACTTATGGGCCTGACCCATTATGTTATAATAATTCTAATTAAATTAAATTAGAATTATTATCCTTTTCCAAGTGGCTTGTTGTATGCGTGTGACCCAATAGGATTTTAATATTTGGTTATGATATTAAAATAAAACCCTTTTATATTTAATATCATAAATAGTGAACGGTATCTAGCAACACATCACTATCCAAATATTGAGATTATCAATAACTTTGATAAATTCTATTTTATGATAATAATTTATATGATCTGTCCCTTTGTCCAAATATCTAATTGAACACAAGGGCATGGATTGTGTCAACCTTGTATAGTTCAATTTATATTTTCTTGATCCCCAAGTAGACTATACAGAAAATAAACATCTCATGTTTATCCTCCTGAGCATGGCCATGCATTTTGCAGTCTCACTTTATCAAGAGGCCTACAGATATAACTCCTGTTACATAGGAGGGACAAATCCCATCTAGGGCACTCACATTCCACCACATAATTTATTATATGTCCAAAAACCAACTTTATGATCACCCTGTTACAGGTAACGTTTGATGATAATTAAAACATATAATTCCTTATGTAGGAATCACAGTGATTTTAGGTCGAAGGACTTCATATAACATTTATCAATTTAAGAAACGTTCATGACACTTATGTAACAACCCATGCAACGTTCTTAAGGTGGGTCTGTCCAGTACACCATTACTCTTAATGTGTACCTATGTGAGCACCTGATATCTCATATCCATGATCTGTGAGATGTGATCATCAATGAACTCACATACTAGTCTAAATGCATCTTTGTCCTAAGATGATACTTGACTAGGGACTATTTAAGAATAGTTCTTCATAAGATCTCACGATCAAGTCATCTACTTGATTCCTTATGAAGTTTAAGCTTACTATTCTAAGGACAATAATTATATCCTAAAAGAATAAGTTTGCCTTTATAAAATAACATGATACAAGTGATGGATATTCATAAATATATAAGTCTCTAGTGCATATTTCTAACAATCTCCCACTTGCACTAGAGACATTCAGACATAACTATTATGCCTAATGATCTAGTGTGCCCTTCATGCTTCTGTTGCACAAGGGGTTTAATGGGTTTGTAACAACGACTGTTTCTTGCTTCGAACTTTTCTATCTCACAGCGCCACCATTCAAACAAAACACATAACCTGATTGCGATCTTGAATCATCTTTGTCGGTTTGGAAGCTAGCATCAGTGTAACCTTTTACAAGTAGCTCTTCCTCACCTCCATATATAAAGAATGAATCCTCAGTTCTTCTCAAGTACTTAAGGATGTTCTTGACTGTTGTCTAGTGATCTTTACCAAGATCAGACTGGTATTTGTTAGTCATGCTTAAAGCATATGATATTTCTGGTCGAGTACATAACATGGCAAACATGATAGACCCTATAACAGATGCATAAGGAATCTCACTCATGTGACCTCTCTCTTCTTTACTGGAAGGAGATTGAGCCTTAGATAGGCTTATACCATGTGACATAGGCAAAATTTGTCACACCTTAAATTTCATAAGCAAGAATTTGATCCGTTGGAAACCAAATTCTGGACTTCGAATTTAGAATGTTTCATTTCAATATCGACCTGTTCTATAAATCATCCACAATTCCAACAAATCGAGATAATTTAAAGTAAACAATAGATAAATTTGAGTCTTTTAAACTAAATAACATTCTACCCATTCCCTTCACATAACAATCCATTTTACAACCAAGTTAGAATGACTTCTACAAGTCCCTTACACACCAAGGATACAAGCTACCTATAGAGCTTCTCTCAAACCAAAAGTACCCAATATCTGATTACATACTCCTTTACATCATAATTCCAACTAAAACTAAACTACGTTACTCAAGTCATAAGAAAATAATTACATCATTCATTATCTATTTTCGTAATTCACAAGCAACAAGAACACGCTCATCTTCTTCAACATCCAATAACCCCTTTCAAGGTTGTGCATCCGGAGGAGGAGGAGGCACCTGAACATCTATAATCCACATAACGCGTGGTGAGATAAAAATCTCAGTGAATAAATCTCTATGCATGTATGCAGGACAGTTATTCATGACAATTAATACATTCCATTCATAAATCATAACTTAACAAATGCATAAGGATGCTCTTGTATGCTTTGCCACTAGGCCATGTACACATCACGTTCCAGAGTTAGACTCGAGCTCGAACTACAGGGGATATCTCCCCCGGGGACGAATCCCACCCTCACATAGGCCGAAGCCCCATATTGACCGAAGTCCTTTAATCTTTAAACTTAAATCGAACAACCAATTTAGACACTCGGAATTGATAAATATCGTAATCTCGTTGGTTTCGACAATTTCGACACTTCGAACCTTTCGAAACCAAGGAGATTCGATGTCGAACGACAATCCCAAGGTATACTCACCAATTCCGATATCCAAAGTGATTTCCAATCCTTAGTTTATCATTCCGGACCAAGTTTAATCGAAAAGAACGGAGCGTTTCGACGTTTCGAGAGTTTCGAAACTTTCGAGAGTTTCGAAAGTTTCGAAACTAACGATCCTCAAGAATCGATCCGTTTCTAACCGATTAATTCACTCCCATTGTTCAAACAATCATACACCATCACAAACAAACAATATTATCAAGTAAAATCAGAGAATTGGAAGAGAAAGGAGGGGGTTCATGGGTTGGAGACCAATTCCTAATTCTAACAATTAAGTGAGAATTACTCACCACAAAGTAGCAATCCAAGTAGTTTAGAGGGAAGGATTGTGATTCCTAGCTTCGTTCCGGTGTTTCTACGTCGATCCGGCACTTTCTCTCTCTAGACCCTCTCTCCCTCTCTCTAAAATTGAGTTTCTCTCCAAAATTCTGATGAATTTCGCGTCCTGGGTATATATATTTTCGCTCAGTAATCGATTACCAAACCCTGGTAATCGATTACTGAAGGCAAAAATAGCCTAAGAACCCCTTCTGGGAACCTGGTAATCGATTACCACCTTTGGTAATCGATTACTAAGAACCCAGGTTGCTGGTAATCGATTACAAGGGTTATGTAATCGATTACCAGGGGCCAGACCTTCTGGTAATCGATTACTAAGCTCCTGTAATCGATTACCATGATCCAAACTCTCTGGTAATCGATTACCAGCTCTTGGTAATCGATTACCAGTGACCAAACTCGAAGGTTAAGTCCTAGTAATCCACTATACTCAACTTTTACCTATTCCTACTTCCTTTCTCTTAGTCCCTAAGGTTCTACTACACAATTAACCTATAAATCTCACAATTAACCTATCAAAAGATTGGGATGTTACATTCTACCCCCCTTAAAGAAATTTTGCCCCCAAAATTTCACTAATACAAGTATTAAATCTTACCACAACTCAAAGAGATTAGGGAAGTGATGCTTGACCACATTTTCTTTCTCCCAAGTAGCTTCATCTATGGATAAACCTTCCCAAACTACCTTAACCAAAGGAATGTTTCTATTCCTCAGAGTCTTGGCACTTCTGTCAATAATCTGAATTGGTTTGGCAGGTAGGGTGAGGTTGTCCTTTAATTGTATTGGTTCAGAAGAAAAGACATGAGAAGAATCAAATACATATTTTCTTAGTTTAGACATATGAAACACATTATGTATTTTGGAGAGATGGAGTGGAAGAGCCGATTTGTATGCAAGAGGACCAATTCTTAGCAAGATCTGAAAGGGACCGATGTATCTGGGACTTAACTTTTTAGATTTCACAGATTTCCCTAAGCCAATGACAGGAGTTATTTTCAGAAACACATGTCCCCCTTCCTCAAACTCTAGTTCTTTTCTTCTTTTATCAGCATAACTTTTCTGACGGCTCTGGGCGGTTACAAGTTTTTCCCTAATCATCCTAATCTTATCAGAAGTTTCCTGAACCCAATCTGGACCCAACAGAGCTTTCTCACCCACCTCATGCCAACAAACAGGGGACCTACACTTCCTACCATCCAAGGCTTCATATGGAGCCATGCCTATACTACTGTGATAAGTGTTATTGTAAGCCAACTCTACTAGTGGTAGATACTTATCCCAACTGCCCGACTCTTCTTGTGAACAAGCCCTTAACATGTCTTCTAAGGTTTGGATGGTTCTCTCAGACTGACCATCAGTCTGAGGATGGTAAGCGGTGCTAAGCCTAAGTTTAGTCCCGAATGACTGGTGTAGTGCATTCCAGAACCTTGAAGTGAACCTGGGATCCCTATCAGAGATTATGATAGAAGGAATACCATGTAACCTGACAATCTCTCTAACATACAACTCAGCTAACTTATTCAAGGAGAAGGTGTTCTTAACTGGAAGAAAATGGGTTGACTTAGTTAAACGGTCCACTATAACCCAAATGGTATCAAACCCTGCTTGGACTCGAGGTAAACCCACCACAAAGTCCATAGCTATGCTTTCCCACTTCCACTCAGGAATTTCTAAGGATAACAGAACTCCAGATGGTTTCTGATATTCCACCTTCACTTGTTGACAAGTTAGGCACTTAGACACAAACTCAACTATTTCTCTCTTCAAATCCTGATACATCTTGGTAGAACCAGGATGTATAGACATCTTACCCTTATGAACTTCCCCTAACACCTGTTGTTTAACTCTACTACTCCCTTTAGGGATACAAATTCTTCCCTGAAAAAGAATTAATCCCTCACCTGACTTGGAAATTCCTACTTGCCCCATCTTACCCTGAAGATCAGGATCCAAACCATGAGCCTCCTTAATTAGAGTTTGAAACTCACTGGAAATTTCTAATCTGTACATCCGAATGCTACCTACCCCAAACTCCACACTTAAGTCCAAATCTCTAAACTTCTCTAGGAGACTCATCTCTTGTATCATCAATGATGACACATGCAGGGATTTCCTGCTAAGAGCATCAGCCACTACATTGGCCTTACCTGGGTGATATTTTAACTCAAAGTCAAAATCTTTCAAAAACTTCATCCATCTTCTTTGCCTCATGTTGAGTTCCTTTTGACCAAAGAGGTATTTCAAACTCTTATGATCACTAAAGACCTCAAACCTTACACCAAACAGGTAATGCCTCCAAATTTTTAGGGCAAAAACCACAGCAGCTAATTCCAAATCATGGGTAGGATAATTTTCCTCATGAGGCCTCAACTGCCTAGATGCATAAGCTACTACTCTCCTATTATGCATTAAAACACCTCCTAGTCCCTTCCCAGAGGCATCACAAAATACCTCAAAGGTTCTAGACACATCAGGTAATGCTAACACCGGGGCACTGGTCACTCTATGTTTTAGTTCCAGAAAACTATGCTCACAATCACTACCCCACACAAAGGCTTGGTCCTTCCTAGTTAACTTGGTGAGGGGTAAAGCTAATCGAGAGAAGCCCTTAATGAATCTCCTATAATAACCGGCTAACACTAGAAAACTCCTAATCTCCGTAACAGTCCTAGGTCTTTCCCACTCAAGAACTGACTCTACCTTACTAGGGTCAACTAACACTCCCTCTCCAGAAATGACATAGCCTAGGAAATGGACTTTGTTTAGCCAAAACTCACATTTGTTTGGATTGGCAAACAATTTCCTTTCCCTTAAAACTTCTAACACCAACCTTAAGTGTTTTTCATGATCTTCCAAACTAGACGAGTAGATTAAGATATCATCGATGAACACAACCACAAATTTATCTAGGAAAGGTCGGAAGATTCGATTCATGTAATCCATAAACACTGCTGGAGCATTAGTAACACCGAATGGCATTACTAAGTACTCGTAGTGTCCATATCTAGTTCGAAAAGCGGTTTATGAATATCTTCCTTCCTTATCCTAATATGATGATATCCTGATCTCAAATCTATTTTGGAAAATACAGAAGCACCTCTAAGTTGATCCAAAAGATCATCTATTCTAGGCAATGGGTATTTGTTTTTAAGTGTAATCTTGTTCAACTGCCTAAAATCTACACATAACCTCATGCTCCTATCCGTTTTCTTTACCAACAACACTGGAGCCCCCCAAGGAGAGACACTAGGCCTAATGAACCCTTTTCCTAACAATTCTTCTAATTGTTTCTTAAGTTCACTAAGCTCTAAGGGGGACATTCTATAGGGTGCCTTAGAAATGGGTCCTGAACCTGGCAACAAGTCTATGGTGAACTCTACCTCTCTCTCAGGTGGTAAGGTTAGGATCTCATTAGGAAAAACGTCCTGAAACTCCGAGCCGTAGCTACATTATTCAAATCAGATTTTGCTTCTAAAGTTGAGGAAAGCAACAAAAGAAAACACTCACTCCCGTCATTGATACTTTGGAAAATTTGGGAAACACTAGACAACAGAATAGACAACGTTTCCTTATGAAGAACAGAACAATCAGGAAACACAACCTTATTAAAATAATCTAACAGCACCTGATTGGAAGATAACCAGTTCATTCCCAGAATAATATCAATACCAATCAAAGGCAAACATATCAAGTCAACATTAAAACTCTTTCCTGGATAGTTAATGAACAATTCATACATACAAGAGAAGTAGTTATAGATTCTTTAGCAGGAGTAACTACATAGAGAACATAAGGTAAGGAGATGGTGGGACAATTTTAGTCTATTTACACAATCAAAGGACACAAAGGAATGTGATGCTCCTGAATCATACAATACAATTAAAGTCTCCTATGATAATTTAAACAAACATAGGTAAATTAAATCTTTTACTCAACAAATTTAACTACCCATAACATAATATACAAGGTTCTTGGTATAAAATACAACTATCCTTTGAATATTAAATCATTCTCAACTAACTAGCTTAAGGGTGTCTAACTTTTATTAGGTTTTTAAGGTCACATTCTATAAGGCTCCTAGGGTACAATTACCTCTTATAAGATTATCCGAAGAAGTTGCTACTTAACAGTTGAGTGTAAAAACTCTCTTAGTTGCTTGAGATTCCTGGCGTTTCTTAAGTCTGGAACAATCCTTCCTAAAGTGACCCGCTTGTTTGCAAAAATAGCAAACGTTCTTCCCGGTTAGACACTCCCCTAGATGTTCCTTCCCACATACCAAACACTTCCTAGTAGCCTTAGGCTGAGAAGTCTGAACTGCCACGGAGGGTCTACCTTGCCACTTAGGTCTAAAATTCTTACCCTGGCTAACCCTACTTACCTTTCTCTTTCCCTTGCTTGGGCGTTGCCTAACTAATTCTTTTAGTATCGCAGTGTTGGTAGTCGCCCGATTCTCCATCATCTGAGTAAAGGCTTGGAGTGCTAACACAATAGGATCCGGTGTAGATCCTTGAGAAGAAGAAGTTGGAGGTGGAGAAGAACGATTAACCCTTGACTTACCCCTCCTGTTGCCTGCCATAATTCTCTACATATCATAAAGCAAATGTCGAGGTGATCAGTCTCTCAATTCACCAAACAATACATAAAAAAATTATCAACAGACCACAAAATATCCTAAACTCACAGTCCAATTGGATTGAACTGCTCTGATACCAAAATGTCACACCTTAAATTTCATAAGCAAGAATTTGATCCGTTGGAAACCAAATTCTGGACTTCGAATTTAGAATGTTTCATTTCAATATCGACCTGTTCTATAAATCATCCACAATTCCAACAAATCGAGATAATTTAAAGTAAACAATAGATAAATTTGAGTCTTTTAAACTAAATAACATTCTACCCATTCACTTCACATAACAATCCATTTTACAACCAAGTTAGAATGACTTCTACAAGTCCCTTACACACCAAGGATACAAGCTACCTATAGAGCTTCTCTCAAACCAAAAGTACACAATATCTGATTACATACTCCTTTACATCATAATTCCAACTAAAAACTAAACTACGTTACTCAAGTCATAAGAAAATAATTACATCATTCATTATCTATTTTCGTAATTCACAAGCAACAAGAACACGCTCATCTTCTTCAACATCCAATAACCCCTTTCAAGGTTGTGCATCCGGAGGAGGAGGAGGCACCTGGACATCTATAATCCACATAACGCGTGGTGAGATAAAAATCTCAGTGAATAAATCTCTATGCATGTATGCAGGACAGTTATTCATGACAATTAATACATTCCATTCATAAATCATAACTTAACAAATGCATAAGGATGCTCTTGTATGCTTTGCCACTAGGCCATGTACACATCACGTTCCAGAGTTAGACTCGAGCTCGAACTACAGGGGATATCTCCCCCGGGGACGAATCCCACCCTCACATAGGCCGAAGCCCCATATTGACCGAAGTCCTTTAATCTTTAAACTTAAATCGAACAACCAATTTAGACACTCGGAATTGATAAATATCGTAATCTCGTTGGTTTCGACAATTTCGACACTTCGAACCTTTCGAAACCAAGGAGATTCGATGTCGAACGACAATCCCAAGGTATACTCACCAATTCCGATATCCAAAGTGATTTCCAATCCTTAGTTTATCATTCCGGACCAAGTTTAATCGAAAAGAACGGAGCGTTTCGACGTTTCGAGAGTTTCGAAACTTTCGAGAGTTTCGAAAGTTTCGAAACTAACGATCCTCAAGAATCGATCCGTTTCTAACCGATTAATTCACTCCCATTGTTCAAACAATCATACACCATCACAAACAAACAATATTATCAAGTAAAATCAGAGAATTGGAAGAGAAAGGAGGGGGTTCATGGGTTGGAGACCAATTCCTAATTCTAACAATTAAGTGAGAATTACTCACCACAAAGTAGCAATCCAAGTAGTTTAGAGGGAAGGATTGTGATTCCTAGCTTCATTCCGGTGTTTTCTACGTCGATCCGACACTTTCTCTCTCTAGACCCTCTCTCCCTCTCTCTAAAATTGAGTTTCTCTCCAAAATTCTGATGAATTTCGCGTCCTGGGTATATATATTTTCGCTCAGTAATCGATTACCAAACCCTGGTAATCGATTACTGAAGGCAAAAATAGCCTAAGAACCCCTTCTGGGAACCTGGTAATCGATTACCACCTTTGGTAATCGATTACTAAGAACCCAGGTTGCTGGTAATCGATTACAAGGGTTATGTAATCGATTACCAGGGGCCAGACCTTCTGGTAATCGATTACTAAGCTCCTGTAATCGATTACCATGATCCAAACTCTCTGGTAATCGATTACCAGCTCTTGGTAATCGATTACCAGTGACCAAACTCGAAGGTTAAGTCCTAGTAATCCACTATACTCAACTTTTACCTATTCTTACTTCCTTTCTCTTAGTCCCTAAGGTTCTACTACACAATTAACCTATAAATGTCACAATTAACCTATCAAAAGATTGGGATGTTACAAAATTCCCTTCTTAGAATCTTGCATATTAAACCGTTTTGACATATCATCTATGTATGTACTTTGACTTAGGCCAAGTAATCCTTGAGATCTATCTCTATAGATCCTGATACCTAACACATAGGTCTCTTTGCCCAAATTTTTCATAGAAAACAATCTCCTAACCAAGTCTTTACAGACTGAAGGGTAGGAATGTCATTTCCTATGATGAGTATGTCATCTACATACAAAAACAGAAAAACAACTATATTGTCACTAACCATTTGTAGACACAAGGTTCATCCTCATTTTTAATGAAACCAAACTTCTTTACAGCTTCATCAAAATGAAGATTCCAGTTTCTAGAGGCTTGCTTTAATCCATAAATGGATCGTTGCAACTTGCATACCTTTCCAGTATTTCAGGTATAACAAAAACTTCAGGTTGTGTCATATACACAACTTCAAGAAGGCTTCCATTTAGGAAAGCTGTCTTGATACCCATTTGCCAGATTTCATAATCATGGTAAACTGCAACAGCAAGTAAGATCCGAACAGATTTAAGCATAGCAACTGGGGAAAAAGGTTTCATCATAGTCTATACTATGAATTTACGTAAAACCCTTAGCCACCAACCGTGCTTTAAAGGTACTTACATTGCCATCCATGTCAGTTTTCCTTTTGAAAACCCACTTTCACCCTATGGGTTTTATCCCTTCGGGTGGCTCAATCAAGGTCCATACCTTGTTAGTGTACATGGAATCCATTTCAGATCTCATGGCATCAAGCCATTTCTCAGATTCTGGACTCAAAAGAGCTTCTTGGTAAATCATTGGCTCACCTTGATCCATTAGCAATGCATCCCCTTCCTAAGACACGAGGAAACCATATCTCTCAGGTTGGTGACGTACTCTATCTGATTTACGCAAGTCTTACGCTACATGAGCAGGTGGCTCCACAACACTTTGTGGTATCTGCTCTTATTCCATTACAGGCTCATTGCTACTCTGTGTTACTTGAATTTCTTCAAGTTCTACTCTCCTCCCACTTATTTTCTTAGAGACAGATTCCTTCTCTAAGAATACAGCAGTCCTAGCGACAACCACTCTGCCTTTGCTAGGATTATGGAAGTAGTAACCCTCAGTTTCCTTTGGGTATCTCACAAATAAGCACTTATCTGATTTGGATCCTAGCTTATCTGAAACTTGGAGTTTCACATAAGCTTCACAACCCCAAATCTTCATAAAAGACATACTAGGTCACTTCCCAGTCCATATCTCATATGGTGTCTTTATGACAACCTTAGATGGAACACGATTTAGTGTGAAGGCCGCTGTTAACAAAGCATGCCCCCAAAGGGAGTTGGGGAGATCAGAATGACTCATCATGTATCGAACCATATCCAATAGGGTTCAATTTCGCCTTTCTGAAAACCCATTCCATTGAGGTGTTCAAGGAGGAGTGAGTTGGGATACTATCCCACACTCTTTTAGATAGTCATCAAATTGTTGGCTTAAGTATTTTCCACCTCGATCTGATCGAAGTGTTTTAATAGTCTTGCCAAGTTGGTTTTCTACTTCATTCTTAAATTCCTTGAACTTTTCAAAGGATTCAGATTTGTGTTTCATTAGATACACAAATCCATATCTACTGAAATCATCAGTAAAAGTGATGAAGTATTGAAAACCTCCTCTGGCCATTGTGCCCATGGGCCCACATACATCACTATGTATGAGACCAAGAAGATCACTAGCCCTTTCACCTTTTCTGGTGAATGGGGTTTTGGTCATCTTCCCCAATAAACAAGACTTACATGTCTCAATTGATTCAAAATCAAATGAGTCCAAATAGCCATCTTGGTGGAGTTTGGATATGCGTTTCTTATCTATGTAGCCCAAGTGACAATGCCAAAGATAAGTTGGGTTCAAATCATTTGTTTTGACCCTCTTAGCATTTATGTTATAGATAGGCATCTTAACTTTGCAGAACCATATCATTCAAATAAATTGAACAACTATTGTTCTTTATTATGAATGAAAAATCACTCTTGTTTAAAAAAAATGGAATTAATATTCCTACTAATGGCAGGTACAAAATATCAATCATTTAAAACTAGTCCGGTTGGCAAAGTTAAATAATAGGTTCCTACGGCTAAGGCAGCAACTCTTGCTCCAATTCCCACACGTAGGTCGATTTCTCCTTTAGCCAATGACCTACTCCATTTGGATCCTACACATTGATACAAATGTGAGATCCACATCCGGTATCCAATACCCAAGATGCAGAACTAGGTAAATTGACTTCTATAACATAGATAACTGAAGCGGAAGTCTCACTTCCCTTCTTCTTGATCTCCTCTAGGTACTTTACACAGTCTCTAATGTCCTGATTGGCCACAGTGGAAACATTTCCTTCCTTAACTATCCCACCCATAGGCTTTGAAAACATAGGTACTAGGCTTATCCTTGCCTTTATCCTTTGGTTTGAAATAGGGCTTCTTGAACTTCTTCTTGCCCTTGCCTTTTCCAGGTTGGACCATCAACATGGCCTTCCCTTTACCTTTATTAATGTTTTGCTCAGCTGTTCTCAACATGCTTAGCGACTCTGGCAGTGGTTTGTCAAATTCATTCATGTTATAGTTCATGACGAATTGACTATAGCTGTCCGGCAACGACTGCAGGACAAGATCAGTGGCCAACTCTTGATCTAATGGGAATCCAAGCCTTTCTGGGTTTTCAATGTACCCAATTGCTTTGAGTACATGAGCACCAACAGGGGTTCCCTCTGCCAGTCTACATTGATAAAGTGCTTTTGAGACTTCAAATCGTTCAAGCCTAGCTTGTCCTTGATAAAGTCTCTTTAAGTGTACAATCATATTGTACGTCTCCATGTTCTCATGTTGTTTTCAGCATTCATGGTAGTAAGCATAAGGCAGCCTACATCGAGAGTAACATCCAGATGCTTTCTGAAAGCATCATTGTCAGCTTTCGAAGTATTTGCAGCGGGTGTTTCAGGAATAGGCCCTTCCAGGACATACAACATTTCCTAAGGACAATCCTTAGGTCTTATACCACTCTAGAAAGTTAATTCCAGACTTTTTGTCCTTCTCAAGGACAAATCGCAATAAAAGTTACTTGTTGTGCTCGTTGCTATGCACGTAAGTATCATATAACAAACATATTTAATAAGGTCTTTAAATAAATATGTCTCCCACTATTTTTTATTCAAAACAAGTACCCTCAATATAAAGAATCAGAAAATCCCATCACTAGATTTTCTAGTGGGCCAAGATCCATATTTCACCTAATTTTAAGTCAGCTTTAGCTGATCGCTTAAGAAAAGGTTATTTAGGTAGGAACACGCTTCCAATTGTATCTCATACAACTCTTGGATAGTTAGGTGAATAACTCATATTCTAATTCATCTTATAAATCAATGCCTAACTCAGTGCCTCTAGGTTTTTCAATCCTATTGAATATCCCTAGTTACGTCAAAACCCAACGGATGACAATTGGATATTACTTTTATCCCATTGCGCCTCACTAAAGTAGATAAATGCACCCTGCTTTAGCAGACCCACATTTAATCGATTCTAGCCTTGACGAGTGTCATACATTGGAAGGCAAAACATGACTTAATATTGGTTCCTTTAGGTTTTTCAATCTTATTGAATATACCCAATCAAACCCAATGGTTTGACAATTGGATATCACTCTTATCCTATCACACCTCACTAAAATAGATAAAGGTACCCTACTTTAGCAGACCCACTCTTCATCGATTCTAGCCTTGACGAGTGTCATTCATTGGAAGGCATAATAAGCATTGAGGGATTTGATCGCTTTATTTCTCCATTCCTTTGTTAAACCATTTAACAAAAACATAATCGCCCCTCACTAAAATAGATAAATGTACCCTGCTTTAGCACACCCACACTTAATCCATTCTAGCCTTGACGAGTGTTATTCATTGGAATGAAAAACATAACTTAACATTCCCTTCGAGGGATTTGATCGCTTTAATTTTATTCCTTTGTTAAACCATTTAACAAACATACAAGCATGCATCTCATACAAAACACATGATATGGTTATGGCCTCCTAAAATTCCAATACAAAATTACATCACATATAATCTTGAAGTCTCCATCCACATGTCTCCACATGCTCCTTTGACTCCATGCTCTTTTCGGTTACATTACATAACAAGAAGAAACCTCGTTTAACATACGAGGGGATAGAGATGAGAAGAGAATTACAAGAGGAATGTCAAGAGGTAAGGCACGACACACAGGTCGTATTTAAATTTAAAACAA
The DNA here is from genome assembly GCA_026901365.1 of Sesbania bispinosa. Taxonomy (NCBI): domain Eukaryota; kingdom Viridiplantae; phylum Streptophyta; class Magnoliopsida; order Fabales; family Fabaceae; genus Sesbania; species Sesbania bispinosa. The sequence continues at coordinate 652,383 of QLOH01000430.1, forward strand.
CTAAGGCCATAACCAATTATCATGCAAGCTCAACATCCATTGATTGTAAAACGAGTGATATAATAAGATGTATATATTAAGCGAGGTTTGATTACGCGCATACGAAATAACACACAACGCAGTGTAGCACGGGGTTCAAGGGGAGGCCACCCATTGCGGGGTGCGGGGCAGCGCCCCGACACAAAAATTAGATTTGATAAACAGTCAACCAATCATTAATAAGTGTCTCGCATCAAACGAATACTTCACGAACCGATAAACAAGTAAGTCCCTCGTATCATTTGAATACGCTCTTGTCAGCAAATTGATAAGTGGCATGTTTATCGCAGCCAATATTTGAGCCGAGACAAAGTTTCAACAATTGAACTCTTTGACTCCCAAGACATGAACTTTTCATGTTCCATGTGACCCTCCAACATTAAAACATATAAACATATATACATCGCACATAAAACAATCAATAAAGGAATAAAAAAAAGAAACGCGCACCTGCGCTTCACCTGTGCCTAGAGTGGGTGAAGCACGGGTTCCATTTTTGAATTTTGTAATATGCGCTTCACTTCCGCTTCACTTGCGCTTTACATGCTCTCAGCGTGAGTGAAGCGCATATTCAAAAATCAAAATCCTGTATGCTGCGCTTCACCTGCGCCCAGCGCAGATGAAGCGCACATATCAGTGTTCGATGTGCAGATGCGTTTTTCAGCAGAAAAACAGAATATCAATATATTCAAAACGATTTAAAAGCCCAAAACGTGTTTATCGGAAACCAACGCTCTGATACCAATTGAAGGGAATCATGCGTGTGGTCAGGATGCAGCGAAAATAAATGGATTCCCTCCCTTGTTATAATCGTTTTGCGAAAACACGAATCAAGGCAAAAGGTATTAAAGCGAAAGGTCGTACCTTATTAGGATTACAAACGAGGCAAGAGTAGCCACGTCTCTATTGGTATCCACGCCAACAGCCGAACTAGGAAACCCTCCTTAGCTCTGCTAGAAGCCTTAGAAAGTAAGAAGCGATTGCTCATGTGTCTGGGGTAGTGCATCTCATGCTCTATTTGTAGAGTGGTGGCTAGGATTTTATCCCCTCACTCACTTAACCCTCATACTTATGGGCCTGGACCATTATGTTATAATAATTCTAATTAAATTAAATTAGAATTATTATCCTTTTCCTAGTGGTTTGTTGTATGCGTGTGACCCAATAGGATTTTAATATTTGGTTATGATATTAAAATAAAACCCTTTTATATTTAATATCATAAATAGTGAGCGGTATCTAGCAACACATCACTATCCAAATATTGAGATTATCAATAACTTTGATAAATCCTATTTTATGATAATAATTTATATGATCTGTCCCTTTGTCCAAATATCTAATTGAACACAAGGGCATGTATTGTGTCAACCTTGTATAGTTCAATTTATATTTTCTTGATCCCCAAGTAGACTGTACAGAAAATAAACATCTCATGTTTATCCTCCTGAGCATGGCCATGCATTTTGCAGTCTCACTTTATCAAGAGGCCTACAGATATAACTCATGTTACATAGGAGGGACAAATCCCATCTAGGGCACTCACATTCCACCACATAATTTATTATATGTCCAAAAACCAACTTTATGATCACCATGTTACAGGTAACGTTTGATGATAATTAAAACATATAATTCCTTATGTAGGAATTGTAGTGATTTCACGTCGAAGGACTTCATATAACATTTATCTAATATGGTATCAGAGGCTATCCTAGATGATCTGTTGTTATTGGGTTGCCACCCGTATAGTTTTCCACGCTCCAGATGTCCAATCCTGGGCATGAGGGGGTGTGTTAGAGTCCCACATTGCCTAGAGATAAGGCCAAATTGTGGTATATAAGCCTTGGGTAGTCCTCACCCTACAAGCTAGAGACTATGTCGCGTAGTATTCAAACTCCATGGGCCAACAGTTCAAATTATCCAAAAAGTGTCATAAAAGACATCAATTATGTCTCTGTGTAATGCAGAGACATAGATGAATATCTTAACACCTGTTACAGTAAAAATTCAAAGCTAAAAGTTTGAACACAGTTTTAGTGGAACAAATTATGACAAAACAATAAATGTGGGAAAAAAGAAAAAGTTCACTTACCTTGTAAATCAGAAATGTTGTCACCATCATTCTCTACAATACAGTCACAAAGAGCCTGAATCTTTTCTTCATTATTAACTCTTAACCACGGCATCATTTCATAGTAACCCAATCTTGTAACTGAATTGGGATTCTCATCTTTGATAACATGACAGAAAAATTGAAACTCTTCAACCACACACATGTTGATGACAGGAATTGTACAGGACCTAGAATTGAGCAAAACCAACCGATCAGAGTCACAATTAAGCAAATAAATCACGAAATATAGTGCTGGGCAGCAACTATATTCACGTGAGAAAGCACAAGAAAAAGAGAGAAAATAAAGGAAAAAGTGGAGAGGAAGAAATGGGAGGGACGCCACTGAAGCAAGAATCCTCCTGCAACAGATAAGTCCAATGCCAAACGGCACTAGTTCAGGAGAATTAGATAAGTCTCACCATGGTTTAAGCAACAACCACCAAGCCTCACTCAACTCACAAAGAGGAGAAAATTTGGCATAATGCCTTTACTTCAAAATTCATGTTGGGAATACATGAGGTGAAGGCTCCTATTTATAGGAGAGGAAGGGAGAGGGGGCGACCAATACATGGAATAAAGGGGAGAAAAATAAAAAGATGGGTGCAAACCCATCCTAAGGGGGATTTGAACCCATGCCCCTAAAGGCTTATGGCTAAGCTAAGCCTTAAGCCATTAAACCTCCAAAAAGGCGCCCAATCATGTAGGAAAATACAAGATGAGTCAAACTTCTATCCTATGTGGGAATAGAACCCATGACCTCCTAAGCCTTATAGCAAGGCAACCTACTAACCAATAAACCCACTAAAGATAGCTCCCAAGTAGGAGGAATTAAAAAGAAAAATACAATCAATAAAGAGAAAATATAAGAGAGTCCTAATTAAGGGTGGTCCATAGGACAAGGGTCCTATCCAGGGTCAAGGTGTCCTTCTGTAGGGTAGTGACCTTTATCTTGTAGGGTAGTGACCCTTTATTTGTAGGACACTAATTTTCTCCAACTCTTCCTTGCTTGAAGTTGGTGCATATCCTTCAATGTAGGTCTTGCAGGTCCAAGCTTCTAGCAGAGTGTCATCACATGTCAATTATATATGTTCTAGAGTAATTCCGAGATTACACTCCCGACCTAAGCAACGGGCCAAATATGCCGAAATAAGTGGTCGACGTCATGTGATCATTAATACACGACTATCAAAGTTATGAACAAACAAAGATATGCCCTCGAGATCATCTCCGACATACCACCTCGGCTAATTATACAACCTTCACCGACTATACAATCCAACCATGAGATCTCAGGAATATATCTTCCGAAATTGATGTCCGTGCGTGGAAGTATGCTCTTAAGAAGCGCGTCACCCCGTGATTCACAGAAGCGGTTATATTCTAACTGAATTTCCCGCCTGAAATCTCCTATAAATAATGCAGACTCAGACGTCTCAGGTACGCTTTCTCTCAGATTTTACCTACACATTCTCTCTAAGATTCTCACTTACGTTAAGCATCGGAGTCCCTGCAGGTACACCCTGCACCGCCGTGGATCAGTCGTTCACTCCGTCGTCTGCCACCGTCAAACGCCTCCAAGGTCTCCGGAAGAGTCTTTGTAAGTTCATTGGCGCCGTCTGTGGGAACGAGACTTTCGTTCTAGATTCTACTCCTTTTTCATTCAGATCTTCAAGCTCTTCCACACCACTTTTGTTCACTTGGAAATGGTGACCACACGGAGTACTCAATCCCATGCTAGGGGAGAAGGAACTATTCCTCAGGTGACCTCCACTACAATGCCAGCTTTGTTCTCTTCCGCAGCAGGAACATGACCTCTAGTAACTTCGACAACCATGCCGACAATGTTTTCCACCGCAGCCAGAATGGTATCGGCTTTGGCTGGAATGCAGCCACCACAAGGTGGACCGTCACGAGCGAGGAACATTCAGCCGAACCACGTAAATCATAGTATGCCTACCTCTCCACGCAACCAACCATCCAAAAGAGAACTTTGGGACTTCATCCGTCGTCAGGGCGAACGTTTAGAGCAATACGCTCACCGCCTTGAGACCGTACAAACTGAACGCCACATGGAAAACGCTCATCACCGCATCGCTGACGAAAGAGCAGCGAAAGAGAAGGCCGCATCGGAGCGTCGAACTTCACATCAACAAGACCGTGGTCCATCTCCAATCCCCACACAGTCAGTACATTCGAACTCACCGCCTCCGCAGAAGATGATTCCAACCAACAATGAATCCAGGCATACAACAGACGACGAGGTTATACAGGTTGTTCTTCCTTTTTCAGAACGCATTATGCTGTTTCCAATCAACAAGCGGTTCGAGAAGATTCCAGTGCCGGAGCTCTATGACGGAACTGGAGATCCTCTAGAGCATTTAGATGTTTATGAATCTTCCATGTCGATAAGGAACGCTTCTGGACCAATTATGTGCCGAGTATTTCCTCTATCTCTGAAGAAAACCGCCTTGCGGTGGTTCCAGACTTTTCCTCCGAGATCCATAAATACTTGGGCAGACTTGAGAGCCAAATTTGTCACCAGTTTCACGACTAGTAAGGTCCAGTCGAAGACAGAAGCTTCTTTGAAATAGATCAGACAGGGACCGACTGAATTCCTCCGAGATTATATCAGCAAGTTCACCAAGGAAGCACTCCTGGTGCAGGGGCTTCAGCCTGGGGTACAGTTGATGTTGGCCAAAGATGGCCTTATTCCTCATTCCCCATTTTGGATTGACTTGTCCAAAAGGAAACCTAGCAGCATGGAGGAGTTGTTGAGGCGTGCCGAAGAATACATCAGCCTTGAGGATGAAGAGTTGGCCCTCAAAGTAAAAGATGTTAACCCCAACCAGACACAGAAAGACCAGGGGCAGAAAAATAAAGGAGCTAAACATGATAATAAGGGCGACAGGGAACCACTCGGCCGATACACCTCTTATACTCCTCTGAATCAACCTAGAGGAAAAAATTTAAACGAGATCCTAAATGTACAGATGTATGAGGCAGGGATGCGAAGGCCCCGCCCTCAGAAAGCGGGTCCAGAGACTGATAAATAAAAATTCTGCAGATTTCATAAGTCACAGGGGCATGATACTGACCAATGCCTCCATTTGAAAGATGCCATCGAGGAACTCATCCGACGTGGCAAGTTAAATAGATTCAAGAAAGATGCTGGAGGATCATCTCGTCATGCAGGATCCGATTCTCGGAGAGACGATTACAGAAGTAACGACCACCGACATGAGTCGAGTAGACAAGAACACCACAGATCTCGGACCAGATCACCTTGTCCAGAAAGGTCCTGTTCTCAGAAACCATCACGCGATCGTTCTCCGCCGGGTAGTTCACAAAGAGAGCATAGAGAACAATCCCGACAAAGGACATCACTGCAAGAAGGACCGTCCTCCTCCAAACACCCTGTTATATATGTCATTGCCGGCGGATTTGCTGGAGGTGGAGAATCCAACAATTCAAGGAAGAGGCATCTGAAAGAAGTAATGTCGGCTTCTGCCTCAACCTCATCTCGTCCTTCACATGGCGGACCAAAGAGGAAGTTACCCCCTCTAACTTTCTCAGACGATGATTATGGTAATGTGATTCCGGGACATGACGACCCCATGCTTATAAAAGTAATAATGGCTAATCATGAAGTTAGAAGGGTTTTCGTTGACCAAGGAAGTTCGGCTGACGTCTTGTTCATGAAAACATTTCATCTTCTCCGCATTTCTCAAGCAGATCTCTGGCCATATAAGGGAGCAGACTTGATTGGCTTCACTGGAGATAAAGTTCAACCTGCCGGTTATGTGGAGCTGTTAGTGACTTTTGGACAGTTACCACTGTCCAAGACGGTTAAGGTCCGTTTCTTAGTCGTCGATTGTCCCACTACTTACAATGCAATCCTTGGGAGGCCCACGTTGAATGCCATCGGAGCTATTATTTCAACTAATCATTTAACGATGAAATTCTGGAGTGATGAAGGTGAGGTAATTAGCATCCATGAAGACCAAGTCATGGCCCGATCATGCTACAAAGAATCTTTGAAGATTTCGAAGCCTGAAAAATCAAATGTACAAGAAGACAAGGTTGAAAAATATCCATCATCTGCCGGAGTCTTATTAACTGACCTGGATGTAAGAGAAGATTTTGCCGAGACCAGACCCATTCCGGACGGGGAACTTAGATCGCTCCAAATCGGCTCAACCCTAGAGCAAGTGGTACAAGTCGGCTGCGACTTATCCCCTGAAGTCGAGGAAGAATTATGCGCTCTCATTCGACAGAATGCAAATCTGTTTGCTTGGACTGTTGCTGATATGCCGGGCCTTGATCCCGACGTCATTTGCCATTGTCTTCCAATAGACCTAAAGGCTAAGTCGGTCGAACAAAGGCGACGAAGAATGTCGGCAAACAGAGCGGATGCAGCAAAGCAGCAAGTCTCAGAACTTTTAGATGTCGGCTTCATACGCGAGGTTAAATACATAACTTGGTTGTCAAATGTAGTTTTAGTCAAAAAGCCGAATGGAAAATGGCAAATGTGTGTAGATTACACTAATCTGAATAAAGCATGTCCTAAAGATTCTTACCCTCTGCCTAACATTGACCGGCTGGTCGATAAATCATCTGGATATCAACTGTTATCATTTATGGATGCATATTCCGGATACAACCAAATTCCGATGTACCCCCTGATCAAGAAAAGACAGCGTTCATGACAGAAGGAGCAAATTATTGTTATCGAATGATGCCATTCAGATTGAAAAACGCCGGAGCAACATATCAAAGAATGATGAACGCCGTATTCCGAAATCAAATCGGCAGAGTAGTCGAAGTGTATGTCGACGATATGATCGCAAAAATCACGATGGATGAGAATCATGTTCAAGACCTCGGGGAAGTTTTTGGACAACTTCGCCGTTATAATATGCGTCTAAATAAAAAAAAATGTACCTTCGGCGTCCGTGTAGGAAAATTTCTTGGTTTCATGCTTACCAGGCGAGGAATAGAAGCAAATCCTGACAAATGTCGAGCAGTGCTTGAAATGAAAAGTCCGACATCAATAAAGGAGGTCCAATAGTTAACTGGGAGACTTGCAGCCTTAACAAGGTTTATCTCGAGATCAGCATCTCGGGCCCTACCCTTCTTTCGCCTTCTTAAAAAGGAAAATCTTTCATCTGGGACCAAGAATGTGAAGAAGCTTTTCAGCAGATGAAGATGATATTGACTTCACCTCCCGTATTGTCAAAGCCAACCCCAGGTGAAATCTTATACTTATATCTGTCAGTTGCAGATGAAGCCATCGCCGCAGTATTAATCCGAGAAGTTGAAGGTTCTCAACTCCCAGTTTTCTTTGTTAGCAAAGCGCTGCAAGGACCCGAACTCAGATATCCCAAAGTAGAAAAAATTGCGCTGACACTGATTACGGTAGCTCACCGACTTCGACAGTATTTTCAGGCACACCAAGTTATGGTGAGAATTAACCAACCGATCAGGCAAGTTTTACACCGACCTGACCTAGCCGGGGGAATGGTATCTTGGGCCGTTCAGTTATCTGAGTTCGGAATATCTTATGAGCCTCGAAAAGCGATTAAAGCTCAAGCCTTATCAGACTTCGTCGTAGAATTGACCCCGACTCAACCTACTTCTGATGATTGGTGGGAAATACATGTTGATGGATCTTCAAATCCTAAAGGAAGCGGAGGTGGCATACTTTTAGAAAATACACAAGGGGTGGTCATAGAGCATTCCCTTAGTCTCTCATTTCCGACTTCGAATAACCAAGCTGAATACGAAGCTGTGATAGCGGGATTACGAATGGCATCCGAGGTTGGAGCAAGACGTGTCCGTTTGCACAGTGATTCCAGTTGGTCGTTTCCCAAGTCAACGGAAGTTACCAAGTCAAGGACCCTCTGCTTGAGAAATACTTGCAGGCTGTCAAAGAATTATGCAATAGTTTTGCCGAGTTTGAGATCAACCATATTCCCAAAGAAAGAAACTCAAGAGCCGACATACTTTCTAAACTGGCAAGCACGAGAACTTCCGGGAACAACAAGTCCGTGATCCAAGAAGTCATGACAACACCAACTGTTATGTTGACAATAGAAGTAGAAGAATGCTGGTGTACAGACATCCAGAAATATTTACAGGATGGCCTCTTACCTAGCAAAGTCGAGGACGCAAAACGGGTCCAAAGGCAAGCGGCTAGATATTGCCTTGTGGATGGAATTCTTTATAGAAGGGGTCTTGCGCAACCTTTAATGAAATGTATCTCGGGAAATCGGATCGGATATGTCATGGCCGAGGTGCACGAGGGTATTTGTGGGCACTATCACGGAGGACATTCTCTCGCCAGGAAAATATTGAGAGCTGGGTACTATTGGCCGACCATGGAAACCGATTGCATGAAATATGATAAAAAATGTTCGTCATGTCAAAAGCACGCAGACATAAACAGGGCCCCTGCTGAACCTCTATGGTCAATCTCCGCTCCTTGGCCCTTTTAATTGTGGGGAATTGATATTCTTAGTCCATTTCCAGTTGCACCAGGGCAATTAAAATACTTGGCAGTCGCGGTCGATTATTTTACGAAGTGGATTGAAGCACAACCACTAGCCAAAATCACTGCAAAGAATCTCTCGAAGTTCGTTTATCGATTCATCATCTGCAGATTTGGAATTCCCAATACTATGGTGTCTGATAACGGGACCCAGTTCTGCAATAAGGGATTTCGAGAAATGTTGTCGGACCTTCATATAAATCATAGATTCTCATCGGTGGAACACCGGCAAACTAATGGGCAAGCAGAAGCAGCTAATAAAGTAATACTCAAAGGGCTAAAGAAACGACTCGAATCCGCCAAAGGACTTTGGGTCGAACAGCTGCCCAATGTGCTCTGGGCTTATCATACGACTCCCCATTCAATCACTGGAGAATCACCTTTCCGATTAGCGTACGGGGTAGACGCTGTAGTCCCAGTAGAAGTCGGAGAACCAAGTTTTCGACTTTGTGCTTACGATCAGCAATTGAATGAGGAGAGGATGCGAGAAGAGCTAGATTTGATAGAGGAAGTCCGAGAAAGGGCATCAATTCAGGAAGCTGCAATCAAGTTACGATCGGCTAGACGCCGAAATAAGATTGTCGTTCCTCTATCTTTTGAAGTCGGAGATTTAGTCCTAAGGAGAGCCGACGTCGGAAACAAAAATGCAGCCCAAGGGAAGTTAGCAGAAAACTGGGAAGGCCCATATCGAGTTACCTCCAAAACTGGAACGAGTGCATATCAATTAGAGACATTATCCAGTATAGCCATACCTCGAACATGGAATGCGGATAAAATCCGCAGATATTTTAGTTGATCATTGCGAAATGTGGAAGTGATGTAATTGATTGATCTCAAACTAATAAAGTTGGTATTCGGCCGACAACAACTTCCGATTCCATCCTCGAGCATCTCGGGTTTAACCCTTCCACTTTCGGATTATTTAATGCGTCGAGGATACGCTCCTCGAGCATCTCGGGTTTAACCCCTCGACTTTCGGATTATTTAATGCGTCGAGGATACGCTCCTCGAGCATCCCGGGCTTAGCCCCTCGACTCGCGGATTATGTTAATACGCTAAGGATATGCTCCTCAAAGATCTTTGACAAGTCGGACGAACTTCATCTCAATTCCATATCAAAATGGATAAGCTAAGTTTTCATAAATAACATTCAAACTTGTACAAAGTTAAACGAATTGTACATCGAAATAACAAAGTACAAGATACAACCGGCATACCGGCCCTTCTTTACTCGGCTTCTTCTTCCCCATGAAGTTTCGGGGTCGAAGGCTCTTTTTCACCAGGAACCCCCTCCACATTTCTATCCGGAAGCACGTCATACCACTTTCCATTTTCAACAGTACAAACGGTAGACATACCTCGAGTGTTCAGTTCGACCGAAGGATTCAAAAACTTCATTTGTTTGATAGCTTCATAGAAGTACAAGGCGGATGCATCTATCCACAACTTCTCAGCTTGTTCTTTGGCAGCGATTTCCTCGGTCAGCTTATCCTCCAACCCCTTGACTTTCACTTTCAGAGAGTCAACTTCATCTTGAGCAAGTCTAGCTGCCTCGGTTGTCGACTTGACCTCTTCCTGAACTGACTTCAGCTCCGTTGAAACTGATTCAGTTTTCTTTACGGCCTCATCCTTCGCCACAGTAAGAGATTTGACCTGTTCAGCCAAATCAAGGTTCTCCTCATACAACTTCTCTTTCTCCGAAGTTAGAAGTTGAACCTTGGAAATGGCTTCCTGCATCTTCAGTTCATCAACCTCTAACTTAGCAGTAACCTTCTGCAATTCATCCTTCAAAGGAAGCAGCGCGTTGAGGTCGCGAACCGACGCAGTGAAATACTGAGACATCATGGCGAACCTCATTGCCCAACTGGTAGCATGATTCATGAAGTCGGAATTTTCTGTGTCTGACTTATCTTTGAAAAGGGATTCAACTTGAACGGCCAAGTATCTTCGAACTTCTTCCTTGGTCATGTTCGATGTCGATTGAGCACCACTAGAGCCTTCTACGTGTGCCTTCCCTATTCCATCCGGTGAAAGTTGAGAAGATGAAGATCCTTTGGATTGATTCTTTGATGGAGTGGTTTCTACGGGTTTAAAGAAAGGAGCATCGCCGATTCTAGGCACCGAATGAGTGGGTCCTGGATGAGTCAGACGTTGTCGTTTGATCTTTCCTGGATCGACACCTTGAACAAGGTTGGTTGCTGCTTCCTTTTCTTTCTTAGCCTCTAAGGCTTGCTTTTTCAGCAACTTCTCGGCGAGCTTTGCCCTTTGTTTGGATGCCATTTCCTCTGCAAAATAAGACGGAGGTCAGAAAATAAACAAATACCTCTATACAATAAAGGCTACAAGTTAATTACCCAAAGATTGTCGAGCTGCGTCTCCATCCTCAGCAATTACTTCTTGACTCGGAAAATGCCCAAAGTCCTTAACAAATTTCTGAATGATGTCGACTACATGCTTCTCCTCTTGAGACAGTTCTTTATAGTTAACAATATATTCCCTGGACATCTTTTGGAAATGGCTATCAGTTCAATAGGGGTATATCATCGCCCGACCATCTTTTCCTAGTATATTCTGCCGACTTTTATAATTCATCGGCTTGGAGAAAACAAACTTATCTTTAAAATTCTTGTAAGATTCTTGGCAGAGCTCGAATATCTTACCCCCAACACCGGCCCGAAGGGATAACCAAGAATATCGGCTCGACCATTCTTTTTGCACTAAAGGTCGGAAGAAATGGAAGAAGATGTTGGGATTAAGTTTAAGCCCCAATCTGTGGCACATGATCATAAATTTCTGATGAAAGCCCAACTGTTGGGGTGCAATTGTGAGGGGGCAACTTCCAAGTGGTGAAGAATTTCTAACTTGAACCAGTGGAAGGGTAACCAAAAACCGAGATCGTAAAAATGGTCTTATACATCAGGATGAACAGGTTCTCCCCCAAGTCGCCTTGAGAGCATATCCGATCATCTTCACCGGGAGCTACCAACTCCAATTCTTTTCATTGCCCGGTTCCACCCATTCAACATCTTGGAATCCTAACTCCAAAGCTTCTACAAAACCATATATACTGGAAGTCTGATTGCTTCCGTATCCACCTATGTCAGATTCGACAAAGCTGGTGGCACTGGGTAGTTTACGGAAGGAGAGGTATAAATCTTCCGCTTTCCCATCTCGGACCTGTCCAAAAGTCCTAAGTTAAAATTTTATCGAGATGATGAATCAATTCCGAGATCAACAAAGCTAATCACGGATGATTCCGCGGAAAAACACCCTGGATAGCCATATCTCTTGAGAATATGAGCAGTCCCTTCAACTGAATCACGAGAATTGAAAGAGTTTGAAACTCCCGAAACTCGTTTCCGTTTATGCACGAGGTCAGGGACACTAGGATCCTCAAGATCATCAGATACAACAATACAGTGACATCTCCTCTCTACTAAGAGCCCTAGATTTAGCCCTAGTCATCACCATATCCTAAACTACAAAGAAAAAGGCAGTGAAAGGTTACCTGGAACAATCCTTTGTGCTAATCTTTAAACACCTCGTACAGTTCCACAACACCAAGGTTCTTGCAAGGTTGACCCGAATCAAGAAAGTAGGGAACACATCAAGCTTGTAGAAAAGAATATGAAGGAGAGACCTTTAAGAGATTCACAGAAGTAATTTGAAAATAAGAAGTTTCGGGAAGGTGAGAAGTTTCTTACTATAGACAGTTTTAATACTTCAACGAACGGTTCAGATTTCAACAGCTAAGAAAGCCCATAGGGCCCAAAGACGTAAGATCATGACACCTGGCACATAAATTTAAAATTTGAAAAATGCGAAAAATCAAGCGACGCGACCTCGGGGGCATCAAGGATTTACGCGAAAAACCAAAATTCAAATATCATGTCGGAATACTTCAAGTCGAATGATTCCTCTGAAATTAATCGACTTAGGGGGCAACTGTTCTGGAGTAATTCCGAGATTACACTCCCGACCTAAGCAACGGGACAAATATGCCGAAATAAGTGGTCGACGTCATGTGATCATTAATACATGACTATCAAAGTTATGAACAAACAAAGGATATGCCCTCGAGATCATCTCCGACATACCACCTCGGCTAAGAATACAACCTTCATCGACTATACAATCCAGCCATGAGATCTCAGGAATATCTCTTCCGAGATTGATGTCCACGCGTGGAAATATCCTCTTAAAGGGGCGCGTCACCCCGTGATTCACGGAAGCGATTATATTCTAACTGAATTTCCCGCCTAAAATCTCCTATAAATAATGCAGACTCAGACGTCTCAAGTACGCTTTCTCTCAGATTTTACCTACACATTCCCTCTAAGATTCTCACTTACGTTAAGCATCGGAGTCCCTGCAGGTACACCCTGCACCGCCGTGGATCCGTCATTCACTCCGTCGTCTGCCACCGTCAAACGCCTCCAAGGTCTCCGGAAGAGTCTCTGTAAGTTCAATATACAAAAGAAGTGGGCGATATGTTTGCTCTTCTAGCTCTAAACCTTGTTCACTCATTAATTTAAAAGGGTGAAAAATCTTCCCCATTTCTTCAACTGCAATGTCTTCATCATCAGCTCCCCTGGCCTTATCTATGCATATTTCTATCAATGCATTGTATCCTTTCATGCCTGGTTCTCGTCCCACTTTAGCAAACAATTCAACAGTAGTTCCTTTTCCTAGTTTCTCAGCACAGATTTTAATTAACCTGTGGAAACGGTTGTCTTGTGTGAATTCAAACTCATATTTTTTTCTTTCCTTAGAATGCTCTTTTCGTCGCAATAATATATTGCTTGAGATAGTTTGACAACCATGATATATTAGGAATTCTTTCAAACTCATTGGCACCATCAATTTCCTCAGAATCGGGTCTTTTGACTGACTGACCACCTGCAATAAGAAACAATAGACCGTCGCCGATATTATTCCCTTATGCAAAGAGAAAACAAACTCAGAAATTAAAGATTCATAGGAGATGATGCTGTAGTTCACCAGTTCACTAAGAATGAAATAAATCCTAAGGAAACCAAGGGTCTGTTTGTTTGCAGTTTTTAAAAACTCTTTTTCTGTTTTAAAAAATAGAAAACAAAATTTTGAAACTTCTATTTGATGTTTTGGAAAACTTTTTTTAGTTTTTCTGTTTTTTTGGTAATAATGCAGTAAATAAATAATTTCATTTGTAAACAACAATTTTTAAAATTGTTTTGTAAACAATTTTAAAAAACTATAAAACAAAGCAGCTTTATATTAAACCTCCACCACCATAAAAAAGGTGAAAGGCATTGTCAATAAAAAAAGTGGAAATTATGAGTTATACTACAGAAATTAGGGTGAAGGCTAACAGGAAGTAACATAATAGGTGGCAACAAAATGACCTGCAGGAACAGGTTTCCTTCCTTTAATGTTACAATTTATCTATTAGTCCTTCAATTATTTATATTTGCAGCTTAGTCCTTTGTATAACACCCTATCTCTCATGGCTAACCATTAAACCCATTATGAAACCCTATCTCTCAAATTCAAAACCTTCGAAACCCTATCTCTCATGGCTAAACCATGAATGGTTTGAACTGGGCAACCCATATAAAATGATCGCATCGCTAAAAGGAACACCGAGGAAGCGCCAAAGACAAACCGGTCGCAAGGTAAAGTTGGTTCCTAGCTTAGGTTGTGCCCTGGGTTTATCTGGTTCTGCTTGTATTTGGCTCGGATTATGGTTTAGGGTTGTGACTTGCTTCTGTTTATACTTTAGAATGCATTTTAGGTTTTTGGCATGTAGTAGCAGAAACAAAAGCTGCACAAAATTCAAAATGTCAAACAGATTATCTGGTTCTGCTTCTTTTGCATATTAGGTGTTCGAAAAATTGTCAAACAAATTTTCTGGTTCTGCTTCTTTTGCATATTACTTATTGATTTCATGACTTTGAAATATTTATGCTGTCATTGATTATATTGAAGTGTCTTAGAAGCTTGTTTGTTTTTCTTAATTTTCATTTGCATAGTCAATGTTAAAATGTATTGTAATAGACCTCCAATATTTTGAACACTATTTCTTCTGTTTTAGCTGATAAGAGCTCCAAACAGATTTTAGCATGTAATAGCAGAAACAAAAGCTGCACAAATTTTTTCTATTTTAGCTTATAAGAGCTCCAATATTGGTAACAACACATCATTGTAGTAGTTCACTTGCAGTTAGATTTAACTCTTAAGATTGAAAAGTTTTTTGATTTGATTCATGGATCAACCAGATCCAACATGGTATTTCTGAACCAAGTAATACATACTTATTGATTTCATGACTTTGAAATAATTTATGCTGTCATTGATTATATTGAAGTGTCTTAGAAGCTTGTTTGTTTTTCTTAATTTTCATTTGCATAGTCAATGTTAAAATGTGTTGTATAGACCTCCAATATTTTGAACACTATTTCTTCTATTTCAGCTGATAAGAGCTCCAATATTTTGTATACAAGTTGTTGAGTATAGGGGTGAACAGGTAAGGGCGTAGTGTTGCTGATCTGAGTGAAAAGACATGGATGATATATTGGACTGGATGACTGGAAAAGACATACCAATGATGGATAGGGACACGCCATTTTGGCAGGAGGGTACAGATGAGCAATCGTTCATTTATGCTAGTCCTTCCTTGGTTGATCAAGAAGGTATTGATGGTTTCTTAGTGGGTGAAGGAGACAGTTGTGTGGTATTAGTTGATGCTGATTGGGATGACAACCATGTAGGAACACAGGGAAACACTAGAAGGGGGGGTTGAATAGTGTTTCTATATATTTTAAGAAGCTTTTCGAAAAACAGATTTACAAAACAGATTTTCAGACAGGTTACTAGAGGGGCTGTCTGAAGTTTTTAGATAGCTGTCTGAAGTTGGTTTCAGACTGCTTTAAAATGGTTCTAAACGAAGTTCTTCTTTTTAAAATATTAAATAAAATATTCAGTCCCCTTAATTAGTTTAAAACTGAAATGACAAAGATAAGGGAAGAGAAACATAGCCACAGAATTTATCCTGGTTCACTCACTACCACTTGTGAGCTACGTTCCAGTCCCAATGCCAACTAGCACTTGGATTTTCTCTTAATCTTGCAAGATTACAAGTATTCTTTTCTATCATGCCTCTTCAGGCTCTACAATCAAGTATTCTTTTTCAGACAAGCCTCTCCAGGCTCAACAACACAAGTATTCTTTTTCAGACAAGCCTCTCCAGGCTCAACAACGATTATAGAGAAGAGAAATGCTTAAGCTCACAAACTGTATCAGTTTTAAACTTAAACAATTACAGATGTACAAAGATAACTGAGGTATGCTCAGGATAATACAATATGTGTGTACAAAGATGATAAAATCTATCAGAGTGTTACAGCGAAAAACTTGCAGAGTTTCTGTTCTTTTGCTATGCTTCTCTCTGTGTACTGGTCTTCAAATGAGGGTGGTATTTATAACCAAATGATTGGATCATTGAAGACTCTCAGGTTTGTGAAATCCATGCTAGCCGTTGTGAGACAGCTGCTGCAGTACAAATATTCTCTGACATATTCTGATATTCCCTGACACTTTCTGACATTTTTACAAGGTTTGCTCCTTGCCAAAAAGGTGCTCTTTGTTGTGCTGCAATTGCTGCGTAGCAGAGGACACGTTGTGACAGAGCGCGTGCTTGAATTGCATTGCACAGGTGCCAACTGTTTGTAACAGAGAACATGCATGAAAACGTGCAGAGGTGCATGGATTATCACAGCTTCAGACAAGAGATGCCATGTCATCAAAAGCTTTCAGACGGCTTTGATGCTTCAGACAGGTTGATCATCTTCAGACAGCATCAGCTTCTTCAGACGGGTACAACACTTAGTCTTATAAAGTAGGCTTCTTGCTGAAAATCATAGATAAACATTTAGACAATTGTATCTTATGAGAAACATCTTAAGTTGAATTTTTTGATCATTAAAACTTAGAGAAATTTCAGTCTTTAAAACATCATAAACCTCTTTATGATATTTTTGAGACTCAACAAACCAAAATGAAGAAGATCACCAGAATGAAGGATATACTGAACATGAAGAAGAAGCCCAACATGAAGAAGATCACCAGAATGAAGGATATACTGAACATGAAGAAGAAGCCCAACATGAAGAAGATCAAGATACTGAACAACAGGAAGAAAACCAGAATGAAGAAGAAGCCCAACATGAAGAAGATCAAGATACTGAACATGTTGTCATAAGTAGGATTGATAGTTTCGAGGACATAAAAAAATTGACCTCGTAAGATTCAGCCCACATGAGATCTCTCATTATGACTTTGCTAGTTTGGATGTAGCATACTTGTTCTATTCTTGGTATGGCAGAATGAACGGATTTGCAACCAAAAGAGGGAAAGTTATCTCTAGTAGGAAAACTGGGAGGGTTTTGCAACAAAATTTTTTTTGCAACAAAGAAGGTAAACGTGTAGACAGTGGTGTGCCTATGGAAGAACGTCAACGTGAGCCAAAGCTGAGACTAGATGTTATTGTAGGGCAGAATTTCGAGCGCATGTGGACATCAACTCAGGACGGTGGTATTGTTCTTATTTTTCTGATAAGCACAACCACGAACTCTTAGATGCAATGTTTTGTGCAATGCTTCCTGCACATAGGAAGATGGTTGTTTGTGATATAGATCAGATGAATAACATGTTGAAGGTTGGCATTTGTCCACCCCAACTTTTTGGGTCATTTGCCAATTTCTCAGGAGGTTATGAAAAAATTGGATTCCGGAAGAAAGATATCTACAATCAAATTATCAAACAACGGCGGTTGCAAAATTCGGATGCAGAAGCAGCTGTAAAGTACTTTCATAACTTGGGAGGTGAATGACCCTTTGATGTTTACTCGCCACACACTTGACCCAGATAACAGGCTTGAGTACTTGTTCTGGTGTGATGGTAAAAGCCAACTTGATTACAAAGTCTTTGGTGATGTACTGGCGTTTGATGCAACTTACGGTAAGAATAAGTATAGACTACCTCTAGTTGTTTTTTCCGGTGTGAATCGCCATAGTCGTACAACCATATTTGCCAGTGCAATAGTTGCCAATGAAACTGAGGAACATACATTTGGCTACTGCGTCTGTTTTTAGAAGCAATGAAAGGTAAAATGCCTAACTCAGTCATAACTGATGGAGACCTTGCAATGAGGAATGCCATTAGAGTTGTGTTTCCAAGAGCTCATCACCATTTGTGTGCTTGGCATCTAGCTCGTAATGCGACCTCTAATGTTGGAATCCCTGCCTTCATAAAAGGATTTGAACATTGTATGTTTGCCAATTTTGATGTTCGCGAATTTCAAATAAAATGGAGTGAATTAATCTCCAAATTTGATTTACAAGATAAGCCATGGATTATAGAGATGTATCAAAGAGGGAAATGTGGGCTGCAGCATACATGAGGGGAAAATTTTTTTGCAGGCTTCAGGACAACATCAAGGTGTGAAGGTTTGCACTCAGAGTTAGCAAAATTTGTCCACTCCCGTCATAATCTAACAGATTTCTTACATCACTATAATCGATGTGTTGAGCATATGCGGTTCAGAGAAATGGAAAATGACTTTTCCTCCATACATGGTGATCCAGTATTGCAAACCAATCTTCAAGGTCTTGAAAGGTCAGCTGCCAATCTTTTAACTAGGAAATTGTTCTTTCTATTTCGTCCAATGCTTCAAAAGGCAACTAGTATGAATGTTGTAGCATGTAGAGACTTGTACTCATACTCCTTATACACGGTGTGCAAGCGTGGTGGGGGCCAAGGCATGGAATGTGTCATATAATCCATCCAGTAATGAATTTAAGTGCCCATGCATGTGGTTTAGAGTCACGTGGGTTACCATGTGTGCACACAATTGTTGTGTCGGTCCATCTAAACATCAATGAGCTCCCAAAAAGTTTGGTCCTAAAAAGATGGACTAAAGTAGCAAAGGACAATATTACTAGTTACAGCAATGATAGTGGTACTTGGGACTCACAAAGGAATTTTAGACGTGATGCTCTAAATGATGTATACAGAAAGTTGTCTGTTGTGAATTCTGAAACTATTGAGGATTTTAATGATGCGATGGAAAGGTCTTTAAAAGAACATGCAGAAAAATCGGCAAAGAGGGCATGTGATATGGCTAGTGGGAGTGAACCGACGTTAAGTGATCATAAAAGATTGAGGAACCCTCTCCCCGCAAGGCACACAGGATGCGCGAGAGCAAGCACTTCCACTGGAGGATGAGGGTTAGGCGCACAACCAAGTGCTCCATTTGTCACGTGGCTGGCCATAATAAGGCAAAATGCCCACAACGAGCGCAAGGTGGACATACTGCACAATCTTCATGCGGGGGGGGTTCGAACAAGATGATGATTATGTAAGTGGTGCCTTTTGCTAAACTATTGTCATGTTTATTTGGGATTGGATTTCATGTGAGGTGGGCCTTGATGTGACTCATGTTATTTATGCAGGATGCTATAACTTAAAACAGGTATTTTAAGTACACGTCCAGTTGCATTTTCTGCAATTGTGTTGAAGGACGTGGAAGGATGTTGGTGCTCTGAAATTAGTGTTTTTCAGAAACTCCTACTGTTTGAGATTTCATATGTGAGTCAAGTTGTTGTCATAGTGCTTTAGGCGTAATTTGTTAGACAGCCATATATCCTTTAAGGATGTTGGTGGTGCTTTAAGGATGTTGGTGCTTTGGAATGTGGGTTGATATTGTGATATTCAGGAATGCATCTGAGACTCCTCTATCTTTGATTTTACTTTGTGACTCCGTATTTAAGTCGATAGATATTATTCCATTGAAAATATAAGTACGATCACTAATATATACATCAATTTTAATCCGGAGAAGTCTACCCTCTTAAGTAAAAAGTCAATCATAATGATTAGCATGATTCATTATGAAATAAAATAAAATAAAAATATAATGTCTTTCAACACAAATAAAAATATTTTCAAATAATACAACACATCCCTCAAGATGATGAATGGATATCAAACATTTCCAACCTGCAAGTAAGTTCGTTCAATTGCGTTTCTAATATTACAAGATTAAATAATGTCGTTTCATTAAAGAATATCATGCTTTTTATTTTATTCATATGAATTAGTATCAATTTTAACAGATATTCATACCACATTTTTTTAAAAAATTGGTAATACCTTATAACTAGGTTTAATGGGAATGTCTTACAATATAATGTGTGCAAAATTAATAACTAATATTTATTTTCCCAATTTATTTTTAAATAAATTTCGTTCAGTTAATTGGCAAATAACATACAATGAAAAATTAATTTTTTCATTCCAATTTTTTGCTTTTTAAACTCTAATAAGAATAAAATGTAATTTTTCTTATTTTCAAATTTTAAGTCAATTTATTTCAATTTTTTTATATCAATTGCATGTAACTATTTTTCACCAAAACTGTTAACGTACAACGATTAATTAATTTTTTCATTCCATTTTTTGCTTTTTAAATTCTAATAAGAATAAATGTAATTTTAATGTCAAAAAAAGAATAAAATCTAATTTTTCTTATTTTCAAATTTTAAGTCAATTTATTTCAAATAATTTTTATATGTTTTACATGTGACTATTTTTCTCCAAACTGTTAACGTAAAATGATTAATTAATATTTTCATTCTAATTTTTTGCTTTTTAAATTTTAGTAAGAATAAAATGTAATTTTTCTTATTTTCAAATTTTTAAGTCAATTTATTTCAATTTTTTTTATATCGGTTGCATGTGACTATTTTTCTCCAAACTGTTTTCGTTTGTTATGCTTTGTTTTTGTTCGTAAATTTGAATATCAAGTGTTTAATGAAATTTGGAACATTGAACTGATAGAAGTTGTGTTATAGATTTTGAAAATCTTCACTAAACAATCGTTGTCCTTCTCTTTCCAATAGACGTCCTTTCGTTATCATTAACTGACTCTGCAACCTTACACCTTCTAGACGTCTTTATAAATAAGAGGCAAGCAGAAGCCCATTGTTGCAGGAGCGCAGTCCGAAAGAGTAAAGGAGAAGGAGAAGGGCGTGTTGCTGTGAAGAACTGTTGAAGCGAACACAGTAAAAGCGAACTCACTAAAGGTATCATCATCAAATAGAACAAATTACTTTCATCTTCCTTTCCATTTCTGTCGTTCAGTTTCTCGGTTGTGAAGTCATTTTTAATTAAAGAAACCACTTAATCAATGGGAGTTGCATACTTGCATGTGTTGTCAACCCTTTGAAAGTTTGTTTTTTTTTTGTCTGCATTCGACCCAGGTTTGCAGAAAAATACTATTTATGCTTTATTTTTTTAGCATTTTTAGAAGTATCTTCTGTTTTGATCCATTTTGTTTACTGAATGAAAACCCCTGTAACATATATACCCTTCTAATAAGTTTAATATTTTATTCTATATTTGTACCGAACGCTATAATCATTAATAGAGAGTTCTTTGTACATTGGATTGATGATATACTGAATCAGGATGTAAGGTTACAGACCCCTGCTGGTAATGTCCACACTTTAAGGGTAGGATGCATGAGAGGATATGATTGTTTAGGGAAGGTGTTCGGGAGATGATACAGTTTTATGGGTTGGAGGGAAGGCATACTATCCATTTCAGGTACAATGGCAATAGGAGATTTGATATCCAAATAATGGATTCAGCCTCTGTGGAAATTCAGTATGTTGTGGTGCCTCCCCCTGATGCTGTGGGGGTGCCTCCCCTGATGTTGTGGTGCCCCCCTGCTAATGTTGCAGCAATGAGCAGCTTGTTCAGAATGAAAATATGCAAACATGATGTTGTTGGCTGGGATGTTATAGCTACAGCGGCATTCGTTTCTGGTCGTCAGACTCTGGTGTGTCTCTTTATTTATATAACCTTCTTTATGTAGTTTGATATTTACCTTTTGGTTGAATTTACTGAGTTATATTCCTGATTTGTGTTTTCTGCTTTCATTTGCAGCATATTCCTGCTCATGTTGTACAGATTATGTTTGAACCTGGCCAAAGATGGTTGGACCTCATCAGTGATGCTGGACTTCGTGTGCATGCATCTATATTGAAGAAGAATAAAAGAACCAGGAACGAACGCAGTCTTGGAGGGGAATGGTACCGTTTTTGCAGAGAGTTGGATATCCATGTGGGGGATGTTGTACAGTTTCGGTTTTTGGGAACCCTTATGAACTTAGATTATCAGTTGTTGAGTCTTTGTTTTTTTTTTTGTCTTTATTATGTAAGTATTTATTTTGGTGGTTTATCTTGTTTGAACAATTTCTTAGATCTTAATATGATTTTGAGTTTCTGCCTTATATGTTCATATAAGTTGACTATTGTGAATGAATTTTTCTTGTGTCATATTGATGGTAGTAATTAACAATGTGAGGTGGTATGTTCATATATTGTAGTCTCTATGTGTAGTCTCATAGTTTGGACCATATTAACCTCTATTAGACTTTTCCTCCTATTTTTCTATTTAGTTTATGTTTACTCTACCTGTATGATTAATTGGCAAATCATGTCATGCAGTGAAAGAACCAGTATCTTAGGATTACCAAAAGGCTGCAGAAAATTTTTTTTGTCGAAATTTTAATAAATAGATGTCAAACGACACTTACAACGTTTGTAGGATGCTAAATAAAGAGTATACAACAGTGTACTCATAGATCTAAATAAATTAGCAATCCTAGTAAAAACATAGCCTCGTATTACAAAAAAAATTCTGAAAGAGCATTTTTCTTTGTCGAATCTGAAAAGCGCATGGACATACAAAGAGGCTACAGAAGATTAAACAAGCTTGTTTTTGCAAAACAAAAGCCCATAGTAAATCAGATGAAACAACTTGTTTTACAAAACAAAAGCCCATAGTAGATGAAACATCATGTGGCCATCTGCCACCATGTTTGGATCTTTGACTGTAGTTGGGCCCAGTATTCATTGTGTCCACCACAAAGTAAGTCCATAACAATTTTCATCCTAACCACATTCTCATTGATCTGCAAATTAAGAATAAAGATAAATGGAAATAATATGAGCAGGTGAATTTAAATTATTCATAAAATCATTCTTACCTTGGGATACAAGTTGGGTTGGAATGCATCTTCCATTTTCATCCAATAATTACCCATAGTGCTGAATTGTTCCTAATTTCGTAGAAGAATTTGAAAATTAGTATATGCACTCATGCTTGTTTATGTATATAATAGGAGACACGTAATAAGAAACAAACCAAGTGCCACATTTATCTATCCCTACAACATTTGCCACGTCCCATTTGTCAACTTCAGCCAACCCATCCAAAATTGGGTCCAAAGTACTCACATGCAGGTATGGAAGAGAACCTCGCACTTGTACCATGAAATATTGTTATAATGATTTGCCCATTACTTAAGAGACTTAAATTTAGAACACACTAAAATAAATTTTAGAACACACTAAATCCTTCACCCCCGTAGTGGGACTTAAATTAGTACTTAACACTTTTCCTATATTCTGACGTCGATTATTTACATTTTTTCATCCAAATATGAGCTCTAAATAGTAGACAACGTATTCTCACGAAAAACCATTAAGTACCAGGTTCCTCCCACTTCCTCACATTGGCACATATATCTGCGTTAGTGTGAATTAAGTTTGTTAAACTTAGACAGAATGGAGCGATGGTTCATTAGTTCCATGAATAAAGTAAATGATCTTAGATATTAATGTCACAATACGGTGGCATCCATTCATTCACATAATTTAATTTAATAACAGATTTCATTGGCAGCCTTCTACAAATATCTCTCATACATGTTATGGGGCATGCGTTAGTAATCCAAAAATAATCACATAGTGTAACTAATTATATAAAACTTACATGAAAGGATGGAGGGAGGCTCCAAACAGATGGATTTTTCATGAGGTCTTGTGTGGCTCTAGTTTTTGTTGCCACCATTGTGATAATCTAACATACAAACAAAATGTGTAAGTTTACTGAACCACCTATCACAAAAACATACAAGTGCTGCAAGATGCATAAATTTCACCTCAGAAGATATAGTTCTGTCTGGGCATAGTGTTTCAAAATCCTTGATGGTGCCAACTATACTTCGAGCCAAGAATATCATTTCACTAATGGACACAACTACAATCGTTAGTAAGGTTTAAAAGTAGGTATTTCTGAAGACGTCCATTAATGGTTAGTTGCAAGTTACCTTGGATTACTATCATTAGAAAACACATAAGCAGAGACCTTAGCTTGTTCCTCAGTTAAGTTCATTTCCTTAGATGGCTTGAAATTAGTTCTTATGAACTGTTGCAAATTCATTGACAAGTGTGAAGTTAAAATTTTAAGGAGATAACATAATAATCTTAATGTTGAATTTCATACCTTTGGTGACCTCTTTCCTTTCATTTTGCCAGTCTGTACATGGTCTTCATGTGTATTGGATTTTCCCTTGTTTGTGCTCCCATTCATTGTATGCATGACATTGTAATCCCTCTTTTTCGGGTCATTTTGGTGGTGGACTCGAATTTGGGAGCTGATACTACCACTCCATCATGCAATGGTGACACGGGTGGCTTCTTGAAGGCTGAAGTTGGTTTCAACTCAGTTTGTTTCCTTCAATTTCCTACATTCATTTTTTTCTTAATAAGTTATGGTATTTTGTGATTTTTTCAACTAAAGCTCAGAGTTATGTTATTGTCATTGTAAATTCTTCTCAGCTAGTGAAGTGAACTTAACTGAGAAAGTTGGTTAGCATACCTTAACACGAGGAAATCTGCGGTAGTTAGGATTAGGTGGTGTATAGTCAAGTTTTTCAACTTTCCCATACAACTTATCCCTTTCAGTTTGTGCAAAGCTTGTCCCTGTTGGAGTGAAAACTTTGCGATTGATTGGTTCATTTGGAGCTCTGCCTTTGTGGTTGTCCTTTTCCACTCCAAGAATTTTGTCCACATCATCATCTGATAAATCAACTGCATGTGCCATTTTGTCATTGTCATCATCGGAGTACATGGGCTCCTTCTGTGTCGTTACATTGTGATTGAAAAAGTGTGTCTCTGGCTTGTTACACATGGTATTGTCTTCATATCCTGATAGTTCACTCTATCAAATTGAGATAGTTGGCATCATTTGGACTGAACTGGACGTTTTGATTCTACTGGTCATAAGGTGCTCTAACTGTACTAATTTCTCCAGCATTAAGAGTTTTGTCCTTTGAAAATCATTCTTATAATCTACCATACCCTGATTTAAAATGAGTATATCAACTTTTACATTTGTTATTTTTAGTATGATTAACAAGTATATCAGATGCTTGGTGTTCATAACAAACATGGATGGAGTCGGGGTGGACCTTAATAGAGTCTTCATCTCTTCCATAGAGCATTACAAGCCTATCCCAGTGGTTTCACATCGTTCCAGTTGCTTAAGCTTGACCTCTGTTTCTGCATTTGCATTCTGCAACCCAACGTGATGATTATTGTGGTCGATGTGTACATCATTAACAGCCTCGTCCCTGTTTCCCATAAAATGACATTAATGGTTTAGGTTCTCACAAATAATGATAAATGCAATGTCATTAAGGCACCCACTCATACCTATTTCAATTTTCATCCAATGATGGAGCCACATTCTCATCTCCCACATGCTGCTCCTGCTCCATCTAACTTGGCTCATGATAACTAGTAAAAGTATGGTCACTGGAGAGGGGAAGGGTCGGACTTGAGACACAAATGAAGGAGAAGATTTTAGTGAGAATATACACTTGTTGTTGCTGAAATCTATTGGCTAATGACTTCTCCATCCCCCAACGGGACAAAAGAGGTATGACAGGCATAAGGCCCAAAAGCACTGTCATATTAGGAGAAGTTTATGTTGCAAATGGAACTTCAGCAGGCTGTTAAGTTTGGCAGATAGTACACGTTGCCATAAATGTGCAAGAAACCTTTCAAGACCCGCATACTAGAGGATGGATTTTTGAGGGGCGCTACAAGCCAACCTAATGAAATATTGGCGCCTGAAATATTGTAATGGTGCAGACCTTTGAAGGTGGCTACTAGCCTAGCATTGCCACAATTTAGATGCTGGTAGCTGCTACTAAATATTTTTAATACATTTTATTAAATACCTTATATCATTAATTATAATAATGGCTATTTGTTTTAATAATAATGGATATTTTATGTATTTAATTTTCCAAACATGCTATGAGTGAAATTTTCCATTGCACTTATTTAATTATTTAATTGTGTATAAAATTTTCTTAAATGTTTCTTTTTCAATCATATTTCATAAACCATAGTCCCATTTTATAGAAAAATTGACATTTAATAAACATTGGTTATTTGTAAGTTCTAATTTGCTGGAAAGAAACACTCATAATCACAGCATGTATCACATAACATGATTTGCAAAGTTAAATAATTTACTTTAAATATACTGCAAAGTTGTTTAATGCAATGCCACCTAAGGGCAAAAAAAAACGGGTTTCATTACATCCCACAAAAAGCCCATCATGGGCAATTACTTTAACTTTGATCTAAAATTTACAAGTCATCAGAGCTGTCACAACCCTCACTTAATTGTTGAAGTTATGATACGCATTGTTGACTGTCTCATTCCTTGACTGATTGTATCTGTCGAAGACCAGGTCCAATGCCAACCTCATCCTGCTTTCAGCATTAACCTACAAAAGAGTTTTATGGAGTACAAGGTTCAATTAAAAATTTAAAAATTTAGGGATAATATATATTAGGTGCTTAATATAGTTTGACAACCAACCTCTATGCTCTGATAATCATCATTTGAGATGCACTCCATCATCCATTTTGTTTTGCTACTAATACTCCACAATCAGTGCTACAAAGTACAGATATGGCATGTACATTATTTACAATTAATGTTTGTTATAACTTCAATCATGCATAATATGAAACAAGAAGAGCTAAATATACTTACAATGAGGTTAAATTGTGTGATAGTCCTTCAGGCTCAATAAAATTGAAGTCTGATATAGCAGGGGCATTGATAAGATGTTAACTCATAGAAGGTTTTGTCCATTAACATCTCTTGAATAGTAATAGCCTTCAGGAATGAACATTTAAGGTTTGAAAAATACTTTAAGGATTAAATATGTTGATTCTGTGATATTATATGCAGAAATTAACTAACCAGTTTTTTTGCATGAAGCCTGCACCGTTTATTTCTGTCTGGGAAGGGATTGCAATCCAGGAAACCAGATATTTCCATCTTCTAGATCAATCACTACCAGGTACCAATGTAGGCCTTTGTCATTGATGGGTATAAATATCTGCAATGAGTACAAATCAAGAAAAAGCTATTAAGTAATAATTATTAACTAATTAGTACATTAGTACATGTTTAGTACTATACTCACTTTCTTGATGAGGACAACGTTACCCATGTAAGTGTTTCTGAACTCCTTTGCAATCTCTGGAGGACTTTCTTGTTATTTAGAGCAAGTTCCTGAATAATTATTGGTGCTAAATAAGTAGAAGTTATGTTGAATTGATTTTATTCACGAAATGTATATAAAGATATATGATGTAATTACCGAAAATTCTGAAGGAAAAAAACCAGCAGGTAGCATAGTCACCCAACAATCTTTTATAGTTCGTCGGGAGGGACACCACCAACATTATCACCTCACTACTTACGTAGCTTGTTGGCATAATGGTTTTGAGGGTCTGTCGATCCCCAACTGCCTTCCCATCTAGCGAGGACCACTAGAATTTCCTTGCTACAGAATAAAATAAGTCAAAGACTTAGATATGTAAATTTTCGTAAAATTAATTTTACAAACATAAAACTCCGGAAATAATTTCCTTAAACCTACCCATCCAAGTTATCAGAGCTCATAAAAATGTACACTGCAACCTCTGACTCAGTGCGACTCAGTGACATGTGTGAGGGGGTCTGAACGTAAGCGACATCCACTGAATGGAAAGAAAAGAACTATGAGCAAATCATATCTAAACGTATTGTATAATTTAGTTAAAAAAATATATATATAGTTTTATCTTTATACTGCTTACCTGAGGAATTATAGTGGGAGCAGGGGGTTCTTGAGTTTGAGGTGTTTGAGAAGAATATGGTACGAGGCATGGAGCTGATTGCATTTCAGAGGGTCTATTAAATAAAGACACCATATCAGCAGCATAATTCTAGGGGGATTGCATTTCTTTTTCAGCATTGTGGTTGTTAATTGTTTGAGTCGTTCCCTAATGTCCATCGCATGTTGGTTGTTAATTGTTTGGTCATTATCATTGTCATATTGTGTTGGTCTCTCAGTTGACTGTATTTGGTTACTGAATATAGAAATCATTACGAATCGTTAATGTAAGTGTCTAATGATAAAAGATATTCCATTTAGAAATACTGATCATGCATAATTATTGTAAAAAAATCAATATTTCACTGCTTCTATGTAAGAAAAATGACATTAACCATAGTAAAAAAATCACATATAATTTTTCAGAGAACTAATCTAAGTAAAAAAAGACACATTATCCCTAAAATGGCATACTGGAAATCACGTTAAACATTAATCCCCAAAAGGCATACTAGAAATCACATTAATCCCTAAAATGGCATACTGGAAATTTTCTGGGCAATACTGGAAAAGGTGTGTCCTCAACGTCGTAGAAGATTATGGGACGCTTTCCATGTTGGTCCGCGTTTGCTTCCTTCTGCCTTGTTAGACATTTTTTTTCCTTCTGAAATGGACGCCGGAGAACAAGTGAATCCATCGTGAAGAGAGAGTTTTTTGGGTTGGGAAGGAAGAGAGTGAAATCGTGTCTATATTGGTTGATGAGTGTAGGAGTAAAGGGTGATTAAGTGTGAGGGAAAAGAGAAATGTAATGATTTTCAAAATTGGGAAGTTAAGACCCATGATTCGCTGTGTTAAGGAAATGAAGAGTTGCCAACCACCAAAATGGGTGCTTGTAAAGGTGGGAGGAATACGAAAAGGGTGGGTTCCTGGGGCGGAGAGAATAAGAGTTGTAGGTTTGAAAAGCACACTCTTCAGCAGCTATGGTGTGAGTAAACAGTTATAATCATATAAAGTACTACAATTGATAAAGCGCACATTCATATCATATCATATGAATATCATATACATCATATCATATTAATAATAAAAAATATGCACACATTTAATAATAAAAATAATAATAAATATATATATATATTAATAATAAAAAATATACATGCATATATAAATATTTTTTTATTGAAAGTTATATTAATAAATATAAGTTTTAATAAAAAATATTTATAATTATTTTATTAATTTTATCATTTTTATTATGAATTAAAAATTAATTCAATTCAATTCAATTAAAATTAATTTCAATTTAAAAAATTAATGAAACTATGGAAACCCCTTAAACTAAAAGTACGAAAAAATGGAAGGACCAAGGCCTCTGCTGCGAGATCGAGGTCACCTAATATCTAATCTTCATGTTTGCAACTTTGAACCTTGGGACTTACCAGGTGTTATCTCTCCTCAATGAACAAAAAAAACATTATCTCACCTGTGGAGATTTGTGCGCAAACATTTTGACAAGGTTTTTTTCATTGCGAATTAATTGCAACCTGGGGTTGTGATATCAATCAACAAAAAGGAACTAAGTTCATGGACATTGAGAAAAAGAAAGGCAAACCTTTGAAATTGTTTGCATGTAATAGGAAAATTGAAAGGACCAAGGCCTCTGCCTGCGGAGATCCGAGGTCACCTAATATCTATCTTCATGTTTGCAACTTTGAACCTTGGGACTTACCAGGTGTTATCTCTCCTCAATGAACAAAAAAAAACATTATCTCACCTGTGGAGATTTGTGCGTCAACATTTTGACAAGGTTTTTTCATTGCGAATTAATTGCAACCTGGGGTTGTGATATCAATCAAACAAAAAGGAACTAAGTTCATGGACATTGAGAAAAAAGAAAGGCAGAACTTTGAAATTGTTGCAGGTAATAGGAAAATTGAAAGGACCAAGGCCTCTGCTGCGAGATCGAGGTCACCTAATATCTAATCTTCATGTTTGCAACTTTGAACCTTGGGACTTACCAGGTGTTATCTCTCCTCAATGAACAAAAAAACATTATCTCACCTGTGGAGATTTGTGCGCAACATTTTGACAAGGTTTTTTCATTGCGAATTAATTGCAACCTGGGGCTGTGATATCAATCAAACAAAAAGGAACTAAGTTCATGGACATTGAGAAAAAAGAAGGCAGAACTTTGAAATTGTTGCATGTAATAGAAAAATTGAAAGGACCAAGGCCTCTGCTGCGCGATCGAGGTCACCTAATATCTAATCTTCATGTTTGCAACTTGAACCTTGCAACATTTCTTTTAATGTTTTTCTCCAATAAATGTATTTTTTATGAATTATTTGGTGAAAAATAAAGAAAAATCACTTTAAATTATTCTTAATGGCAAAAAATAGGGAAAATTCATTTTAGTCAACCCTTAGGGAGCTATTAGTCCATGGTGAATCTCTCATGGTGTGAGTTAACTCTTAACAGTTCACAAACTTGGTATTAAAATACCTACTTATATCCATCGTTCAAAATTTCCCACTTTTTGTTGAACACTATTTCTATTTTTAATTATTTTCCTCCTATTATTTAATATTTAATTCACAAATAATTTGTAAACAGACATAATAAGTTATAGCACAATATTTAAATTAATGAAAACTGTTAATTAAGTATCATTTTCTCCTATACAGACTCATTTCATTAAACATTGTCCCTTGCCAAATTTAAAAAATAAATTTTCCCCCATTAAATGGTGTCTTACCCCGTGTGTCTTAGTTCAGCCAGAATACATTATTTAGATTAAACATTTGAATGACTTAAATTTTCTGAGTACCCGTTCCCCTCCCTGAAGAAGGTCTTCACTACGGCTAACGAGGACGCGAAGAAGAGGAGACTTTGCGCCGTCTAGGATCACTCATTCACCATATGCGGTGAGGATAACACGCTGTCAATTAAGCTATACACTGTCGACAGAGGTAAGTACTCAACTCAATTCTGTAATGGTGGTAATGTGTTCCTCAGAAATGTGCTTCTTTTCATCGATGTTTTTGTAGAGTTCATGGTCTCGTAGGGTATGCATTACGAATTTCTTAGACTCACGTGAGCCGTCAAATTAAAAAGTCCAAATTAGGATTTAACATGTCCCCACTCTGAAAATGCACATGGGCCACTTTCATATTTTTGGAAATTATTCCCAAATTCTAGAATGGTAACAATTAGGGCACAAACTTGTCGTTTGTGTTTGTACATGGAGCATCACAGGAATACTGGCGTTATGTACATTGCCATGTTCTGTAAAGATAAGGGATGAATTAAAAAGGAATTTAGTTCATTGTACACAATAATTTAGTTTCATTACAAAGAATGCACTGCAATGCAATTAGAATTGTTTTTTCTTCCCCAAATTTAATAACAGGAGATGTTATTTTTTAAACCAGGTAAAAGGATTTGACTTATGATGGAGTCTAATTGCAATGACAAAAAGCAAAAACGTTAAAAGAGGTTTTTTTCAAATCCCTATTTAATAATACTCCGAAATGTACATCAATTCAACTTGCCCTGTATTATATATACTGTTATACACTGTAACCTTATTTACATTATTTGTATGTAGTTGATTCAGTTCAACCGAGAGAAGTGCAAAAATATGTGATGTCAAATTACATTGGGAGGTCAAGGAGAGACTGAAAGGTTCAGGATTTGACTTTATGTTTGATTTGGCTCATAGGGTGTCTACTTGTAAGCCATTACTTATAGCCTAATTAGAAGATACAAACCAGAGACAAGACTTTTTTTATTAGGCCAAGCTGAAAATGTTCCTTTACTTTTTGGCCTTCAAGACATATTTAGAATAACTGGTTTACCTATTGATGGTAAACCAGTAAGCTTAGATGAAGAGAAACTAGGAGAAGGGTGAGTTTTCTAAACTTACAGGAATGGCATGTGATAAAACCATCATATCCATGCAATCGCTAGTAGAAGAAATCAATAAGTCGTTCGAAGATATGAATAACATTGAGGATGATAGGCTTGATCAGATATGCAGAATGGTAGCCCTCCTAGGCATTGGCTGTATGATACTACAAGAAACCCATTCCAGTATTAGAACAAAGTTCATTACTCTTCTACGTGATGTTGACGGAATCAAAAATTTTGCATGGGGAGCAGCTGCATGGGCTAATCTACACAGTAGTCTGATGCATGTCAAAAATGGAGGCGAAACGAATCTTTATGGTCCTGTTAATTGCACTAATGGTAAAGTTTTTGTGCACCTAATTTTAACATTATTTCTGAGACTCTTTGGTCCATATATTCACTATTGTTTCAATTTTTGATTACATAGCTATTTGCATTGGTACGGATACCTGCTTTAATTCCATATGTATATAAAGCTAGAGGTCGATCATCACTGGACAATTTATCATTTCCCATGCTGACGGAGTTCACAACGATTATTGGAAGGACGAAATGGTTAACAACCACAACCGTCCGGACTCTGATGACTTTGAATCAATCCTATGAATTTAGAGGAGAATGATGTAAGTATTTTTTTTCTTTAAATTATGATTTATGCTTTGGAATTTCATTAAAGTAGTTAATTAATATTTATTGTATAGGTCACTTGGACTTATGAGGTTCTTCCATCAACACCTGAGAATCCTTATTATGTACAAGAGCGGTTAGGATACTCAGTGACCACACCCATTGGAGATTCAAGTCAGCGAAGCACCTACCTCAATTAGCTCCTTTCCAGTTCCCATCCTTCAATCCAAACTATGAATTCATCCAGCAGTGGGTTAGGGAATTGCCAAAGGATAATGGAGGTCGGAAGAAAAAAAGGGAAGTTTAGAATTACAGAAAAAAATATGGGAAAAAAGGTGGGACCAACTCATTAAATTGGATGAGGAAGGTGAAGATCATTTTTTCTTGTATTTTCCATGGCTTTGATAATACTAAATTAACTTTGAATACCAATATCATTTTGACTTCTAATTTTGTATGAATACAACAGGTGAACAAGGTCAGTCTGAAGGCTCTATTGGTGGGACACAGGTTGAAATGTTTAAAGAGAATATTGCTTGTTCTTGACATAAATGGCTTATTAGCACATGTTATACATGGCAATCCAAGAAACGCAAGTATGGTTTTTCATATATTACTTTTTTTTCTTTGGCTGTTTTCTACTATAGCATAAATAACACCAAATTTCACCTTTGTTCATTTCAGTTTTCTTCAGGCCCTTCTACAGTGATTTTTTTGGATTTCTGCCTTCCAAAATTTCGAAGTAGGTATCTGGTCTTCACGGATAAGGTAATCTCCTACTGTTTTACATGAGTTGTAATTGTCACCTAACTTCAGTAGAAAGCACTGAACTTACCTTCTTTCATACTTAGGAAAATTTGGACCCAATCATTGACGAGTTGCTAGGAACCAAAAGAAACAAGCTATTATTTTGCTGGGTAATCAATTGTTTTTTACGCTATTTTCTCATACAAATTTTCTTACAATGTACAAACTTTTACATTTTTTTTTTCTGGGTAAGCTATTGTTCAATTTAATGTGATTGTTCTATTTGCTTGCAGGATCGTTCACAATGCACACTAACACAGTACTACACACCTCGTGAAAATAAGAGTAAGAACATTGTTTTTAAGGAATTGAAGAAGATATGGGACTATGTAGATTCTCATATTCCTAACCTAAAAGGTTGCTTCAATGAATCAAATACCTTGCTGTTGGATGATTCGCCTTACAAGGCATTATGTAATCCTGTAAGTATGTAGACTCCGTTTTCTCTTCACGTACAATGAATTCATTTTTCACCATTTACACATAAGGTAATTTTTTTCTAAATTTGTTTTACAAAATTTCAGCCACACACATCGATCTTCCCCCGAACATACAATTTTCGAGATCTGGCAGATAACTCCCTAGGTTTGTAAATGTAATTTAATAGTCGCCGTTGTCCAATTATGGAGAAATTACTATAATATCAATATTCACATGTTTTACACAGGGTGAAGGAGGGGAGCTAAGAGAATATCTGCGTGCTTTGCTAAATGCTAACGATATGCGTCAGTACGTCCATGATAATCCCTTAGGACAGCCTCCAATAACCAGATCAAGTGAACATTGGACATTTTATAATGACGTTCTTATGAGGGTTACCGGTGGTCAAATGTCATTGTAAAAATTATTTATCAACTTAGACCTGGATTATATATAAGAAGCTCAATGTTTTTTTTTAAATTAATTTTGTCTTATTACAGTTCCCTTTTGTTTTGTCATACAAGTTTAAAATTTCTACAATTCGTGTGTTAATATTATATAGGGTCGCAATTTGGTACCCTCCAACTATAGAGGGTTTTGGTACCTTCTCGTTATTTTTTATTGAATAGAGGCATGAAAGCCAAAATTACATAGGAACAAATCGTTTACTTCGTCCTAAATTATTTCGAAGACATAAAATAGATTTTAAATGAGACACATATGTATTGCAAATGAGAATGTGAACAAATGAGGGAATGCAATAGAAAATACAGGATAATGGTTATAGAGATCAAAAAGTCTTTTCAAAAATTAAAAATACAAAGTCTAATAGTTAAATATTGTCCCGTAACTATAAAAATATTAAGATCATTTAAGAAAGTTGAGAGAAATTGATTAAATGATCACAGAAGGTACCAAAACATTCTCTCACTATAGGGTACCTTAGAATTTCCCTATTATATATATTCTGCCAATTATTTGCAGGCAATAAAGTAACAGCCATGCAAACTTCTTTCAAACAAATAATAAGCCAAAGTAGTATTATAAAAAATTTATTTAAAATAAAGTAACAACCATGCAAACTTCTTTCACTCCATAATTTCTAAAAGTCCAGCAAAATATGCTGAATAATACAACTAATGTCCTAACATAAAAAAATATTTAAAATAAATCAAACAAGATAACCTTTACAATATACTGACTTCACTCAATAATTTCTATAAGGCCAGCAAAATATGCTGAATAATACAACTAATGTCCAAACATATTACAAAATATATTGACTTCATTATCCGCAAGGCATAAGTCGCATAAAACACCATTTCCACAAGTATTTGAACGACATGTAGGAAAAGTTTCATTTCTAACTGGAGCAATACTCCACCACATCTTTTCTATAAAAGTTTTAACCCTGCCACTGCGTGTTCTAATACATGTGGATTTTTTTAAGGAACAAAACAAATCAAACCCATGATTTCTTTGTGCTTCATCCTCGTTACACATCATTAGCATAGAATAAACATATCTCCCCTCATCATGTAATTCCAGCGCTGCACTTTTCAAATTCTGTAAACCAACATTACAGTCCCATCCCTTGAAATATTGCATCATTCCTTCGCGGTACATGACTTCTACGTTACCCACTCTGCCTACACCGATTCAAAAACCCTTTCATATGGTTACTTGACACCCAAAGTGGACCTAAACCATTTCTTAACTTCTCAATGGATGCATGTTTAAACACAAAATCTTCATCAGCAGCCTCCATAAATTCCTTGCAACACAATTTTGCATTGCCAAGATCAATAATAGAATACGATCCCACCTTTGAGAGAATATTCACTAACACCCCCCTTGGAAGATCTTTTATGGTTGTCATACTTCCTTTCAACTTCTTCTTATCCATCTCAATCAATTCCGTCTTCTCTAAAAACCACCAATTGATATTCATACACTTTTTTGTATCACAATGACCGCTATCCTCACTTGACCCCCAACTATTAATCAACTATATTTATAGATGACAGTAAGTTGCGTACATAAACTCAATGGTCGCACCTTTACATTAATTGAAAATGTAAAAGAAATCAACCGTCGCACCGTTTCACTTAATTTTATTTGAAATAAATCAAAAATCTTTTCTACTAAAAATTACTTTGGCAAATAGAGTTCAGCGTAACAAATTCAGACCCTTGCAAGTCAATTATTTAAAATGCACTTTCAACCGTCGCACCCTTTCACATAAACTACTTAACGTTAATTAACCCAAATATTAATTAATTAGCACTTCTACGCATGCGCGCTTATATTTACAACACTACGCATGCGCATTTCTTTAAATACTAAAAATTATAAAAACACCTAATTCCAATATTTACAAACAAATGTGTTATTTCCATTACAGGGTCCTCTCACACAAACACTAACATTGGTTCCTCTTGGGTTGGAGCCGTCAAAATCAAATTTCACCATATTTGGGAATCATTTGCTATTTTTAATTAATTATAGCTTGTTTAAACACAAATAATTCACAGTAATTACAAAATAAATCAAAAAATCACCAAAAATTACCACGAGGGTCCTCTCACGTAACCCTACATGCATGCAAAATTTCACTGAAAAATTTAAACAACAGGTTTGCATGCATGTTACCTCCCACCAAATAGTGTATAATAGTATTAGAGTTTTGTAATTTTAGGCACGACCCTTAAGAAGGGCCAAAATTCCATTTTTGAATTTTACAACGAAAACACTACCATTGGTTCCTCTTGGGTTGGAGCCATCAAAAATCAAATTTCACCATATTTGGAAATCATTTGCTATTTTTAATTAATTATACCTTGTTTAAACACAATAATTCACAGTAATTACAAAATAAATAAAAAATTCACCAAAATTACCACGAAGGTCCTCACGTAACCCTACATGCATGCAAAATTTCACTGAAAAATTCAAACAACAAGTTTGCATGCATGTTTACCTCCCACCAAATACTGTGTAATAGTATTAGGGTTTTGTACTTTTAGGCACGACCCTTAAGAAGGGCCAAAATTCCATTTTTGAATTTTACAATGAAAACACTACCATTGGTTCCTCTTGGGTTGGAGCCATCAAAAATCAAATTTCACCATATTTGGAAATCATTTGCTATTTTTAATTAATTATAGCTTGTTTAAACACAAATAATTCACAGTAATTATAAAATAAATCATAAATTCACCAAAAATTACCACGAGGGTCCTCTCATGTAACCCTACATGCATGCAAAATTTCACTGAAAATTCAAACAACAAGTTTGCATGCATGTTACCTCCCACCAAATAATAGTATTAGGGTTTTGTACTTTTAGGCACGACCCTTAAGAAGGGCCAAAATTTCATTTTTGAATTTTGCAACGAAAACACTACCATTTGTTCCTCTTGGGTTGGAGCCGTCAAAAATCAAATTTCACCATATTTGGAAATCATTGCTATTTTTAATTAATTATAGCTTGTTTAAACACAATAATTCACAGTAATTACAAAATAATAAAAAATTTACCGAAAATTACCACGAAGGTCCTCTCACGTAACCCTACATGCATGCAAAATTTCGCTGAAAAATTTAAACAACAGGTTTGCTTGCATGTTACCTAGGGATGGCAATTGGACCCAGACCCAGTGGGGTACCCGCAAAAATTACCCACAATGGGTAGAGTAATTACCCATGAAATGGGTATGGGTGCGGGTATGAGTAATTACCTGCACTTTTTAATGGGTACGGGTGCGGGTACGAGTACTATGATACCCTACCCTACCCATACCCGCACTTATATAATATATATACTTAATATAATTTATATACATATAATTAATTTAATATATATATGTGTGTTTATATTATTAATTAGTATTTTTTCAAAAAAATAATTAATGTTAATATATATTATAGTCACCAAAAACATCAATATATATTACTAATTTAATTAATTGAAATATTATATTTTTTTCCTACACACTAAAAATAGCAAAACATGAACTAATTTCCATTTCCCCTCCCATTATTTTAATCTCTCATCTACTTCCAGATATGATAGTTGTTTTATAGGTTAAACTTGGATGATCTATGGATTATTTTTCATTTACTTTTTAATTATTTTTTATTTTCTAATCAAATATTTTCTTATAGTTAATAAAAGTGCGGGTAATGGGTACGACGGGTGCTTGAGTACACAGCGGGTAAGGGTACGGGTACTAGAATCACTACCCATGCGGGTATGGGTCCGGGTACGGGTATTTTTTTTAAAACGCGGGTATGGGGACGGGTACTATAGTACCCTACCCAAACCCTACCCATTGCCATCCCTAATGTTACCTCCCACCAAATAGTGTGTAATAGTATTAGGGTTTTGTACTTTTAGGCACGACCCTTAAGAAGAACCAAAATTCCATTTTTGAATTTTGCAACGAAAATACTACCATGGGTTCCTCTTGGGTTGGATCCGTCAAAAATCAAATTTCAC
Source organism: Sesbania bispinosa (assembly GCA_026901365.1). Classification (NCBI taxonomy): domain Eukaryota; kingdom Viridiplantae; phylum Streptophyta; class Magnoliopsida; order Fabales; family Fabaceae; genus Sesbania; species Sesbania bispinosa. The sequence goes on from QLOH01000430.1 coordinate 690,427, forward strand.
TATATTTGGAAATCATTTGTTATTTTTAATTAATTATAACTTGTTTAAACACAAATAATTCACAGTAATTACAAAATAAATCATAAATTCACCAAAAAGTACCACGAGGGTCCTCTCACGTAACCCTACATGCATGGAAAATTTCACTGAAAAATTCAAACAACAGGTTTGCATGCATGTTACCTCCCCACCAAATAGTGTGTAATAGTATAAGGGTTTTGTACTTTTAGGCACGACCCTTAAGAAGGGCCCAAAATTCCATTTTTGAATTTTGCAACGAAAACACTACCATTGGTTCCTCTTGGGTTGGATCCGTCAAAAATCAAATTTCACCATATTTGGAAATCATTTGCTATTTTTAATTAATTATAGCTTGTTTAAACACAAATAATTCACAGTAATTACAAAATAAATCATAATTCAACAAAAATTACCATGAGGGTCCTCTCACGTAACCCTACATGCATGAAAAATTTCACTGAAAAATTCAAACAGGTTTTGCATGCATGTTACCTCCCACCAAATAGTGTGTAATAGTATTAGGGTTTTGTACTTTAGGCACGACCCTTAAGAAGGGCCAAAATTCCATTTTTGAATTTTGCAACAAAAACACTACCATTGGTTCCTCTTGGGCTGGAGCCGTCAAAAATTAAATTTCACCATATTTGGAAATCATTTGCTATTTTTAATTAATTATAGCTTGTTTAAACACAAATAATTCACAGTAATTACAAAATAAATCATAAATTCACCAAAAATTACCACGAGGGTCCTCTCATGTAACCCTACATGCATGCAAAATTTCACTAAAAAATTCAAACAACAGGTTTGCATGCATGTTACCTCCCACCAAATAGTGTGTAATAGTATTAGGGTTTTGTACTTTTAGGCACGACCCTTAAGAAGGGCCAAAATTGCATTTTTGAATTTTGCAACGAAAACACTACCATTGGTTCCTATTGGGTTGGAGCCGTCAAAAATCAAATTTCACCATATCTGGAAATCATTTGCTATTTTAAATTAATTATAGCTTGTTTTAAACACAAATAATTCACAGTAATTACAAATAAAAAAAAAATCACCAAAAATTACCACGAGGGTCCTCTCACGTAACCCTACATGCATGCAAAATTTCATTGAAAAATTCAAACAACAAGTTTGCATGCATGTTACCTCCCACCAAATAGTGTGTAATAGTATTAGGGTTTTGTACTTTTAGGCACGGCCCTTAAGAAGGGCCAAAATTTCATTTTTGAATTTTGCAACGAAAACACTGCCATTGGTTCCTCTTGGGTTGGAGCCGTCAAAAATCAAATTTCACCATATCTGGAAATCATTTGCTATTTTTAATTAATTATAGCTTGTTCAAACACAAATAATTCGCAGTAGTAAGTACAACATTATTAACTTAACGAATTAATACTATCATTTATTCACTAATTAGTAAGCCTTGTAGCAAATTTATTGACTAATTATGTAACAAATATTACAGTTTTTAACTCAATGTGCTTTGAGAATCAATTAACCCACTACTATTAAAATAGCCTACCCACTACAAAGAATAAGGAGACAGCGAGACACACTCTTCAACATTCATCTGGAATTCCCCATCTGAAACATCTCTACAGCGACCTCCTTCAACCATGGAGAACACCTCGTCAACACCACTTGGAGCAGGTCAGTTCAACACCGTCCAACGCCCTCCTACGTCCGACACACAGAGGTTACTTACCTTTCACTTCTCTTCTTATGCAATTAACCCCTGTTCTTAAAAAGCTTGAACTGCTCTGTTTGAAGATCAGTAGTCACCATCTATCCTTAACGCTAAACAGAAATTTGTTATGAATTATCCATTTAATAACGACAGTGAGATTTTGATTTCATTCAACAACTTCCTGGTACACCATTAGAGTCAAATTAGGGTTTTCAGCTTTTCACAACATAAATGTAAAACGTTCGTAAATTAGATTCAGCCATATCACCTATAGCTAAGAGTAATACTATGCATGGCTTACCTTCGTCCGTCCCAAACGAGATTCCATGTTTCTAAACCCTAGAACCTCGCATTCTAAAATAGGAAATCTTTATGCCATTGCATTAGTCCCTCCCGGGGACCACTTACACCAACAAAGCAGTATTATAACTTATGTACAACAACTGTCAGGGTCTAAGGCCCACAAGTTACTCATGTCATAGCTTTATATAATAAACAAACAACAAATTACCGAAAAGGTACTAAGCCCCGATTTAGTGAAGATTGTAGGTAGATTACTACTTTTCATTTTACTCCATACAACTAACTAACACATCATCAGTATCATACTTTTGTCTTATTTTATTTCCTTAAAATAGTGATAAATTCTTCATTTGTCTGTATTACAAGTTCATTATTTGTCCTTATTGACATTACACCAGGGGGATTTTTAAACATCAACTACAAAATATTAAACTTATTAATTTGTGTGTTTTATATTCTTTCTGTTTTAGTAGGCTTTTAAAACACATAATAAGCATCTTCATTTCAATTAGCAATACTAGTTTCCATATGGGTGTTACATCTTAATACCCTTTCTTTTCTACTATTTAACTAAACTGTTTATTTTCAAATATTTGAGGATACACAAAACTATTCATGAATGTATTTACAGGGCTAGGTGGCATCCATTTCAGGTTCTTGTTTCTAATTCAACCATATAACTTTGACTTAGTTTACTGTCCCCACTTTAATTTCACTCCCCAAAATGTACTTAACAATTCTTCTATTGCCTTGTACAAAACGATGTCGGTTGCTCCATGCATAAATAACTGCCTCCTGCCAAGGCTAAATGAAATAGTCAAATTCAAAGACCCAACTGGCAATGTCCATAAGGTAGCAGTCAAGGCTCATAATCGGAGGCAATGGTTCGAGGATGGAATGGTGGAGATGATGCAAATCTAAAAATTAGAATCCCCAGTTCTAATCTGTGAAGTCCATTAATCAGTTTGAGGATCCAAACTTGATTCAAAGACTTAACATCCTTTAGTTTTAATGATTAACAAATAAGATTATATAAAGAACAAATAAGAACTTAACGAGGTTATATAAACAGGTTCTACTGAGAAAGGTATATGTTTGTTGATTATGTTTCAGGTCAAAATATTTATTGGAAGTATCAGAAAATAAGAATCAGAATCAGAATGAAGAAATATCAGAATGTCAGAATCAGAATCAGAAGTACAAGAGTGCAGAATCTGAAGAAGAAATTGAATGAAGACTATCTGAAGAACTGAAAACTAAGAAGACTATCTGAAGAACTGAAGGCAGAAGATATGAAGAAGTACAGATTCAAATATACACTTTTCTGAAGAACAACAATGAACTGAAGAAATGAAGACAAGATGAAGCAGACTGAAGATTGAGCAGTAAGAGATGATCTAATGAAGACATGAAAAGAGTAAAGCACATTTCAAATATGGAAGCTTACTTCTACAGTAGAAAAAGCCAAGACATGCTTTTCTACCTCGACCAAAGTCTTTCACATAACAAGGATATTATGAAAAGACTTTCTACAAGACATGCTGCACCTGCAAGCAAAAGATTGAGTATGCAGATCTACTGCAACAACACCTGCAGAAAATAAGAGTATGAAGAAGAAGATCAAAGAAGAAGAAGAAGATCAAATAAGAAGAAGAAGAAACAAAATACGAGAAGAAGATCAAAGAAGAAATAAAGAAGAAGATCAAAAAATAAGAAGAAGCCACAAAGAAAAGCCAAAGCTGTCTGAAGCTAAGAAGCTGTCTGAAGCGAAGAAGCTGTCAGAAGCAAAGAAGCTGTCTGAAGCAAAGAAGCTGTCTAAAGCTGTCTAAAGCAAAGAAGCTGTCTTAAGCAAAGAAGTTGTTTGAAGCAAAGAAGCTGTCTGAAGCTGTCTAAAGCAAAGAAGCTGTCTTAAGCAAAGAAGCTGTCTGAAGCAAAGAAGCTATCTTAAGCACAGAAGCTATCTGAAGTATTAAAGTCATCTGAAGAATGACGTGGCATCATCTACTGAAGACTTTAGCCATCTAAAGTTTGCTAAGAAAAGTTGTTCTCTGCAAACACTCATAGCTTAAATCGGCAAAGTCACAGAGACTTTTCATGGTGTGTTTAAAGTTCATACACCACTGAGGAAATCTATGCATGCGCAGTATTCGCAGCAACAACGGTGGCAGCTTTACTGCAGCACCAACGTTGTACTATGTCAGAACTTTCAAGAAGCGTGTCTCACAACGGATTAAAAGAAGACTATTTGCTATCTCTAAACGATAGTATTTCAAAGAGACATTTCTTCATTTGTGCAATCTGGAACAGAGCAGAGGAAAGCAAGCAGATGCAAGATAATGCAAGCTGGAGCAAACAGAAGAAAGCTGGAGAAAGCAGAAGAAATTCAAAAGAGAGAATACGCAGAATAATATCATGAAATATCTCTCAAATAGAGCTCATCTATAGAAGTGTCAGAACGGGATCGTTTTGAACACTCAATTTGTTTAAGGAGAAGCAACCGTTTGAGAAGCTATTACACAACGGCTATTTGAGCCACATCATCTATAGCTCAACGGTATTATGAAACATCTTCAAACGACTATATTTCATCAGAACATATAAATAGCCTCAAGATTGAATTTGATAAAAAGTTGGCATCACTGCCCAACCAAGAGTGGTTGTTGTTGTTGCAATTGAAAAGAACAACCATAGAAAAAGAGACATTGGCTATGTTTGTCATTACTGTTCGGGTAAATAAATAGGCAGCTGTTATGCTGGTCAAAATGACAGTCAACTTAGAACAGGTTGAAGCCATGAACACACCTTGATATTCCAATGATATGGGTGAGAATGTAGCCAATGGAAACCAATGGTTGGAGAATGAGGCTGGAGCTTAATTTCATATCTCACTTAGGCCAAACTAGTTGACGGAGAAGTACCTCACTTATTAGAGACGAGATTGTACTTAACTTAAACACTTATGTCTCTATCTTACCCTTGTACTTAGATTTATACATTGTATCCTAAGTAGTACTCAGTTAACCTCTAGTACAGGAAGAGATTAAGTTTATGTTTCATGGAAACTTAAACTTGGTTATAATTTGTAAACACTTTATGTGTCTGAGAGCCTGGAGAGGCTTGGTGGAAGAAAGAATACTCATGGTAGAGCCTGGAGAGGCTTGATAGAAAAGAATACTTGGTTAGAGCCCGGAGAGGCTTGGTGGAAGAAAGAATACTCTACACTTAGTTAAGTGTCTCAGAGCCTGGAGAGGCTTGGTGAAAGAAAGAATACTTGTGGTAGAGCCTGGAGAGGCTTGATAGAAAAGAATACTTGTTGTTTAGCCTGAAGAGGCTTTAGTAAAAGAATACTTGTATCTGAGTTCAGATAGTGGAAAATCCAGTGGTGGTTTGCCTCTGGGACTGGATGTAGCTCACGGGTTTGTGAGTGAACCAGGATAAATTCTGTGTCTAAGTTTTCTTTCTCTTGATCTCTTTTACTTACAGTTTTCATATTTACGTTGGGGATTGAAAAGTATTTTTTATAACAAGCTTAACTCAATGATTTCAATAAAACAAGTTTTCGTACAAACATAACATTAAAACATCTCAAGTGTAGGGTGAAGTATTATAGAAGAATATATTCAGAGGGATGTCTGAAATATCTGTCTGAAGTGAGGCCAACAGGAATTCAGTTCAGACACAAGATTTAGATGGTCTCTGATCATCTAAAGTATTTCAGAAATAGTTCTGAAGGTACTCTTAGTAATATTCTTCAGAAGACATTTAGAGAAGCTCTTTGAAATCAAAACAATATTAAGTGTAAGAGAAAGATTTTTTGATCTTTATCTTTCATATGTTCCGCACGCTTCTAAAATAACTCTGATCTTAAGATTGGATTTGCACAATGATCACTTACGTGATTGTTTTAATTAAAGATTTCTAAAATAGTTTTAAAAATGTATAAAACACTATTCGACCCCCCTTCTAGTGTTGCCTGTGGTTCTAACATAATCCACTACAAATACACGGACAGTGATTACTTATTGCTAAGAATTTGGCAAAAAAATGGTAGAGGAGGGGTTCAATACCCAAAACCAGTGGAAGAACCACAAGAAATCATACATATCGATGACGACGACGAAGAAGTCCCAAGTGCAGCTAGTCGAATCCTCTGGAAAAGTGTTCTCACTAAGGCACAAGAGGAAGGTAGACAAGGCTTGGTTAATCATTTTACTCAATCCTTTGTTTTATCATTAATTCTACCCTATGAAAGCAAATTTAAACATTACATGCCCTGTACACAACTCACCCTTAACATTTTTTTTAGGTTCTGCCAGTCTCAATAGTAACAGAATTACTACACAAGAACCAAAAGGTTTTTCCAGTGAAAGTGCCTAGTGGAGAGGTCCAGCCATGGGCCCTACTATGGAACAAAAAACTTGAAAAACATTGTCGTCTTAGCCAAGGGTGGTACCAATTCTGCAGGACAGCTAGACTTAAAGCAGGTGATGAGCTTACTTTCTGGAAATTTGAAGGTGCATAATACATCGGACTCCAAGTTAAAACTGCAAGGAATTAGAAAAGGCTTTTGAAATTAAAGGGGGTTGCTTAATTATGGAATTAATATTAACTTATGGTTGCTTCAATGAACCCTTCTAATAACTAGGTTTTTTTGTGCAATGTCAATTGTTGTTTTGGTGTGTATTGCTGTATTTATCAGTCACTAAGACAATGCTCTAATGCTGCTGTATCAACTCTACTGTATGTATGGTTCATTAAGTTTGCATTTAGTGGTGAATCACTTTTTTTACTCCTTTTTATTTTGGAATCACATTGCTGTTGTTCCTAGAATTGCAAAATGTGCTTGCAGGAATTCTGTATAAGCAAAATTGTTGTTGTTCCTAAGTTGCAGGAATTCTGTATACCCAAAATGTACCCTCGAGGCTGGGTCTTTGGAATTTCGTAAATACTTTTTGTTTCAAGGACTAAAACTTAAATATCACAACTTCCCACCTAAATTTAATGAAGGACCACTATGCAAATATATAAACTTAGAGAACTTAAAGCCCATCCGGTAACCGGTCTAAAATCTGGATCGTCCACTGAAAATAAATGAAATCCAACGGTGGTTCAAGTTAACTCTTAACAGTTCACAAACTTGTTGGGATAGCAAGTTCTCATAAGGAGTATTCATTACTCTATCTTCTAAGTACACCGGGCAATAGGTGGAGGTGATCACCATGGTTGATGATATCGAATTAAAACATGGTTTGCTCCAGACCTTTGGGGTGCCATCACTTGCTTGAATACCAAGTTTGGTGATTTTTCTCCAATAAATGTTTTTTTTATGAATTATTTGGTGAAAAAATAAAGAAAAATCACTTTAAATTATTCTTAATGGCTAAAAAATAGGGAAAGTTCATTTTAGTCAACCTTAGGGTACTATTAGTCCATGGTGAATCTCTCATGGTGTGAGTTAACTCTTAACAGTTCACAAACTTGTTGGGATAGCAAGTTCTCATGAGGAGTATTCATTACTCTATCTTCTAAGTAAACCAAGCAATAGGTGGAGGTGATCACCATGGTTGATGATATCGAATAAAAACATGGTTTGCTCCAGACCTTTGGAATGCCATCACTTGCTTAAATACCAAGTTTGGTGATTTTTCTTCAATAAATGTATTTTTTATGAATTATTTGGTGAAAAAATAAAGAAAAATCACTTTAAATTATTCTTAATGGCTAAAAAATAGGGAAATTCATTTTTTAATAACAATTGTTATTTTTTATTTTTATTTTTATTATTATATTTATTTAAAATACTTAACGTTAATTTACCCAAATATTAATTAATTAGAACTTCTGCGCATGCGCGCTTATATTTACCAAACTGCGCATGCGTAGTTCTAAGCAAGGAGCATGTGCACTTTACTTAACGTAACTACGCATGCGCATTTCTTTAAATAATAAAAATTATAAAAACACCTAATTACAATATTTGCAAACAAATAGGTGATTTCCATTACAGGGTCCTCTGACACAAACACTACCATTGGTTCCTCTTGGGTTGGAGCCGTCAAAAATCAAATTTCACCATATTTGGAAATCATTTGCTATTTTTAATTAATTATACCTTGTTTTAAACAGAAATAATTCATAGTTATAACAAAATAAATAAAAAATTCACCAAAAATTACCACGAGGGTCCTCTCACGTAACCCTACATGCATGCAAAACTTCACTGAAAAATTCAAACAACAGGTTTGCATGCATGTTACCTCCCACCAAATAGTGTGTAATAGTATTACGGTTTTGTACTTTTAGGCACGACCCTTAAGAAGGGCCAAAATTTCATTTTTGAATTTTGCAACGAAAACACTACCATTGGCTCCTCTTGGGTTGAGCCGTCAAAAATCAAATTTCACCATATTTGGAATTCATTTGCTATTTTTAATTAATTATAGCTTGTTTAAACATAAATAATTCACAGTAATTACAAAATAAATCAAAAATTCACCAAAAATTACCACGAGGGTCCTCTCACGTAACCCTACATGCATGCAAAATTTCACTGAAAAATTCAAACAACAGGTTTGCATGCATGTTACCTCCCACCAAATAGTGTGTAATAGTATTAGGGTTTTGTACTTTTAGGCACGACCGTTAAGAAGGGCCAAAGTTCCATTTTTGAATTTTGCAACGAAAACACTGCCATTGGTTCCTCTTGGGTTGGAGCCGTCAAAAATCAAATTTCACCATATTTGGAATTCATTTGCTATTTTTAATTAATTATAGCTTGTTTAAACATAAATAATTCACAGTAATTACAAAATAAATAAAAAATTCACCAAAAATTATCACGAGGGTCCTCTCACGTAAATCTACATGCATGCAAAATTTCACTGAAAAATTCAAACAACAGGTTTGCATGCATGTTACCTCCCACCAAATAGTGTGTAATAATACTAGTCCGTGTACCCGTGCCACGCACGGGGCATTTTTATCGTATTAGACATATAATAATAATTTGACAAAAATAGGTATATAATAATTTTTTAATAAATAGAATTCATAATATATGAAATTTAAAAATTACATATTATCCTGAATGATTATTTTTCTCTATTCATTTTTTATTCTACTCTCTACCTCAATCTTTCATTTGCACAATATATCTTAACTAAGTCGAGCTACTTCTTTTTTTATTTATTGCACCCCAAAATGTAAACGTTTTTATATTTTTTAATATTATAAAATATTTTTTAATATTATTTTAAATTTCACTGTATACTTTTTATTTATCTTATAAAACTTTTTTTAATATTTAAACTATTAAAATGACCTTTAATACTGATATTTGATATTTTGATATAATAATTTATTATAAATATTATTACAAAAGTTGTACATTTTTTTAAGTGTTTGAGCATGTTTAAAATTTCATATCACATTTTTAATTTTATAAAATGATTTTCTAAATTATTTTAATATGTTTAAAATTTTGTATTATATTTTTATTTTTATTTATGTTATAAACTTTTTTAATATTGATTGTTCAAATTGGCTTTAATATTTATGTTTGATATAATAAATGTAACTATTATTAAATTATATTTTTATTTTTTTAAATTATGTTTTACCTTTTTAAAATTATTTTATTATGTTTTAGATTTCATATTATGTTTTTATTTATGTTATAAACCTTTCTCTTTTAATATTGAAATTGTTAAGATGAGCTTTAAATAATATAATTTTTATATAAAAATAACTATAATTAAATAATTAGTATAATTACTATCAACATAATTATAAATTAGATTTTTAAGTGTTTTGAGAATGTTTTAAATTTTAAATTTTTTATTTTTTTTAAATATTAGATATGTTTTAAATTATCATTATTTAAATTTATTATTATATTTTTTATTTTTATAGTGATATTTTCGTTAATATAATTACTATATAATGGTGATATATGATATTAATCATTTAAAATGTAAAAATATACTTTCTATTTTTAGAAGTTCTACTTAAAGAAATTTACTATTGTGCCCTCACTTTAGATTTCATTTGCCACTTTTATTACCTTACTTTTATATTATATATATAAAGATAAAGATAAAGATTTGTGCATCTTTCTAAATATGTACTTTATGTAGAAATCAACATGTTAGTTACAGCTAGAAAACATTACCTTTTCAAAAGAACATTTATCTGCATCTTATAGGAGATTGAAGTGGGAACTTGAGCCAAACTATCAACCGTGAAAATATTACCTTTAAACATAGAGGTTTGTAAAGGTTTAGATTCTTTCAAATTAATAAATATTTAAATAATAAGAAAATTATATTTTTTTTCCATATAATTTCGGTAAACTTTAGTCTTCGTCGTTCCTATACTTTAAATCATGTGTTTTTGTCTCTAAATTTTCTAAACCCTCAAACAGTGGTTCTTGCCCATCGGTGAAATCTGTTAACTTGATGAGCTAGCTAACAAAAGTTATATATCAGTCTCAATAGTGAGTCCCAAATAGCTGATTAATTATCTAATTAACTTTTTTTTGTTAATTTTTATTTATTAAAATAACCCTACTTACTAAATTAAGTTTTTTATCTAAGAAAATTTACCTAATAAAAAACCTAATTTCATAATTGTGGTTATTTTAATAATTAAAAAATTAATAAAAAAAGAATAAATAGATGAGTCAGCTATTTGGGGCCCACTATTGAGACTAACATGAAACTTTTGTTACACAATTGATCATGTTAACAAATCTCATCAACGGTCAGAGGCCATAGATAAGGGGTTTAGAAAGTTCAGCGACAAAAACCAAGGATTTAAAGTACAAAGACGAAGACCAAAGTTAACTAAAACTATATATCGAGACGAAAAACATATTTTTTTACCTTAAATAATATACACCGCACGGACAGCAAAACTGGGTCATGAATAGTGCACTATATTATAATAAAAAATTTGTTGAATAATTAAAACTATTGTGTTATAATATTCAACAATTGTTTGTCTTTTATTAAAAAAAATTTGAATAAATTTTAAGTTTTAAACATGCTTTTAAAAGAAAAAATGCTTTAAAAGTCGTGCCACCTAAATTGTGACGTGACAGGTTAAAATTAGAATCAGATTAATATAATTACTTTTTATTGTAACGTAAAAATTATTTTAATATTGCGTAAACAATGAATAGTGAAAAATATACCTCTAAATCTTCTGGATTGTATAATGTTTAGATTTAGATTAGGGTTTTGTACTTTTAGGCACGACCCTTAAGAAGAGCCAAAATTCCATTTTTGAATTTTGCAACGAAAACACTACCATTGGCCCCTCTTGGGCTGGAGCCGTAAAAAATCAAATTTCACCATATTTGGAATTCATTTGCTATTTTTAATTAATTATAGCTTGTTTAAACATAAATAATTCACAGTAATTACAAAATAAATAAAAAATTCACCAAAAATTACCACGAGGGTCCTCTCACGTAACCCTACATGCATGCAAAATTTCATTGAAAAATTCAAACAACAGGTTTGCATGCATGTTACCTCCCACCAAATAGTGTGTAATAGTATTACGGTTTTGTACTTTTAGGCACGACCGTTAAGAAGGGCCAAAGTTCCATTTTTGAATTTTGCAACGAAAACACTACCATTGGCTCCTCTTGGGTTGGAGCCGTCAAAAATCAAATTTCACCATATTTGGAATTCATTTGCTATTTTTAATTAATTATAGCTTGTTTAAACATAAATAATTCACAGTAATTACAAAATAAATAAAAAATTCACCAAAAATTACCACGAGGGTCCTCTCACGTAACTCTACATGCATGCAAAATTTCACTGAAAAATTCAAACAACAGGTTTGCATGCATGTTACCTCCCACCAAATAGTGTGTAATAGTATTAGGGTTTTGTACTTTTAGGCACGACCCTTAAGAAGGGCCAAAATTTCATTTTTGAATTTTGCAATGAAAACACTACCATTGGCCCCTCTTGGGTTGGAGCCGTTAAAATCAAATTTCACCATATTTGAAATTCATTTGCTATTTTTAATTAATTATAGCTTGTTTAAACATAAATAATTCACAGTAATTACAAAATAAATAAAAAATTCACCAAAATTACCACGAGGGTCCTCTCACGTAACCCTACATGCATGCAAAATTTCACTGAAAAATTCAAACAACAGATTTGCATGCATGTTACCTCCCACCAAATAGTGTGTAATAGTATTGGGGTTTTGTACTTTTAGGCACGACCGTTAAGAAGGGTCAAAGTTCCATTTTTGAATTTTGCAACGAAAACACTGCCATTGGTTCCTCTTGGGTTGGAGCCTTCAAAAATCAAATTTCACCATATTTGGAATTCATTTGCTATTTTTAATTTATTATAGCTTGTTTAAACACAAATAATTCACAGTAATTACAAAATAAATCAAAAATTCACCAAAAATTACCACGAGGGTCCTCTGACATAACCCTACATGCATGCAAAGTTTCACTGAAAAATTCAAACATAAGGTTTGCATGCATGTTACCTCCCACCAAATAGTGTGTAATAGTATTAGGGTTTTGTATTTCTAGGCACGACCCATAAGAAGGGCCAAAATTCTATTTTTGAATTTCGCAACGAAAACACTACCATTGGCTCCTCTTAGGTTGGAGTTAACTCTCAACAGTTCACAAACTTGTTGGGATAGCAAGTTCTCATGAGGAGTATTCATTACTCTATCTTCTAAGTACACCAGGCAATAGGTGGAGGTGATCACCATGGTCGATGATATCGAATTAAAACATGGTTTGCTCCAGACCTTTGGGGTGCCATCACTTGCTTAAATACCAAGTTTGGTGATTTGTCTCCAATAAATGTATTTTCTATGAACTATTTGGTGAAAAAATAAAGAAAAATCACTTTAAATTATTCTTTATGGCAAAAAAATAGGGAAAATTCATTTTTTTAATAAAAAATGTTGTTATTTTTTATTTTTATTTTTATCATTATATTTATTTTTATTTGGTTATCTCATTAAATAAAAACTTAGAAAAAAATACAATAAATGATCACATAAATTTTGTGTTAATCATTTTTGTTAACAGGAGGTTAATTATGTGAACAGAAAATGTGAACTTATTTAAAAGTTAGGTTATTTAGTAAAAAAATATTAATAAATTAAAAAAAATAAAAACTATTTAATTAAAAAAAACTGTTTAAGAAATGCACAAAAAATGGGATCAGTATTGCACCACCTCAAGTGCAAGTGCTGGAGTTATAAACGAACGGTTATTTTCCACCCGTGAGACTAGAGATTATTTTCAATTTTTTGATTATTTTCAAATTCGGTGGGTGCTCTAACATACAGGTTATTCATTCAGGCTAAGAAAGGATGAAAAATGTGACCCAACTCAATGACTCATGGGCATGGGCGCATGGCAAGTTAGCAACGGCACAATTGCGCAAAGTGTGGTGAAGAGAGGCGCAATGAAGAGTGTAGACTGTGTTACTCCTACATGAGAGGCTTTGATACAAGTGCAATTCATCGTTGTAAACATGTATCACTAATTATGGAAAGAATTGTGGTTGTAGGTTGTCATCCCCCTGAGCTGATAGAGACCCCTCTGAATTTCATAGCTGAAATACTGAAAAGGCAGCGAACTCTATTTCCCATTTCAATACAAGTTGACTCTATCCCTTGCATAACAGAGGCGCCTCAGTCATTGGAATATGGAAGTTTCACCAAAAGAGGAAGATGTGTTTTAATAGGAAATGAGGTCTACCTATTTTTTGCTTCGGTGATTACACATGTATCACTGTGGCTGCTACACATGCATTAATATCCTCTGCTATCTTGTATCAGAGTGAAAACTAACTAATATTGGATGGTTTTGATTTATTTGGGCTTCACTTCCCTTCAACTTCTTTTACTTACTTTCGGCCTCTATCAAAACAAACAAAAGGACTTGGCTATATTGGAGAACCTTTGTAGACTTTGAACGTGAGACCATGAGGTACCCTCCCTGCAACCATTAATCTCTCCTATGGGTGGTTATGAAATAGTTATTGCAAAGATGTAATGGTTATGAAATAGTTATTGTGAAGATGTTTTCTGTAATAATGTTGGTTGTTGGCTGTTGGCATGCAGTTCACATGAAGGCAGCGAGCAACATGAAGAAGAGCTACACGTGGAGGACAACACAGAAACAAAGCTGAACAATGTGAGTATTGTACCATGTAAACATCGATCCATTAATGATGATTGTGGTCAAAGCATCTTATTTATTGTCCTCATTTACTTTCGTATTTGCAGGTCCACACTTTGGCAAACACTGTTTCTGGCTTAGCTTCCTCTGTCGATCAAATGACTGAAATTATGAAGGTGATACATTATAATGGTATCCTAAATCTAATCCATAAAGTAGCTTTATGCACTCATTTTGAGCTTTTTTGTTTTTTTCTACAATGTTGCAGAAGATGGTAGACCGTTTGGATATGTTGGATAAATCATACCAGGACGTGAAGAAGAGGCAAAGTCAACTTGAAAGTTCCATGGCCTCAGATTTCACTGAACGTGAAGACAAACCAGTTGAGCTATCCAATAGTAACTTGACACCAATAATAGACTTAACAGATGATGGAGAAATGGGGATTATATATGATTACGTTAACAAAAAGAACTCCCCCGCAACGCCCAATAACTATCATATATCCCCAAAGGATAGCACTTCTCACAAAAAAGAAATCTATGTGAAAAAGCTCAGTTTCAATGGGTCTCCCGATAGAATGGAACTGAAAATTCCAAAGACAGAGCCCCAAACTAAGCATACTCCCACAAAAAGGACTGTTGATGAGATGATGATGTCCGCTGGTAACAAAAGTGCTGTGAGGGTTGACCAAACATCCAAAACTGCTGATGGAATAACTATCCCATCGGTATTATGCTTACTTTACTTTCATTTTACTATATTTTTCAATTTTTCAATGAGTCTATGATAATATTTTTTCAATTTTTCATTGTGTCTGTAGTTCATAAGATCCAATTTTAAGCCAACTGAAGAAATGCATCTTACACCCATACAAGCACAAGTTTCAGTGTACGTGTTTCATGAAAATAATCTTCCAAGGTATGTCCTAAAAAATCAATCATACTTGTCCATAACTGTGTTTGAAGGGAGGGAAAAAATAAATACTAACTAATGCTTCATTTTTTTTAGCGAAATCATTTTCAAGATTGATGAAACACAAGGTTCAAGAGAAGACTTTGATACCTTACGTCCAGATAGGGGCATATCACCTCAGGTGATATTGCATCCTCTAAATAAAGATGATTATGCTTACACATTTCCAAAATGAACATAAATAGATGTTAACCTTTGTTTTATACTATAGATTATTAAGTTCGTTGCATTGAAGGCTACATATATTCATCGAAAAAGTTGCTCTCAAACATTTTGGATGCTTCCACCAAATTTCGCTGTAAGGATCTATACTTAGTGTAATGAATCAAAATATTTAATATTTAAAAGTTAACATTTGCGTGTAATGGGCAGAGGGATGTCTTCCGAGGGTATGAAGTAGATCAACTCTTGAGAAAATATAAAGACAAATGGTTGCCCACATATTCTGAATTACATTATGTGAGTTTAAGTGAATGCCTAAATTTTTTGTTAAGCTGGATGATCTCTATCATTGAAACTTAAAAAATTTCCTTGAAACATACATGCAGATATATGTCCCTATGCAAAATGTGTCAGACCAGTGGTTCTTGATGGTAGTGTCAATTGAGGATAAGGTTATCTACCACTTTGATTCCTTCTTGCCCGATCGATGTGTCCATCCAAGGCGTCACACCATGATGAAAGTGGTATTTCCCATTAATGTTATTGTATATTTCACCATGTGAATAGGAAATGACAGTGATTTAAAGTAATTATTATGTACATGATAGTGCAAGGCATTGTCCGAAGTGATTAGAGCTGGTGTTTTCCCATGTAAATGCTTCAAAAACTTGCAAGATCTGGAGAATTGGGAAGTTACTGAGCCTATAGGAATGCCTGTCGTACCTTATGGGTTAGTCTAATACTTATTCCTTAAGATGTTTCCTCAATTATTTGAAGGCTTTACATTGCTAAGTTTGACAACAAAAAACTATTTGTAGGGAAAATTCTGCAGTCTATGTCCTATACTGGATGCATATGATGCACGCATTCAACCCAAACATTGGGGGGGGGGAGGTAAATGAGACAAATGTCAGAATGAGGGCTGCCATGAATCTTCTCTGTGGGGATCATAATGCATGTTGGAGCTCTTTGCAATTCAAGGCAGAAGCATTTTGGAGGATTGTAAGGTTTCCTCCAAAGGGCCACTGTTGATGAACCCATAGTATATACAATTTGCAGAGATGTCCTGCAACTTTTGGGATGAATTTTTTCCTCTGCAAATTTTCTTTTGGTGTCTATGGGGGTTGTAGGCACAAGATCAAGTTGTCCTTTTTGGTTGCTGTTGATGAAATTATTTCCTATGCAATTTTCCTGGTGATGGCTATGGGGGTGTACTCTTGGAGAAGATCATCTTTTTGGGGGGCCTTTGATTAGATGGATATACATTTAAGGTCTACACACTAGATCATATTTTCATTTTCTATGCTTTGATTAGACTCATATTTTCATTTTCTATGCTTTGATTAGACGGTTGTGTATTTAAGGGAATTCACTTTGTTAGACTATGTTGAATCCAAGTCCTTTCACTTTGATAGACTATGACAGAACCTGCATAAACTAGAGCATGACAGAACCTATTTCTCAACTTAGACTATGACAGAACCTGCATAAACTAAAGCATATTTCTCAACTACAGCTGAAGAACATATTTCCCAAATGCAACTAAAGCAATGATATAAATTATTAGCTTTAACTTCAAATTTTGAGCTTGGTATGCCTGGAGCTTGACAACATACTTGTTAACTTCTCCAGTATGTCCTTCAACCTTTTGTGTCAAAGCTATTACCTGTTGCTTATGCGAGTCTAGTTCTTCAGATAACCATTTCTTCTTCTTTAATAAGCCGTTGATAACCTTGCCATATCTCTCACTTGTGGGGTGGTCGTACCAAAGGAAAAAGCCACAGTGGGTGGATGAGCCATTGAACCTTCCACACCCAAGGAACCTCCTTCCTGGGTTGTTTTCAGTCCACGATGTTTGTAGCTTGCAAGGGATACCTCATTTACACACATTGTTTCCATTCAGCTGCGTGGATGAGTGTTGGCTGGTAGATCCAGAAGAACTAGACAGATCCATACCACGCAGAGTTTTGTGGTTTACAGACTGTGCAACTGTACCGTGAGCAAACTTGAAACAAGTTTGGGGTTGGGGTGTATAAGAAGGATTTGATTTGGTAAACGGGCATTGTGAGGGTAAAGGGATGGGTGGGTGCTTTATATAAAGGAACGCGGGTAGGGACCGCTATAATTGCATTTATCTCGTTTACCTAACCATTCAACCAAAAAAAATTACCTAACCAGATTGGACATCACAGGAATATTATTAAATGTTCATCTATTTGGGCCTACCCAGCTTCTAGTCTCAAGCCCATGCCCCACTGCATGGTATCCTTTTATATATATATGATATGATGCCCCCTGTAAACATGTCACTTACGACCGACCAAAAAAAACAAAAAACAGTCACTCACCCTCCTCCTCCGATCTTTACCTCCAGCTTCTCAAAGAAATTTGAGTAAGTTGTGTTCTTAATAATGCATGTTGTGTATGCATGATCTTCAAATCATGTTTACTATTTAGTATTAGACATGTGTTTTGGGGCCGTGTTGCTTGTATTTGTGTACTGTAGATTGAGTAAATGTTATTTCTAGTTGCCACCTCATACACCCAAATCCAGTCTAAAAATACCAAGCTTCACCACAAAACAGTGGTAACTTGAAATAACATGATCTGTAATAAAATGGGGTTGCATAGTGGGGCACAACTGGGCTAGGGTTTTCACTTGCTTATTTCTCTTCACTGTTTCATTTATTACACGTATTGATTTTTTTTAATTCATTGCATGTACTCTGTTATCAATTTGCTTATGAAGGTCATGGAATCAAAAAATGACGGTCATCCTAATCCTGAGAATAATCATGAGACTGACATCCACAAAATGTTTTTGGATGGTGCCCGAAAAGGTTGTACATGTTTTTTTGCTGAAGGGATGTTGGAAGATGATCTAGGAGATCACCCAAATGACAACGTTAGAAAGACATACAACGTAGTTGCTGATGCATTGAAGGTCACCAAGAAAGAATGGGAAAGATTACATGGGTCAAACAAACAAAAGTTTGAATGCATTGAAGACAATATTTGTGGCAAAGTGAAAACAATCAACAATGAGGTCAAGAAAGACATCATTACTAATGAAGAAGGTTGTTCAAAGAATATATAATCATCCTTTCCTAGTAATGAAGAAGGCTGTTTAAAAACTATGTAATCACCCTTATTATGTATTCCCCCATTATGCAATCACCCTTACTATGTATTCCCTCATCATGTAATCACACTTATTATGTATTCCACCTTCATGTAATCACCGTTGTTATCCTTGACTTAATATTAGAAATCTACATTATCCTCCCCTTGCTTGAGCTATATTTCTATTGGTCTTAGAATGGTGAATTAACGCCCCTTGTGCGCTATAGTAGTTTGGAAGAACTTAAGCACAAATGCAACAACCAAGTGCTTAACTAAATATTATAGAAGTATCAAGAATCTAGAGGGTACTCAACATATATTGGGATTGAGGTCTTAAGGTTTCCTAATGCTGTAGAACCAGTTTATGAACTGGTTTCAAATTCAAATTCAATAAACCCATTATCATGCATCTATTCCTAACAAACATAGGTACTTGGTACTAAGTTACTCTTAAATCCAGATAAGTTAACAGCCAAATTTTTTTTATCAGCCAATACACATGTATTTGTCCACAACCAAATCATGTAAAATAGTTTAAAGCTCAATCACCACGACCAATTAAAACCAATAATTCTTTAGCATCAGGAGCCCTAACAAAAGACTTAACCCTATGCTCATACGCTCATAAGTAATTGTTATGAAATGCATCTCACCAGAGAAGAGTGTTAATGACCCACCAAAACACCAAAAGTGTATCCCAAATTTACACTCTGAACACCAACAATCTAAACCAAATAAAACCTAAACCAAGTCAAGCCTAAACACTGTAACTGTAACAAGGCCTGCACAATTCATCCAAAAATTAGGCTGAAAACACCAAAATTGTAAACCAAATCTACACTCTAAACACCAAAAATCTAAACCAGAGATGTACACAACATAGGTACATATGAAATAAGGCCAGCACCCACTGAAAAGAACCACCTCCATAGTAAATCTTGACTCCCACTCCACATAGCCTCCCTAACAGAGAAGAGTGCTATTACACCCTATACCCCAAACACCAACAACCCTCCCCTTGCTTGGGCTATATTTCTATTGGTCTTAGATGTACACAGCATAGGCACTCCACTGCAAACCTGAATTAATCTCCCTTAATGTCTCTGAGCACAAATGCAACCATAGTAAGAAGTGAATATCGATAAGCTAATAAAAGACAATAGAAATCCAACTGCTCTATCTGCTAATTCAAGAACTCGTTGAATGAGTTCAAGAACAGGTGCCTAAGAACCAATTTATGAACTGGTTTCAAATTCAAATTCAATAAGATACTAACCATGGTTGCTTCATGACATTAGCAGAGCAAAGCATTGTGAAAATTGACCCCTCTATAATATGAAAATAAGTTAACAGTTACTTGGTACTAAGTTACTCTTAAATCCAGATAAGTTAACAACAAGAAAAGTTTTATCAGCCAAATTGATTCGAAGCAAAGCAATCATATCATACAAAACATAAATAAAATTCAGTCATAAACACCAAAAGTGTATCCCAAATTTACACTCTAAACACCAACAATCTAAACCAAATGAACCCCACTCC
Organism: Sesbania bispinosa; assembly: GCA_026901365.1. Lineage (NCBI taxonomy): Eukaryota > Viridiplantae > Streptophyta > Magnoliopsida > Fabales > Fabaceae > Sesbania > Sesbania bispinosa. Next base: position 710,433 of record QLOH01000430.1, read on the forward strand.
ACATAGCCTCCCTAACAGAGAAGTAACATGTATTAATCACCCACAAAATCGAAAATCAGAACCAAATGAACCCTATCCCACATGGAAAATCAACCCTATACCAAACCAAAATCCTGAACCAAATCAACCCTACACCAAATCAATAACCGGAGCCAAAAATCATCCGTAGACCAAAGTGAAAACCCTAAACCCACCAAAAATCGCAACCGGTTCAACCCTACACCAAATCAAAATCCGGAACCAAAAATCATCCGTAAACCAAAGCGAAAACCCTAAACCCACCTACACCCTAAACCAAATCAACCCTACACCACATGGAAAACCAAAAACGACTGATATTCATACCTCTTGCCCCGATATATTTCTTGTGTTCGGGACAAGTAACATGTATTAATCACCCACAAAATCGAAAATCAGAACCAAATGAACCCTATCCCACATGGAAAATCAACCCTATACCAAACCAAAATCCTGAACCAAATCAACCCTACACCAAATCAATCTTCGGAGCCAAAAATCATCCGTAGACCAAAGCGAAAACCCTAAACCCACCAAAAATCGCAACCGGTTCAACCCTACACCAAATCAAAATCCGGAACCAAAAATCATCCGTAAACCAAAGCGAAAACCCTAAACCCACCTAAACCCTAAACCAAATCAACCATACAAACCAAAAACGACTGATATTCATACCTCTTGCCCCGATATAGTTCACTCTCGTCCAACATCTGCTTGGGCGCTTGCACTTGCTCTGAGGATCGATTCGGGAACTTACACTCTCTCTATTAAACCCTGCTTGGGAACCCTAGATTTGGGAAGGGACTCCAATGCAATGAAAAGATTTACCAGGGTGTTCCCTTTGCAAAATTGCAAACATCCTTCATAGTGGGTTACCGGTCATGAATCTGAGCCGTCCTTTTTTTTAATATTATATCCAACGGTGTTTTTTGTTGCTTTAGCTGTAGACCACCCATGTGTTACTTCACCTTAGTCGCCTCCCAGAAATTAGACCTACTTCCAGCTTCCTCAGCTTTCCTTGTTACCCTACATAAAATAGGCAACATATTTTCTCATAGAAATTTTAACAAACACTTACCGTAGAAAATAGAAGAAATCTCCTTAAGCGCCACATCAGGCAAATCACCTGCACCAAAATATCTACAAAAAAAGCAAAAATTGAGACTTTTATACTCAAATTGTTCAACAATGTGGTGTCCCCGACAATAATTCCAATAAAACAATGTCCATTGACGTAATGCGTTCAATTCTAAAATACCCAGAAGCCATTTCGGTTTTCTGGCATATTTATGGTTTTGATATAGTTAAAACTTTATATATCAATCCCGATTTTCCCACACCCAAAAGTGTACACCCACTGTACACTTTTGGGTGAACAGTACCTTTGTTATTTTTTTGGCATGAACTGTGTTTTTTTTATTTTTTTTGAATGAACACTAATTTTTTTCCCATGAACAGTGATTTTTTTTAAAATCTACAATTAACCAGACTGATAACATAGTTAACCAGAAAATTGTATAACATTAACCATAAATTCATTCTCAGTGTGATTACTTGTGTATTAATCATTATGATCAAATAACTGTTCAAGATGAACTTTGTTTTCAAGTGAACATGTGGTTAATACCATATAAGTTGGTGATTAATTGTGTTATTAATCTGGTTAATAATTTGTTTTCAAGTGAACATGTGATTAATACCTTATAAGTTAGTAGTTAACTATGTTATTAATCTGGTTAACTATGTTATTAACCACTCGAGCAACTTATTTAACCATATAATAACTCACAATTAACCACTTTTTGCCTCACTTATAATTATTAACCAGATTACTAACACAGTTAACCACCAACTTATATGGTATTAACCACATGTTCACTTGAAAACAAAGTTCATCTTGAACAGTTATCAATGACAAACCTTTAACTTTGTTTTCAAGTGAACAAGTGGTTAATACCATAGAAGTTTGTGGTTAACTATGTTATTAATCTGGTTAACTTTGTTATTAACCACTCGATCAACTTATTTTACCACATAATAACTCACATTTAACCATTTTTTACCTCACTTATAATCATTAACCAGATTATTAACACAGTTAACCACCAACTTATATGGTATTAACCACATGCTCACTTGAAAACAAATTATTAACCAGATTAATAACACAATTAACCACCAACTTATATGGTATTAACCACATGTTCACTTGAAAACAAAGTTCATCTTGAACAGTTATTTGATCATAATGATTACTACACAAATAATCACTGAGAATGAATTTATGGTTAATGCTATACAATTTTCTGGTTAACTATGTTATCAGTCTGGTTAATTGTAGATTTTAGAAAAAAAAAAGTCATTGTTCATGGAACAAAAATAATTACCGTTCACTCAAAAAAAAATAAAAGTAAAAAAAAGTACTGTTCACCCAAAGTGTACCGTGGGTGTACACTTTTGGGTGTGGAAAAAAACTTTTCCTTTAGATATATATGATAAAGAAAATGACTATTCACGTGACCTCATCCATTATTCTACTCTTCCACTCATAATAACAGGTTACCATCCTGACCATCATTTAAATCCAACCTGAACTATTTCCCACAGTGTTATAAAAACCGGCTCGGACTGGCCGGTCCGACCGATACCCCGGTCATATGGCCAATTCGAGTAAGATGTTAGATCGGATGTGCAACTAGACCGGAGCAAACCGGTGTGACTCGGCGAGTTTCTGCAAAAACCGGTGACTCTGGACGATTCATCTTAGACTCGGCCAGGTTCTTTTCAACTAGATCTAGTCGCTACCGGAAGCCATTTTCGCCGGAGTTGCAGACACTTGAGAGGTATAAGAGACAGAGGCAGAGGCAATGTTGTTTTCCATAACCGTCTCCGATGATCGTCCCTCTACGAATCTCTTGATCGTAGCCACAGTCAGAAGAAACACCAAAACAAAGGAACAACAAAAATAGAGGAATAACAAAACAGAGGAGTGCATGATTGAACAATGAGAAAAAATAGAAGAGAGGAGAGAAAGAAAAACAATGAAACCAAAACTGAGAAACAGCGAAACAGAGGAGTGATTGGTTGAACAACAGAGCAAAAATAGAAGAGAGGAGGGGAAGAAAAACAAGAAAGGAGAAGGGAAGTGAAACAGTTTTTTTTCTCTAGTTAAGAAAAAGAGAAACGTGAAAGGAGGGGCTTCATATTTCAAGTTTCAAGACATTACAACTTCCAACAAAAGCTCTTTATCAAGGTTCACGTGAAGTTGCAGGAAGAGTTAAAGAACCACTTTTATTTTTCACTTTTTAGCTTATTATTTTGTATAATTATAATATAATATAAATAAAGTTTTTATAAAATAAGAAATTTATTGTAGAAAAATTAATTATGGGGATATGATACTCTTATTCTAAAGCCCACTTAGTAGTACATGTTGGGCTTTAACAGCCCAAATAGTTATCAAATTTTATGCATTAGTTTTTTAAAATAAAACTTTTATATATTATATGTGTCATATTTTTATAATTTTAAATTAAAAACGGTTTAACCGAGTTTTATAACACTGATTTCCCACTAGATATTTTGAGATAGTATTTGGCTATTTGCTCATTGGAGTATTATTAAACTTTATTATCTGAATGATAAGTGAGAGCCAAACACACACATATATATATACACCATAGAAGAGAAGAGCCTTATCTTTATTCACTCTGCTTCTAAACTGGAATGGCTTCTACAATATTCCTCTCATATTCTGCTCCTCATCCACTACACATTAATGTCTATCCAGCTAAAACATCACAAAACCCATCACAACTTTCCATTCACATCCAACCCAGAAATCACTTCTCCATAAGATGCACTTCTTTAAATTCCACTCCTGAGCCTGAATTTCCAACCCCAGATCCTACCACTACTACAGTAAATAGTCCAGAGACTTTCCCCATTGAGAAGAGAAGGAGATCAGAGATAGTCAGAGAAAGAGGGTCAAGAACTGGGCTTGTAAAACCTGAGCCACCAAACTTTGAAATTGGTTGGAAGAGGACCAAAGAGATCAATCTTGAGAAGCCAATAGGGTATGTCATAGCTGACATCTTGGAGAAGCTGGAGACTCTTATGGGGAAGGAATTTGGGTCTACAGAACTGTTGGCAAAGGTGGGGGAAATTGTTGCTGAAAGGGCAAGAGAGGAGGCAGAGGTTTTGAGAGATGAAGGGAAAGTAGAGGAAAGAATGGTCACTGAGCTGTTTAGAGTGTTGAGGTTGATGGAAATGGACTTGGCTATGGTGAAGGCTTCAGTGAAGGAAGAAACATTGGGTGAGAGGCTTGGGCAGGCAAAGGCAAGGTGCAGGCAAGCCATACTTGTTGCTTATTCCTTTTGAACTCTTCATGGGAATGTGACACAATGTAATTAATAAGAACTTTGAATTAATTGCTGCTAAAAATTTTGTTGAAGTGCCTCATTGACGATTTTTTTAATCTAAATGTAACAGTATTTATTTTGGTTTTCCACGGAAACCACACATGCATAATTGTGAGCTTAACTCTTGAGTCGGGTAGTGATTAGGTAAAGTCTTCCAAGAGTGACAACTCCAGTATTTGAACCATTGACCTTGCAAATAAAGTCTGTCTCGTCCGTCCACTTCACTACATCTAATTTGGTATCTAAAAGAAACAATATAATATTCATAGACAAGTGGATAATTTTAGTATAATGAGCAATTAATGAAGCCTAAGATCCAAGAAGATCTTAAAGTAAACTAGGACTTATGCATAAGGTAGCAGGATTTCACACGTCCCTCATCCTTAGACACAGGTTTGATTATTTGATAGTAATTTTTTTATTTTTTTTAAATCATACTTTTTTTCAAAGGAAAAGTATATCAGACTTTTCTACAGCATCTTACGAGATTCTTGCTTTGTTGGCTCTAATGACCTAAACGAGATCATTAAAGCATTACTTATAATTGGATTGAAATTCAGACCAAAATTATTTATTTTGTTGTTGTTTGCATTGCATTTTGTTAGAAGATATGTGGGAGCACAAAAAAGCTCTTTTTCTCAATGTCATGAAATAAACTTTTAAAAAAACTTTACCTGATTTGTTTACTAAATCAGCCTACTCTAGACTTAATATAGATTAGGCCGTAGCTTTCGATATGATTTAACCTATTTCCACCTTTAAACACTTACCATAATATATTATTATAGTTTATTGAATTATTGTTGTAGGTTAACAAAAAAACCTCCCTATTTTGACAAGTTCTCCTCTAATTCATCCAAACATAAAACAAATAATAAGAAGAAATCAACTTAGGGTCAAATATTTTGACAAATTTTCAATTTTTGTTATGGAGTTATCTAGCTTTTAACCTTTTTTGGGTCCACAAATATGCACTTTAATTTAATTCTGAGTTTCTAGCACCTACAAACCGCACTTTAATTTAATCCTTTTGTGATGGAACGCAACTCCGAGCGCAGTTGCCTGTATTTGGTTTTGATCTGGTTATCAAAAAATTTGTGAATCTCCTCCCAAACTTTCCAAGAATGGCGACATATTATCACTTTTGGAAGCAAAGAATCTGAGATCGTTGATAGTAACCACGTGGAGAGTAGCGAGTCTTGTTGTTCCCAGTCAGAATAGAGAGGATTCTCGACATTTGAGTCCCGATCAGATTCAGTAAGAAAACGCAGAGGAATAACCGGATTACAAACAAAACATTGCAGTTTGTGGCCTCGTAAAGCTCCTTCTACTTGCTGACGCTACTGAAGGAAATTTTTCTCGTCTAATTTGACGGAAATATTGTGCGAAAAAGTGGTGGGAGGAATGCGAACTCCATCGTTCGATTGAAGTATTCTGTATCCAGTAACAGGAATGGATTCTTGTTCAGATGCGGAAGCCATGGATCAAGCTCGTGATACCATGTTAGAAATATTAGGATTCATAGAATTTGATAATAGATGAAAGAAGAAGAGAGAAAGAGAGTAGAAAGTGTTTTGGGAAATTGTTCATTAGATTCTCTGATAGAATTACAGAGGTATTTATACAAAGCTGAAGCTTGTGCTAGAAGCTGAATGTAAACTGAATCTGTTTCAGTTAAGAGCTAACTGCATCTAACAAACTAACTGAAGCTTTAGCATGTGCACAGTAAAATACACGTGCTCAAAAAGCTGTACAAAGGCTATACAAAATATATCACTAACATGTGTTAAAAGTAAAGTGGGATTGAGTCTTGGTTTGACTATCCCTGCCTTGGCCCTGGTGATCATAGGGTGAGTGTTTCTTGGGTGAGTGAGGGGCTGAGAGGTTGGAGGAGTGGGCAGTATAGGTGCTGCAGGTGAAGGAGTGAGCTGTGTAGAGGAAGTAGGACCTGTAGGGGAAGAAAGAGGTTGGGTAGAGGTATTAGTGGAAGAAGATGTTGTACTGGGTGCAGTGGGAGATGTTGTATGAGGTGTTTGAGGTATTAAATGGTGAGAATTGGGTGAGGTATTAGATGCTGGAATGGATGCTGAATGTGGTGAATTGGGAGATGTAGAAGATGAACCTGGTAGAGTGTGAGATAAACTAGCCTTGGATAAAACTAGAATTACAGAAGAGGGAAAGGGAGTAGAGGAAGGGGATGTAACAGAGGTAGGACTAGGAAACAGTTCTGTATAAGGAAACCTATATTCATTGAAGATAACATCCTTTGAGACATATATTTTGCCATCAGGGGAGAGACACTTGTACCCTTTGTGTTGAGTAGAATAGCCCAGAAAGATACATTCTTTTGAGTGATAAGACATTTTTGCTGAGTTGTAGGCTCGTAAGAAAGGAAAGCAAGCACATCCAAACACCTTAAGAAATTTATAATCAGGGACTTGACCAAACAATAGTTGATAAGGAGATAGAGACTATAGACCTACAGCAGGGAGTCGGTTAATGAGATATGTAGCTGTAAGAAAGGCAAAATCCCAGAACTTGAAAGGTATGTTAGCTTGGGCTAGGAGAGTGAGACCTATTTCAACAACATGCCTGTGTTTTCTTTCTACAGTCCCATTTTGATGATGGGTGTGGGGACAGGTGATGCAATGAATAATACCCAAGTCAGTGAAATTTTTTGACAAAGGTCTGAATTCCCCTCCCCAATCTGTTTGGACAGACTTTAGTTAAGTGTTTAGTTGTAGTTCTGTCATAGATTTGAACTGGACAAAGCTTTGGAAAGCATCTGATTTTTGTTTTAGAGGGAATATCCAAGTATATTTTGAAAATGCATCCACACAAGTAAGAAAGTAATAGTGTCCTTGAGAGGAGGGAACAGGGGAAGGTCCCCATAGATCACTAAAAATAAGTTCAAGAGGAGATGCATAAACAGTAGTTGAATGATGGGAGGGAAGCCTGTGAGCTTTCCCTAAACAGCAAGATGAACAAAAATCAAAGCAAGTTTTATTAGGAATTGCACTTTTACAAGATTGAAGGGCAACTTTGAGAGCCTCATGGTGAGGGTGCCCGAGCCTACAATGCCAAGTATGATACAAGGAAAAACTAGTGGAATTATCTAAAGACTGATTATTATTTGAACTAACAACAATATTATTAACAGAAGGTACAATTGAGTGTTTTTGATGAAGAGAAGGTGCAGTCCCTTGAGATTGCAGCATGTTGGGGAAAGAGTAGAGGCCATCCTTTCCAAGGGTTCCTCGGAGAAGTACCTCAGAAGTAACCTGAGATTTAACAACACAGAAAGTGGGATGAAATTCAAAGTAAACTGAATTATCCTTGGCAAATTTACTAACATTAACCAGGTTCTTTGTGATGGAAGGAACAAGTAATAGGTGGTTAAGTGTAAGAAGTGTGTGAGTATTATAGGGAGAGGTAAAAGAAGTGGAGCCAATAGCAGTAATGGGCAAACCTTGACCGTTTCCCATATGAATTTGATCTGAACCCGGTAGAGAAGTGCTGTCAATGAATGCATCACCATCAGCAGTGACATGGTGAGAAGCTCCTGAATCAGGATACCAGTTGGAATGAGTAGTGTGCAGCATCAGTTCCAGCAACAAAAACTTGAGGTCTAACTCCCCTAGGCACTGGTGCAGCGGTGGCAAATTGCTGAGAAGTAGAAGGCATTGAATTGTTGAGTGGAGGAGGATATCGAGGCTGAGAGTATTGAGAAAATCCACCCCGGAACCATTGATTAGGGCGTGGATTGAGACCTACATCAGAACCAGTGTTCCTATAATAACATATGCTTGCATCATGCCCCATTTTGTAGCATATTTGACACTGCACATTATAACGACCACCTCCACGGCCACGTCTTCCTCTGGATCTACCAAAACGTCCATCACGGCCACGAAAATTGCTGCTTCTACCAGAATAGGGTTGAAAAGTGAGATGATTATCTTGTTCAAATGTAGGTGCAGGATCATTAGAAGCAGTTTGTGTAAGTGTTTCTGTAGGCTTAGCTTGTGTTAGGTTCACTGACAGAGGATCACTTAGAACATTTTTCTTGTTCTTTTCAATTCGAGATTCACGAGCAAGGAGTAGAGATTCAAGTTCATCCATAGACCAAGGCTCAGATTTACTATTCACAACATCAACAACCGAATCAAAATCTTCAGGTAAGGCTTCAAGAATGATTTCAAACTGATCTCTATATGGAATGGGATCTCCGATGGACATTAAAAAATCCACAATAACTCTAATTCTGGCGAAAAATTCAGAAATGCTGCGATCACCTTTTGTGATTGACCGGAGTTCTGACCGGAGCTGCCTGGACTTGTTCTTGATTTGCTTATCAAAGAACTTATGTATTTCCTCCCATACTTGCCACGAATGTTTGCAGACGACTACCTTTGACAGCAGTGAATCGGAAATGGTGGATAATAGCCAAGTACACAGTAAGGAGTCTTGTTGATCCCATTCGGTGTATCTAGGATTCTCAATTCCTAGATCTCTGTCAGATTCATTGAGGAAACGAAGAGGAATTATAGGATTCATAACAAATTTGTGTAGTTTGTGGCCACGAATGATTCCTTCTACTTGTTGACACCACTGCAGAAAGTTTTTCTCATCAAGTTTTACTAAAATTTGATGCGAGAATGCTGTAGAAGAAGAACGCACATCAGATCGAAATTTTTCCCGCGCTTTTCTTTTGGTTGATCCACTCGGATTTGAATCTCCAGGATTTGCATGAATTTCATCATCATCACTATGCGAATCTGAATCATGAATTTCGGGAGCAGAGATGTTGATTGGAGTGGCGGAAGCCATGGATCTATGCTCTAGATACCATGTTAGAATTTAGGGTTTGCAGAAATTGAGAGATAGAAAAAGGAAGAGAGAGAGAGAAGCTTTGTGTATTCTCAGAATTGTAATTCTGGTAATTGCATTACTGAAACACATAGCTTAGAAAGCTATTTATACAGATACAGTGGCTTGTGCTAGAAGCCAAGCTAACTGAAACAAATCTGTTAGAAACTAACAGAGAGCCTAACAGAAACTTCTATAACAGGAAACTTAGAAGTTACAACAAGCTATACAACTACTCAGCAGAGTATACAAAATAACTCGATATTATATCACTAACAGAAAATAACAGCCAAGATAGATAAAATTTATGAAATACGGCACTATATAATTCTGTAGAAGGAACAATATATAACTGAGGTTTTAGCCTTGGACCTTCACCTAATATCTTAAGCTTTTAGGATAATTGATCCCTTGACATGGTGTCACGCCTTCGTGATCCAAAGGTTAGGATTTCAAAATGTCAAATTAAATTTTAGCACAGGTTAATGATGGGCCTATTCTTCATCTTTCCTTCCAGATAGACTCATTTTTTTTAATTTAAATAAATTACATAAGATCATTCTTGGATCTTCACCTAACAGTAAGACCATAAGCTGTTTAGTCAAACAGTTTATTGACATAACACAGCACAAACCCTAAACCCTAATTCAAGATCATAAGCTTGAAGGCAAAAAGTTAACAATATATGTGGTTAGAATAAATGACAGCATTAGCATACAAGTTATGATCAATGAAAAGACAAGGGAGTAATTGTAGAAGATTGGTCATACCAAATTATATTCAGATGTTTCATCACAAGTTTGTAATATGGAGTGTAGCACCTCAGTTGATAAAGTAAAGCCTGCTTCACACATTTCATCAACAATATCAAGAGCTACATGCACCTGCATTATAAACAAAAATGAATTCATCTTAAATGCAATCTCAAAAGCTTTTCATGGAGTAATTGGCATATCCACAGATTTTTTTTTTTTGAAAAAAAAGATCACTGAGAAATAAAAATAACTTAAACATTGCAATAATGTGTGTTAGATTGTTATTGTTAGTATATCATATGATAGATATGGGCTTGGGCCTATCACTATGTATATTTGTAAATACACTTATGTGTATATATATTATTTTCCGCTGTGTATTCTAGACACACGGATTCTATCATATGTCTCTCGTTTTCTCTTCATCTCAACATGGTATCTAGAGCCTAACGAGAGATAACCCTAGTCCGTGCCTTCCCAGTGGACCCACTGTCCATTGGTGTCAAATTTTTTTCCGGAAACCGTGTCTCATTCCGGTTTCCGGTCTGCCCGTGTTGCCGTGTTATTTTTCCGGCACTTTTTCTCTCTTTTCCGCCGCTGCCGCCGCCGCCGCCCCGCCGTGAATCCAACCGGGGCCACCACTGTCGGACTCGCGCCGTCAATCCGAGTCCAACGCCGCCGGAATCGTGTCCATCGGAGCAGCGACGCGCACTCACGCGCCGTTTCTTCGCCGGAGCGTTTCTCCACCGTCAGCCGCCATCAGCCGCGCGTGGAGGCGCGTCGGGCCGCCGTTCCGGCCGCCCTCGCCGCCGCCAGACTCGCCTCGGTGTCCTCTACCCTGATCTGGTCTTTGTTTGTGAGTTTCAGGTCTGGTCCTCGCGGGTTCTTCCTTTTTTGGACGTTTTTCTCTCTCCTGTGGCTGTTTCTCTCTCCTACAGTTGACCCATGGCTACTCCTGCTGCTACTAAGTCTGATACTCCTATCTTTACTAACTATGTCAATGTCCCACTCTCTATTGACAAGTTAGATGGCAGTAACTATGATACCTGGGCCTCTGATATAAGACTCTGGCTAAAGGGACAGGATTATCTTGATCATCTTACTCAGAAGGCTGATTCCATCGACGAAAAAGATCGTCCCCGCTGGTCCAAAGTTGATGCTCAGATTTGCAGTGTTTTTAAGTCGACTATTCATCCTACCCTGAAGCAGATATTTCGAGCCCATGAGACATGTGCTGGGGTTTGGGAGCAGGCAAGGGTGCTTTACACCAATGATACTCAACGCCTCTATGGTGTTTGCCACAATCTCTTGAGTACCATTGTCCCTAGACGACTTGATGGATCCATGGCTGAGTACTTGGGCAAAGTTCATGGTCTTTTACATGACTTCAATGAATTCTTGCCCCCCGCTTCCACTCCTGCCCAAGAACTGGAGCAACGCCAAACTTTCTTTATGTTGATGGCATTGTATGGGCTCCCAGACGAGTATTCTTTGGTCCGTGATCAGATTTTGGGATCTCCGATTGTGCCCACTTTGACCTCCACTTGGTCAACGTTGTTGCGTGTGCCGCCCAAGTCATCTATTGACATACCTTCCCCTATCACCCCCGTTGACTCTTCTGCCTTAGTATCCAAGCGTGATGATCGTAGCCGCTCTCGCAAACCAGGCAAGACTCGTCACAGGTGTGATCATTGCCACAAATTGGGCCACACTATTGATCGGTGTTTTGCATTGCATGGTCGCCCTCCTCGGTCTGCTAATGTTGCCCAGGTTGCTACCTCTGTGCCTTCTGATGTTGATGCCACTTCCTCTGCTCATCCAGGACCGCCGGCTATCTTCAACGACTTCCTTAAATGGTATGGGGATCGTCAGGCCTCCGGTTCCACTGCTTCTGTTGCGCACACGGGTAATTCCTTTGCTGGTCTCACTCACTCCACCTCCCTTGGCCCTTGGGTTCTTGATTCTGGTGCCACCGATCATATTACTGGTAATAAATCCCATTTCTCTACCCTTTCCACTTCTGGTTACTTACCGTCTGTGACTTTGGCTAATGGCTCCCAGGCCCCATCCCATGGTGTTGGTAGTGTCCACCCTCTTCCTTCTCTCTCCATTGATAATGTCCTTTATGTCCCTGGGTCACCGTTTAACTTATTATCCATTAGCCGTCTCACTCGTACTCTTGATTGTGTCATTTCTTTTACTAAAGACTCTGTTTCTTACAGGACCGGAGTTCGGGACGGATGATTGGCGCCGGATGTGAGTCTCATGGCCTTTATCAGCTTCGTACTTCTGCTCATGCTGGCTCGGTGGTGGATTCTCCCCTTCTCATCCATGCTCAGTTGGGTCACCCTAGCCTTGCCAAGCTACAACAACTAGTACCGAGTCTGTCTAAGTTGTCCACTTTGTCGTGTGAGTCATGTCAATTAGGAAAACATAGTCGTAGTCCATTTCCTAGGAGTGTCAATAACAGAGCTTTGTCTCCTTTTGCTTTAGTTCACTCTGATATTTGGGGTCCGAGTCGTATTAGGTCTACTTTAGGGTTTCAGTATTTTGTTACTTTCATTGATGATTATTCTCGATGTACGTGGTTGTTTTTAATGAAAAATCGTTCTGAGTTGTTTTCTATTTTTCAATCATTTTATAATGAAGTGAAAAATCAATTTGGTGTTTCTATCCGTGCTCTCCGCAGTGATAATGCTCGTGAATATCTCTCCCATTCTTTTCAAACATTTATGGCTTCTCATGGTATTCTTCATCAGACCTCTTGTGCATATACCCCACAACAAAATGGGGTTGCAGAGCGCAAGAATAGACATCTCATTGAAACAACTCGAACCCTTTTACTTCATGGTCATGTCCCTCAACAATTTTGGGGTGATGCTGTTCTCACCGCGTGCTATCTCATCAATCGCATGCCCTCTTCTGTCCTAAACAACCAGGTCCCTAACTCTATATTGTTCCCTCATGAGCCTCTCCACCCCTTACCTCCTAGAGTCTTCGGGTCTACGTGCTTTGTTCACAACCATAGTCCTGGTCTTGATAAATTGTCTGCGAAGTCTCATAAGTGTGTCTTTCTAGGTTTCCCTCGGTCTCAGAGGGGGTATAAGTGTTTCTCACCCTCTCTTCGTAGATATCTCATTTCAGCTGATGTCACGTTCTTTGAGTCTTCTCTCTACTTTGAGTCTAGTTCCTTAACCTCTGGGTCTGACTTAGTATCCACCACCACCCCTTTTGTCTTTGATCCCTCAGACATGCCCGTTGTGCAGGGAGATCCACCACCTCAGCCACCTCTACAGGTTTATCATCGTCGGCAACCTCCACGCCTTCCAGACGGGCCGCCTATTGACTCTCCTCCGGAGCCAACTCCTCCGTCTCCTCCGGTCCCACCTCCTCCGGCCCCTTCGGCCCCACCTCCTGAGTCTGATCTCCCTATTGCACTTCGTAAAGGTATACGCTCCACTCGTAATCCTTCACCTCATTATGTCACTCTGAGTTATCACAGGTTATCCCCATCCCATTATACTTGTCTCTCTTCCATTTCCTCTGTGTCTATTCCTAAAACTGCAGGTGATGCCTTAGCCCACCCTGGTTGGAGACAAGCTATGATTGATGAGATGTGTGCTCTTCAGAACAGTGGTACTTGGGATCTCGTTCCTTTGCCTCCTGGGAAATCTGTTGTTGGTTGTCGGTGGATCTTCACAGTGAAAGTTGGCCCTGATGGCACAATTGATCGGCTCAAAGCTCGATTAGTCGCCAAAGGTTATACTCAGATATTCGGGTTAGACTACGGTGACACTTTTTCTCCCGTCGCCAAGATGGCTTCTGTCAGATTATTTTTAGCCATGGCTGCTATTCGTCATTGGCCCCTCTATCAGTTAGATGTCAAAAATGCCTTCCTTCATGGTGACCTGTTGGAGGAAGTTTATATGGAGCAACCTTCTGGTTTTGTTGCTCACGGGGAGTCTTCAGGCTTAGTGTGTCGTCTCCGCAAGTCTTTATACGGTCTTAAGCAGTCTCCCAGGGCTTGGTTTGGTAGATTCAGTACAGTAGTCCAGCAGTTTGGTATGACTCGGAGTGAGGCTGACCATTCTGTGTTTTATCGCCATTCAGCTGCTGGGTGTATCTACTTGGTAGTGTATGTTGATGACATTGTCATTACAGGTAGTGATCACCATGGCATTTCACAGATAAAACAACACCTTTGTCATCATTTTCAGACTAAAGACCTTGGCAGACTGAGATACTTCTTGGGGATTGAGGTAGCACAATCCAAGAATGGAATTGTAATTTCCCAGAGAAAGTATGCATTGGATATTTTAGAGGAGACCGGGCTAATGAATTCCAAGTCCGTCGACACACCTATGGATCCAAATGCTAAACTTCTACCAGGTCAGGGGGAGCCACTTTTAGATCCTGAGAGATACAGGAGACTGGTTGGAAAACTGAACTACCTCACCGTCACTCGTCCAGACATCTCTTTTGCAGTTAGTGTGGTAAGTCAGTTTCTTAATTCTCCTTGTGCTGGTCATTGGGATGCAGTCATTCGCATTCTAAAATATATTAAAGGAGCCCCAGGAAAAGGTTTGTTATATTAAGACAATAAACATACTCGAGTTGTGGGATACTCAGATGCAGATTGGGCAGGTTCTCCTACTGACAGGAGATCCACTTCTGGATATTGTGTCTTTATTGGTGACAACTTGATTTCCTGGAAAAGCTAGAAGCAAAATGTGGTGGCGAGATCCAGTGCAGAAGCAGAGTATAGAGCTATGGCTTCAGCTATTTGTGAGCTTATTTGGCTCAAACAGTTACTTGAAGAACTGAGATTTGGGGAGGTAACACAAATGTCCCTCATTTGTGATAACCAAGCTGCCCTTCACATTGCCTCTAATCCAGTATTCCATGAGAGGACCAAACATATTGAGATAGATTGCCATTTCATCAGATTTTATCTGGAGACATTACTACTCAGTTTGTTAATTCCAATGATCAGTTGGCAGATGTCTTCACCAAATCATTGAGGGGTCCTAGGATTGATTATATGTGTAACAAGCTTGGTGCATATGATTTATATGCTCCAGCTTGAGGGGGAGTGTTAGATTGTTATTGTTAGTATATCATATGATAGATATGGGCTTGGGCCTATCACTATGTATATTTGTAAATACACTTATGTGTATATATATTATTTTCCACTGTGTATTCTAGACACACGGATTCTATCATATGTCTCTCGTTTTCTCTTCATCTCAACAATAAAAATAACTTAAACATTGCAATAATGTGTATTGACTATTGAAGACCATTGTTGACTCTTAAGTCTTAACTACAGATGTCTCTCTCTTCCTGTCATCTTCACTTTAGCTACCTTGCTCTTGTAAGTGTTAGAGACTTCCCAGTGCCAGATATTTAAGATTAGTGAATAGGGGCGATCATGGGTTTGGTAGACCTAACAAACCCGACCAACCCAACCCAACTCAATTTAAAAAAGACTGGCTGGGTTGGGTGGCCGAGTCGGGTTTCATGCAGGCAGACCCCGTTAGATTGGGTTGGGTATCGGGTTTTCATACTTCCAACCAGATCAACCCAACCATTAATAAAATAATAAATTTTATAATTTTTTGTGCTAATAAATTACACATTTTAATATTTAATATTGTATAAATTGATTTTCTTGTTAAAGTATTTTTATTTTTTTTATTTTTATTTTATTTACCAACCCAAGCATTTTAGAATGTTGGACACAATTGATCCAATCCAACCCAACCATAATGGGGTTGGGTTGGGGTACATACCTAAAAATGACAAAACTCAACCCAGTGTCTCTTCATCGGGTTGGGTCTGCTAGTGCCTTGAACCCAATCCAACCCAGTCCATGATCACCCTTATTAGTGAATGACCACTTGTGAAGGAAATATCATTTTATAGGTGAGTGTATGTATTTGTGGGAAGGGTATGGATTGGTAAGGATGACAGATACATTGTAGTTGCTGAAAGGAGACCAATGTAAATTTTCAATGCAATCAAAGAAGTAATTTCTGCAAAGAGAGAGTAGAAATAGAATGGTTTAAGTTTTTATATAGCTTATGGGCTGATGTATCATTATGAAGAGAAATCCATATGACTGTTTAATTGACAGGAAACCTAGGCCTAGTATCATTTACTAAGCTAGCCTGCAAAAGGTTTTGAAGAAAGCAGAGCCCCCACTGAATTTTTTGGTACATTTAATAGACTAGGTAAAACTCAATGGAAAAATAGGAATGTTTAGTGAATGCAGTCCCCAATATAAGGACAGGTCAAGTTTAAATCATGAAAGGTGGGGATGATGTAAGTGCCCTGGGCCATGATTATTTCTTTTCTTATATGTAACAAAAGTCTTGTTAAAGACAGTAAGACAGTTTCAGAAACCTTCTTATTGAATGCAGGAATGTTAAAACATCATTCTCTAGTCTAATAAATCTCAAATGGCCAGCCTCTTTCCAGCAACAAAATAAAAGCATCAAGATCAAGGATAAAGTTATTATGTACATGGAAGGCTTGAAGGTGAAAAGGTCAAGTATGATATACAAAGTTAAAAAAACATATTACAAACAGCTTTTGAATGATGTCTGAAAGGACTAAGGAAGCCAAGCATCAATGGTCAGAGTGGAAGTGTTAGAAAACATCTCTCTTTTTTCATTTTTTTTATTTTTAAAAAAAACTATGAATAGCAATCATCAAGATGATTTACAGATATCAGTAGACAGGACATTGGATAAAAGATCATTAATTTATTTCATCAATGAGAAAAGGAATAACGCCAGTTAAAGCATAGGAAAGGACCTGCAAAGTAATTATGGTGCGAAAAAAAGAAAGGAACTTAAGAAATTACTTGTGTCTGTGAATATAAGTTTTTTCTGATAAATTAGAAGATATAATTAATTAACAAGGAAGATGAAGCAAATATATGGAACATATTTATATCCACAAATAAAAAGTACACATTTGTTAATGGTTAAAACTCTGTTCTGCAGTAAATGGTAAGGATATTGATAGGTGCACTTTCACTGTCTTCTTGTGTTTACGGAGGGGACAGTTCTCTTATTTTTCATTTTCCTACTTATAAACAAGGTTCTGGCAGTATCATGAAAATGCAAAAAGGGAAGGTTGTACCTTGAGCAATGCACAGCTATGTAAAATGAGCTTCTCATATGATGAGGAAGAAGGTGAAACTTCTAGTCTTTGGTGCAAATCCTTGAATTTTTTTATGACATCCTCAACCTTCAAGAATACCAAAAAGAAAAGTGAGGAAATACACAGATTTTCTATTCCATAACAGACAAGTACTGAAGACAATTATTATGCCAAAGAACGTGTATGAATTAAAACACATTGCCATCTCTTGATTGTAGTCAAATGTTCACATGCAACTATACACTTTTTAGCATACATGCACAATGAAGCAAGACCTTACTGTAGTTAAGAAGGATTAAGTAGTTTCTGCTCAACATAGACCAGCACAAAATATTCAGCTTTGGATGCTTCCAACATAAATCTACAACACAAACCACTTTCGAATAACCTTATGCTATCCACCAAATGTGCTCTAGGTTACTTAGAATGATATATGAAAAGAATAAAAAGAGTGAAAGGAAAAAGATAAAGAACTGTGTCTAGTGAAGTAGAAGATGAGCAACAATTACTGATTTATTATAAATATATTATGTCTTCTAACCAAACAGAGGTGTATAGAACTGGGCCACACAGTTAAAACTTCAAAGACATACCAATTCCATCTGTACCTAAAAAATCGCCTCGGTACACTGTAGATGATAACCTACAAATGCCTCTGTTTTGATCAACATTTATTGAGAATTCAAAATCAATTATATAGTAATTATCACTGAAGTATACTTATAGAAACCAGTAAACTGGGTTTTGAACATCATCAATCATGACTAAAGTCTGAAGTAACATAAAAATGTAAAATTGGTGATATAGTTCTAGGATTCAGCAAACTGCATAAAGCAGAAGTGCTAAATAATATCATGTCCTTAAGGAAATTATCAGCAACATGCATGAGAATTTTCTTACCAATAAATTTGGAATGCTAACAGCATAACTTGTGATGAAGTTTGTAATATTATCTGCTTCATGATCTGCAAAATGTAAAAGTAAGAAAATCTCAGTAAAATATATACAAGGGAAAATTTTATAGAGAAATGCAATACCTAATCCCTCTGTAGAATCATAATACTACTTTAGATACAAATTGGTAGAATGTTAGAAAAATCCCCGATTCAATACATTTATAATTACCACAAGAAAAAATTTTCAGTCCCAATATATGCCAGTTAATACATATAATGCACACGAGTACCAGATTTCGAGAGATACTAAGGATCATATAGCATATGCAGCATGTTTTCTTATTTTCCAAACAGAACTTAGTTCCATGTCTAACATCATCCATACAGGCGATAAGAAGATGGAAATCACAATCATACTATTAGTTTTGAAGTCCAAAAGGAACTTCTCCACAACAGGTTCCAATAGTAGCCTTCCTAATTCCTGAAATATTTTCGCTACAGATTTGGCAGATGAAAGCTTTTTTATGTCTATGATTTCCAGCATCTCCAAAATCTTCTCCTTCCGATCACTCTCACAAAGAGCCAATAAATAACTTTCTGCAACATAAGTTGAATCAAGTAAGTTTCTAAAGTGCCAGGTGAAACAAAATTTTCTGTAATTATTAGACATCAATGTGCAGAAAAAGCAGCACTATGTTAATAGTTATGTTTTCTTACTAGACAGAAGATGCACTGATTTTGAAACATGCATGCTTGGCATGAAAACTTCTAATATTGAGCATTTGAGATGAATAACCACAGTGTACTTGGAACATAATTTATTAATTTAGCATAAATTCTGTTTTCTCAATATGTTTCTGATAGAGCACAGATGTGAATTAAGATAGATATGTTAATTGCAATAAAATATAATGGTATAAAACATTCATTTCAGAATAATCTGATGCAATTAGCCACAGACTATGTCGCGTAGTATTCAAACTCCATGGGCCAACAGTTCAAATTATCCAAAAAGTGTCATAAAAGACATCAATTATGTCTCTGTGTAATGCAGAGACACAGATGAATTTCTTAACACCTGTTACAGTAAAAATTCAAAGCTAAAAGTTTGAACACAGTTTTAGTGGAACAAATTATGACAAAACAATACATTTGGAAAAAAAGAAAAAGTTCACTTACCTTGTAAATCAGAAATGTTGTCACCATCATTCTCTACAATACAGTCACAAAGAGCCTGAATCTTTTCTTCATTATTAACTCTTAACCACAGCATCATTTCATAGTAACCCAATCTTGTAACTGAACTGGGATTCTCATCTTTGATAACATGACAGAAAAATTGAAACTCTTCAACCATACACATGTCAATTATATACAAAAGAAGTGGGCGATATGTTTGCTCTTCTAGCTCTAAACCTTGTTCCCTCATTAATTTAAAAAGGTGAAAAATCTTCCCCATTTCTTCTACTGCAATGTCTTCATCATCAGCTCCCCTGGCCTTATCTATGCATATTTCTATCAATGCATTGTATCCTTACACGCCTGGTTCTCGTCCCACTTTAGCAAACAATTCAACAGTAGTTTCTTTTCCTAATTTCTCAGCACAGATTTTAATTAACCTGTGGAAACGGTTTTCTTGTGTGAATTCAAACTCACATATTTTTTTCTTTTCCTTAGAATGCTCTTTCCGTCGCAATAATATATTGCTTTGAGATATGTTTGACAACCATGATATATTAGGAATTCTTTCAAACTCATTGGCACCATCAATTTCCTCAGAATCAGGTCTTTTGACTGACTGACCACCTGCAATAAGAAACAATAGACCGTCGCCAATATTATTCCCATAGACAAAGAGAAAACAAACTCAGAAATTAAAGATTCATAGGAGATGATGCTGTAGTTCCCAGTTCACTAAGAATGAAATAAATCCTAAGAAACAGGGTCTGTTTGTTTGCAGTTTTTAAATACACTTTTCTGTTTTAAAAAAATAGAAAACTAAAATTTTGAAACTGCTATTTGATGTTTTGGAAAACTTTTTTTAGTTTTTCTGTTTTTTTTTTTTTGGTAATAATGCAGTAAATAAATAATTTCATTTGTAAACAACAAATTTTTAAAAATTGTTTTGTAAAACAGTTTTAAAAAACTATAAAACAAATCAGCTTTCTATTAAACCTCCACCACCATAAAAAAGGTGAAAGGCATTGTCAATAAAAAGTGGAAATTATGAGTTATACTAAAGAAATTAGACCTACTTCAAGCTTCCTCAGCTTTCCTTGTTACCCTACATAAAATAGGCAACATATATTCTCATAGAAATTTTAACAAACACTTACAGTAGAAAATAGTAGAAATCTCCTTAAGCGCTGCATCAGGCGAATCACCTGCACCAAAATATCCACAAAAAATGAAAAAATTGAGACTTTTATACTCAAATTGTTCAACAATGTGGTATCCCCGGCAATAATTTCCAATAAAACAATGTTCATTGACGTAATGCGTTCAATTCTAAAATACCCAGAAGCCATTTCGGTTTTCTGGCATATTTATGGTTTTGATATAGTTAAAACTTTTATATATATATATGATAAAGAAAATGACTATTCACGTGACCTCATCCATTATTCTACTCTTCCACTCATAATAACAGGTTACCATCCTGACCATCATTTAAATCCAACCTGAACTATTTCCCACTAGATATTTTGAGATAGTATTTGGCTATTTGCTCATTGGATTTGGAGTATTATTAAACTTTATTATCTGAATGAAAAGTGAGAGCCAAACACACACACACACATATATATATATACACCATAGAAGAGAAGAGCCTTATCTTTATTCACTCTGCTTCTAAACTGGAATGGCTTCTACAATATTCCTCTCATATCCTGCTCCTCATCATCTACACATTAATGTCTATCCAGCTAAAACTTCACAATCACAAAACCCATCACAACTTTCCATTCACATCCAACCCAGAAATCAGTTCTCCATAAGATGCACTTCTTTAAATTCCACTCCTGAGCCTGAATTTCCAACCCCAGATCCTACCACTACTACAGTAAACAGTCCAGAGACTTTCCCCATTGAGAAGAGAAGGAGATCAGAGATAGTCAGAGAAAGAAGGTCAAGAACTGGGCTTGTAAAACCTGAGCCACCAAACTTTGAAATTGGTTGGAAGAGGACCAAAGAGATCAATCTTGAGAAGCCAATAGGGTATGTCATAGCTGACATCTTGGAGAAGCTGGAGACTCTTATGGGGAAGGAATTTGGGTCTACAGAACTGTTGGCAAAGGTGGGGGAAATTGTTGCTGAAAGGGCAAGAGAGGAGGCAGAGGTTTTGAGAGATGAAGGGAAAGTAGAGGAGAGAATGGTCACTGAGCTGTTTAGAGTGTTGAGGTTGATGGAAATGGACTTGGCTATGGTGAAGGCTTCAGTGAAGGAAGAAACATTGGGTGAGAGGCTTGGGCAGGCAAAGGCAAGGTGCAGGCAAGCCATACTTGTTGCTTATTCCTTTTGAACTCTTCATGGGAATGTGACACAATGTAATTAATAAGAACTTGGAATTAATTGCTGCTAAATATTTTGTTGAAGTGCCTCATTGACGAATTTTTTTTAATCTAAATGTAACAGTATTTATTTTGGTTTTCCACCGGAAATCACACATGCATAATTGTGAGCTTAACTCTTGAGTCGGGTAGTGATTAGATAAAGTCTTCCAAGAGTGACAACTCCAATATTTGAACCATTGACCTTGCAAATAAAGTCGGTCTCCTCCGGTTCACTTCACTACATCTAATTTGGTATCTAAAAGAAACAATATAATATTCATAGACAAGTGGATAATTTTAGTATAATGAGCAATCAATGAAGCCTAAGATCCAAGAAGATCTTAAAGTAAACTAGGACTTATGCATAAGGTAGCAGGATTTCACACGTTCCTCATCCTTAGACACAGGTTTGATTATTTCATAGTGATTTTTTTATTTTTTTTAAATCATACTTTTTTTCAAAGGAAAAGTATATCAGACTTTTCTACAGCATCTTACGAGATTCTTGCTTTGTTGGCTCTAATGACCTAAACGAGATCATTAAAGCATTACTTATAATTGGATTGAAATTCAGACCAAAATTATTTATTTTGTTGTTGTTTGCATTGCATTTTGTTAGAGGATATGTGGGAGCACAAAAAAGCTCTTTTTCTCAATGTCATGAAATAAACTTTTAAAAAAGCTTTACCTGATTTGTTTACTAAATCAGCCTACTCTAGACTTAATATAGATTAGGCCGTAACTTTGATATGATTTAACCAATTTCCACCTCTAAACACTTACCATAATATATTATTATAGTTTATTGAATTATTGTTGAAGGTTAACAAAAAAACCTCCCTATTATTTGTTTTGTTAAAAATAACAAATTTGAATTTAAAAATATTAATAAACTAAATTTATTTAGATCAAGTTCTCCTCTAATCCATCCAAACATAAAACAAATAATAAGAAGAAATCAACTTAGGGTCAAATATTTTGACAAATTTTCAATTTTTGTTATGGAGTTATCTAGCTTTTAAATATACACCTTTTTTGGGTCCATAAATCTGCACTTTAATTTAATTCTCAGTTTCTAGTACCTACAAACCGCAAAGCCTATATACCAAATTGCTGAGTCCCTTTTATTTTCATTTTCCTTTTAGTTATACAAAAATCACTTTATTTTCACTTTGTTTCCTATATAAATCTCTAAAAAAAAAAAATGACATTTTATAATTAAAAACGAAAACAAAAAGTAACATTTTTTTTCCTCAAACCAAATATACCCAAATATTTGGATCCATTTGGCTTACAATTTAGCATAATTTTTTTTATAGATTTATAGAATCAATGAAAGACAATGAATGATGCACATTTTACAAAGTAAATTAGACAGATACGAATCATCTCCTACAATACAAATCTGGTGTTTGTACTTTGGGGGGGTCCTCACATATCCATACCATTTTGACAAGCACAAAAATGGTTGAAAGAGTTGAATTCTGAATTGATAGTATCATTAATTTGATTTTTGAAACACTTAATTAAATACCACAAACGTCAAATTATATATTGCTACATCATAAAAAGGGTTTGATAAAAAAACACAATTGCATTAATATTTTCATGCTTTTATATTAATATTTAATTTAAAATCATTGAGTAAAAATATCACTGTCCTTTTTCTTGTTAACAAAACATTGTGAGGGCAATTCTAAAAATGTTATGGCAGCAAATTGGTCACACAGTATATTCATAAAAATGTTAGTTCGGCCGATTTGTATGTACATCAGCACCTATAAGGACCAAACTTGATGAAGACCAACACAACACACATGCCCCTCTTATTAAGGAGCCTTATTCAGCATTATGTGAATAAGTGGCCTAATGGCGTTGGCACGAGCACCTAGCAGAGAATCCTGACATTTCTGTGAAGGAAAAAGGCCAAGCTTATTCTTGATTTCCGAAAGCAACTTGAGGCAAGTCAAATGATTGGACTCTGACTTTTCAATTAGAGAGAATACCTATACACATGCAGACAAAATTGTTGTTAACATGACATTTGGACTAATAGAATAAACATCTAATGAAAGAGGAAAACCCTGAAAATGTTTCCTGAACCCATTTAACAATATTTTTCATGATTTGATTCATACCACAAAGCACTTTGAATGAGTTTCAGACTTGCACAAACTATGATAACAAGTTAATAGCACAACATACCCAATGTTTCTTAACAACATAAAATTGCAATTTGCATGTTTATACCAATTACTTAAAACGGAAGCCAGGGCCAACCTTATCAAAGAGAACTTCCATCACTAGTTCATCATTTTGGAACTTGTCCTTGAGTAGCTTACACAAGTCAACAGCAGAACTGGCCCAAAATAAAACAAACATAAGTAAATTGCAGAATACATTTTTAGAGCAAAGAAATTCAATAAAAGTGACAAAAAACCAAACCTTAAATTCTTATTCCAAATACAGTACAGGATGATTCTACAGCAAGCATCATTCCAATAGTCTGTATCATTCAATTCCTTGAGTAGCAGAAGTAACGTATCCAATTCTCCATCGGAACGAGTGTGCTCCTATGAATGTCCATTGGGTTAATTATGAATGTTTGCAACTTCAAAATTATAAAAATTAATAATATGTTTAAAACCTTACAATGAGACTCAGAACATCTTTTGGCTCCAAATTGTGCCCAGCTTGCTTGATTTCATCATAGATAAGAAGAGCCTCAGACAATTGCCCATGTGATGCAAGAACTGAGACAAGAACACTCTTGATTTGGTTCAAGCTCTTCACAGGTATCAATGGATCTAAGATTACCTGCAACAGGAAGGATTAATGAGATCACCATAAGGTTACTCAGTGCTTTAAGCAAATAATAGATGGCTCTAGTCAAAGTATGTGTGTTATATATTTCCAAAAGATTAGTATAAGAAACCTATTATTTTTATACAGTCCGAAAGATCAATGATATGATAGTATCAAGGAATAAAGAAAAGAGGAAGATACACTAGGGAGTGCAAAAAAACATGATGCATTCAAATTCAAGAAAGGGAGTTATATAGGCTAAAAGCATATACAGTAAATATTCAATTGTCGAAGTAGATAACATACCCTTTGTATCCACAATTTATAATACAAAAAGCCAATTTAGGTCCGGAAGAGGGGATTATAATGACCCAAGAATGAGTAAATTTAGGTCTGGATCAGTGACATTGGACGCAGAAAGACAGAAGAAACACAGAGAATTTTGATTTGAAATGTAAAAAATTCTCTCTCTACAAGAAGAAAGCTGGTCATTTAAGAATAAGCATGAAGTAGTATGTGTGGTCATTTAACATGAGGGGATCCAAATCCCTCAAAAAATAGATAATTACAAAATGTAGAGGAGGAGGAGGAGAAATCCTTTCTTGGAACTGCATTTGGCACCTTGGACATTTCATTGATGAGCATATTTTGCAACTTAAAAAAGTAGAAGAGGATAGATATTGTTAGCTAAATCAACAGGGGCAAGACACCTAACACTGATCTCCATACTTCAACCTTTGAAAGATTTTTAAAACCACCCCCTGTAGTTCACAAAAATACATATGATTATAGATTTGTAATATCGATTTGGTCAGTAAAAAGCTTACAACCCAAGCAACCGTTTAAACATGACATAGATCTGCATGTAATTATTCATCAATATTATAGTTCAAATAGTTACCCCAAAAAAAGGGATACATGTTCATCAAGTCAGATACTCTGGGCTTGCAAGATGCGCGTCTATATCCCTTTTGGACCTAGAGAATCTAGTTCAAGGCAGCAGCATGCACTCATACCTGTTTTGCTTTCTCCAACTGTCCACAAGCAGCATAAGCATTTATAAGCGCCATGAAAATTTGCTTTGTAGCTCTGATTCCGGATTGTTTCAATTCTTCATAGTACTGTAAGAATAATATTGAAACATAAAATCTTCAGCTTTCAACACATCCATCGACAGGAAATCTTAATTACATATTTCAACTTAACAATGTTAGTATAAATAAACAAAAAGGGGACAACCATATAACTTATTGAACCAAAAACATGAATTAGAATCAAAGGAAAGAAATATCAACAAAACAAATGCAATTTTTCTTAAACTTTATTTGGTTCTTCTAAAATAAGGCTATGATCAATAGAACTCTTAATTTTTGCAAAGTAATCTTAGAAGTACATGTTAACACTGGAAGGAAGAATATAAGAAATAAAAAAACCTTTGAACACAAACACGGAATTAAAGATCACAAAATGGCCAAGATAGAAGCTATGAGTTGATTCTTGATTCTGATAGATACATAAGAAACTATAATCTGGTTGTTAATCCCAACTTACTTTCACTATATCCTCTTCAGTTTCAGAGTTGCTAATCAGGTAGCTGAAAGTCTGTGAATCAGGTTTTATACCAGAACATAGCATGTGCTCAAGGACCCTCACCCCATCAATGTTTTTCTGCAAAATTTCAGTGAAATAATGAGAAAGGGAATGCATTATGTGAAGTTAGTGACATTAATTTAAATGTATCTTAAAAGGTCAAATTATTTGAGACTTAATAAATAACAGTTATGGCAATCAAAACTATCTCCATTACCAGCAGCAATATTCCAATCAGTAACAAATTATCAAGAGAAAGCATTAGCATGTTTTTGCATGGCAATTGAAAGCAATGGAATACCCAGATAAACTTGCTTAATCTGAAAAAAATCAAGAAGCTAATGTCCAAAAGTTTCTATAAATTTCTAGACTGGGCAAGCTTGGTGAAAACTCCCTTTGCCTAAAAAGCCTAGGAATGACCTTGTTCAGGGATTATCACATCTATAATCTATAATAAATAGAAGAAGCCACAAAACAAAAGTATGACTACTAAGAATAACCCCAAAATTTCAGGAAGCAGTCCCAAGCAAAATGTTTTAAAAACCAGATCGGTGAATGAACTGGTGAAGGCATTGGTTCACAGTTCAATGGTCAAACCGGTATTAATTAAATATATATTTAATATTATATAACATTTCAATTAATAAAATAACACAAAATTATAAGAAATTAAGATATATAAAGTTATAAATTAGTGTAAATAACCTTATTTTATAAGACAAAAAAATTAATAATGATTGGTAAAGTAATAGATATCTATGTGTAATCCTTAAACATATGTCTTTATTTTTCTTTAAAGTATTTTAGATTAAATAAAAAAATAAAAAAATTGAAATTTTTAGAAAAAATCCGGTTCAATCGATTGTCAAATACCGGTTTTTACCAATTTGCAGCAGTTGACCGGGTTTTGACTGGTTAGACTGGTTCTGATAAATACCGGTTTTTTGGAGTTGAATGGACTGACCACCAAGCCGGTTCACGATCGAATCGGTCAGCCCGGTCCAATTATTAAAACTATGGTCCCAAGTTTCCCCACCAAAAAAAACTAAAATAAATGAAAATCAAAGATATCAAGAATAAACTGACAAAATCTAGTTGCAATGGATTCAAGTGCATTGGCCAGTTTAGCTGCAGCTGAGTTGATTTTGGGCCAGTTTACTAACAAAATGGTTTCAGAGTAGTGATACTGACCAGGTAACAAAATGGTTTGAGTAGTGACAGGGCCAGAAACTGGACAGTGCTCTGGTTTTCCGGTTAAACAAGCAATCTTGTCCATTTTTTTAAAAACTACATTGCAAACTACTGAGATTTCACATGTAAAAGTAGAGAATAGAATTGCTGAATTGCTTGAGGAAAAATACCTCACCAGCTGCATATTTATATACATGATTTACACTCACTAATAAAGGAAACATAGGAAATATAATCTGTACAAAAAAAGGAAACATAGACCTATACAGAAATAAGGAAATACAGCTATACAAATCAACACTTAATGTAGTTTCCTAGTTTCCTTAAATACATTTATTCTATTCTAATTTCCCTAAATAGGAGATATTCTCTAACACTCCCCCTCAAGCTGGAGCATACAAATCATATGCACCAAGCTTGCCACAAAGAAATTGTATTCGAGGACCTCGAAGGAACTTTGTCAAAATATCTGCTAGTTGGTCATTAGAGTTAACAAACTCAATGACAACTTCCTTGGAAAGAACCTTTTCCTTGATAAAGTGACAGTCAATCTCTATATGCTTTGTTCTTTCATGAAAGACTGGGTTGGACGCAATGTGGAGTGCAGCTTGGTTATCACAATATAACTTCATCTCGTTGACGTTACCAAACTTCAACTCCCTAAGCAACTGTTTTACCCAGATGAGTTCACAAGTAACCAATGCCATAGCACGATATTCAGCCTCAGCACTTGATCGAGCAACAACTTGTTGTTTCTTACTCTTCCAAGATATGAGATTTCCACCTACAAAGACACAATAACCTGAAGTGGAGCGTCTATCAATGGGAGAACCAGCCCAGTCTGCATCTGAATATCCGACAACATGAGTGTTTCCTTTGTCTTCATAAACCAACCCTTGACCAGGAGCATTTTTAATGTATCTCAAAATTCGAGTCACTGCATTCCAGTGATCAACACAAGGGGATTGCATGAACTGACTTACTACACTGACTGCAAAAGAGATATCTGGTCTGGTTATAGTAAGATAGTTTAGTTTCCCAATTACCTTTCTATACCTGCCAGGATCTGGATAGAGCTCCCCCTGATCTGGTAACAACTTGCTATTTGGATCCATGGGGGTGTCAACAGGCTTACAATTTATCATTCCTGTTTCCTCCAATATATCTAAAGCATACTTCCTTTGTGAAACTGTAATACCACTTCTAGATTGAGCAATCTCCAAACCAAGAAAGTAATTTAGTTTACCCAAATCTTTGGTTTGAAAATGATCAAACAAATGCTTCTTTAACCGAGATATTCCCTCATGATCATCACCTGTAATGACTATATCATCCACATAAACCACGAGATAAATACACCTACCAACTGAATTATGTTGATAAAACACTGAATGATCAACTTCACTGCGAGTCATACCAAACCTTTGTACCACTGTGCTAAACTTCCCGAACCAAGCTCGGGGAGACTGTTTCAGACCATAAAGAGATCTCTTCAACTTACACACCAAGCCAGACTCCCCCTGAGCAACAAACCCAGGTGGTTGCTCCATATAGATTTCTTCTGCAAGGTCTCCATGAAGGAATGCATTCCTGATGTCAAGTTGAAGTAACGGCCAATGACGAATGGCTGCCATGGCAAGAAGAAGGCGAACAGAAGACATCTTAGCGACGGGAGAGAATGTGTCGCTATAATCAAGGCCATATGTTTGAGTGTATCCCTTAGCAACCAAGCGAGCTTTAAGACGATCTATACAACCATTCGAATCAACTTTTACAGCATATACCCATTTGCATCCTACAACTTTCTTCCCCGGAGGAAGGTGAACGAGATCCCATGTGCCACTATGCTCAAGAGCAGTCATTTCATCAATCATAGCTTGCCTCCATCCCGAATGAGAAAGTGCCTCACTGTCACTCTTAGGAATAGAAACAGAGGACAAAGAAGATACAAACGCAAAATATGATGGTGATAAACAATGAAAACTGAGAAAGTTGTAGATGGGATGAGGATTTCGAGTGGAACGAGTACCTTTCCGAAGAGCAATGGGAGGACTTGATTGGGAGGACTTTGGCAGGGTCGTGATAGGAGAAGCCGTTGGAGGTGGACATGAATCACTAGGATCTTCTATTATGTCTTCTGTTGGTGGAAGAACTTGTTGTGTTCTTCGTCGATATGTGATGATAGGGTGCTGCAAAGTACCAGACTGAGTCTCTCCGGGCTGGATAGAACCAGGTGAGGAAACCTGCAAAGGAGACAGAGGTGGACCAAAATAGGGAATTGGTAATACATCAGAGATTGTATTAGACTCAACGGAAGAGGTGAAGTATGGTGTTTCTTCAAAGAACGTTACATCTGCAGAAATATACCAACGATGTGAGGAAGGACAATAACACCGATACCCTTTTTGTAGCCTGGAATAGCCGACAAAGACACATTTGATAGCACGAGGAGACAATTTGTCTGTACCTGGAGAGAGGTTATGAACAAAACAAGTACAACCAAACACACGAGGAGGGACAACATATAGAGACTTTGTAGGAAATAATAATTTGTGAGGTACTTGGTTATTAATAACAGAAGAAGGCATACGATTAATTAGATAACAAGCTGTTAAAACAGCATCCCCCCAAAAATGTAGAGGCATATTTGTATGTAATAACAAAGTTCTGGCAGTCTCAATAAGATGACGATTTTTTCTTTCAGCCACACCATTTTGTTGAGGTGTGTGGGGACATGTAGACTGATGTAGAATACCATGAGATGACATAAATGATGAAAATTCATGGGAAAAATATTCTTTGGCATTGTCACTCCTTAAGATCTTAATTGATTTTCCAAATTGATTTTGTATTTCAATATAGAATGACTTGAAGATAGAAAATAATTCAGACCGTTCTTTCATCAAAAACAACAAAGTAAACTTAGAAAAGTCATCTATAAAGGTGACAAAATACCTGAATCCTAATGAATTAGAGACACGACTTGAACCCCATATATCAGAATGAATAACAGCAAAAGGTTCTATTTGATTCTGAACCTGACTAGGAAAGGAAGAACGGGTATGTTTCCCGAGTTGACATGACTCACAATTTAGGGACTTCAATTTTGCAAGACATGGAACCATTAGTTGAAGTTTTTGCAGACTGGGATGACCTAGACGTTGATGAAGAAGGTGGGGAGACTCAGTAGCAGCACATACTATTGGAGACGTGGTCTTCAAATAGTAGAGTCCTTGTGATTCATGTCCTACACCAATCGTCTTCCCCGTACCGCGATCCTGAATAATGAAAATCAAAGGTGATTGAGCAATTAAGTGAATGAGTGAGTTGACTCAAGGAAATCAAATTAAAGGGACATCCAGGCATGAATAGGACAGATTTTAATGAGATAGATTCAGTGGGAGAAACATGACCAATGCCTTGGACTGGTACTTTAGAACCGTTAGCAAGAGTAATAGAGCGAGAAATCTCAAATAAAGGAGAAGAAAATAGTGACCGATTACCAGACACATGGTCGGAAGCACCAGAATCAATAACCCAAGATGTCGGATTATGATTGGTATGAGATATACAAACTGTAGGATTACCGGTATGAGCAATTGTAGTTGTGGCTGACTGATTTTGTTTGGCTGCCTTCCGCTGCATATACTCCTGGATTTCAGCTTTGGACAAAAAAATAGGTTGCTTTCCTGTCACAACTTCAGAAAAGGATGTGGATAATGCCATTATAGCGACTGCGAAGAAGACAGACGGACTGAGATCTGGCTTTTGGGGTATTTGACCCCCAAAACGGACAAAGGAGGCCTGGACGAAGCTGACGGGACCGGCGGCGGAGCAAACGGAGGCCTGGAAGGCGGCGCGTGGCTTACACGCGCCGACAAGGACAGCGGACGGTGGCGGCGCGTGAGGGCGCGTGCGGAAGCGGATGGCGGCGCTGTTTTCGGGGATGAACAGATCGGCACCTTCTGTGTCCGTTTCTGACGTTGCGGTTGCCGGACGGTGACTGCAGGTGGCCGGATGGTGACTGCAGGTGGCCGGACGGTGCTGGACAGTGCTGGACGGTGGTCGGACTGTTGCTGGACGTCAGGACTGTGAGAGAGGGACAAGGACAGCGGACAGCGAACTAGGATTCTGACTTTTATCAGGCCCACAGGAAGTAAGCTCTTGATACCATGTAAAAGTAGAGAATAGAATTGCTGAATTGCTTGAGGAAAAATACCTCACCAGCTGCATATTTATACACATGATTTACACTCACTAATAAAGGAAACATAGGAAATATAATCTGTACAAAATAAGGAAACATAGACCTATACAGAAATAAGGAAATACAGCTATACAAATCAACACTTAATGTAGTTTCCTAGTTTCCTTAAATACATTTATTCTATTCTAATTTCCCTAAATAGGAGATATTCTCTAACAACATCAACTAGAGTTATAGATAAGAATCAAGAGGGAACTGTAGTGAGGGAATGAAACAAAGAGAAAGATGCCTTACAAGGACTTGGTCGGCCAATAACAAGAGTTTATTCAAGGAGGGCCAAGGGAGCCTTAAATCAATTGGTGACAAGTTTGATTAAGTCAAGCCAAGATGTGGAAGGAATGGAGCCCAAGTTGATCCACTTGATTTATCTTGAAGAAAATAGTACCTAGGGTCTATTAATTAAGCTTTAGACTTGTTTGGTTAGATCTTTTAGATTTACCTTATATTTTGGGCCTTATTGGCTTTCAGTATTATTTTAGTTATCGTAATTACACGTCTATTGGGTTGAATCAACCATGAGCCCATTAGGTCTTTTAGTGAGCTTTTATAATGTGTGAACTACTCATAAAACAGTTTTAGTTTTGATTTTGAATAGAATTGGGGATTTCCTCTTTGAGAGAGCTTTTGTGCCTCATTAGGGTTCTAGGGCGAACCATTGGCTTTGGTCTTATCGAGAGCCTTCCACACTCTTGTGGCAATCTTCGCTAGGTTTATCATTCTCTTGGAGATTGGGCCCCTTCCTCCATCTTCTTTCTTTATTCTATCTTTTTCTTTTATTTGAGTTTTGTTTTTGGTTCCAAATCTAAAGTTGATCATTGTTTTGTGTGTTTCCAACCCTAAAAAGATCTGTTTTAGAATTCATGGCAATATGGATCTCATCAGTTATGGCCAAAGTAGTCCTTATAAGGCTTGCGCAATCCTCACCCCTGAAGCTAACTTTTGGGGTTGACTTAGTCCTCTCAAATTCTAAGATAGTATCAGAGCCTATCTTAGAGTTGTTAGATGTGTTGAAGTTATAGGGTTTTAGACAAGAAAAGAGGGAAGAATGTACTAATTCAAGACTCTTCATGTTTAACTTGTGTGGATATAAGTTAAATCTCCAAGCAATATTCTTTTTCAACCATCTAAAATAGGCATGCATGTTCGGAGTCCATTTGAACTTTTTATCAGAACCAGAAAAAATTGCCAGAAATCATATTTTAAGTTTAAGCACACTATGTCAATCTCATTGGAGAAATAGTGAAAAGTCTACACATGAAAAAAGAGGCATACTCAATAACCAAAAACATCACCTCTAGAAAACATTCTGCCATTATGGCATTGTACATGCCTGTTGTTGGATTCACATGTATTTCCTTCAAATCATCAAGCATCTTATATGCACCTTCAATCTGCATTACGAAACCAAAAAAAAATTGATGAGGGGTTAACATTCACAGTGATTCCCCAAATTACTACCATTATATATATCTAGCAACATGCTATTTTAATTAGTAGAAGACTGAATACAAGCATGTAAATGAAATTGGCAATACTTACATCTTTCATCTTCAAGAACAAGTCCATCATATATCTGAATGTTTTCTCATTTGATTCCAAATTGTAGTGACGTATGGTAGAGAAGATCCGATGGACCTTTATTTAAAGAATATACCAAAGAAGAAAACAAACATTACATATCAGAACAGTAAGTAAGCAAGATTATACAGAAGGCTTCAAACAATAAGCAGGGAACCCATTTCAGCACAAACTCATTAAATGTTTAATGAAAGTTCTCCTTGTATTACTTTATGTTTGCAATATCACAAAGAATTTAAAACAAACAAATGGAATGAGGAACATAAACCTCATTATGCAATCTTTAATGAATAACACACTTCTCTTACCACCAAGAAAAATTATGTCAACTTTTCTTCCAAAGGTAAAGGTAGGTGTATAAGTGGCAAGGCTTGAATCTTAGACAAAAAGTCATCCAAAAGATTAGTTGGTCAATTTTAAGCATCCTTACAGCATTAGAACTTAGAAAATGTTAGAATTTAGGGTTTGCAGAAATTGAGAGAGAGAGAAAGGAAGAGAGAGAGAGAGAAGCTTTGTGTATTCTCAGAATTGTAATTCTGGTAATTGCATTACTGAAACACATAGCTTAGAAAGCTATTTATACATATACAGTGGCTTGTGCTAGAAGCCAAGCTAACTGAAACAAATCTGTTAGAAACTAACAGAGAGCCTAACTGAAACTAACAGAAACTTCTATAACAGGCAACTTAGAAGTTACAGCAAGCTATACAACTACTCAGCAGAGTATACAAAATAACTCGATATTATATCACTAACATTCCCCCCTCAAACTTAGGGTGGGTGACAAAGAGTAGCTTTGTCAAAAACATAAGTTTGTCACGAAGAGCTTGAAACCGCACAGGAGAGAGAGCCTTGGTGAGAACATCAGCAAATTGAAGGTCAGCTGGAACATGAGAGACCACAAGACTTTTATTAAGAACTTTCTCTCTAACAAAGAAAATGTCCAGCTCCATATGCTTTGTGCGAGCATGAAGAACAGGGTTGTGAGACAAGGATACTGTACTCAAGTTGTCACAGTATAGTGTAGGAGTCTTGAAAGGAACTTTCAGCTCAGTGAGAAGTGACTCAATCCAGAGAATTTCTGCTGAAGTAGCTGCCAGACTGCGATATTCAGCTTCAGTGCTAGACCTGGCTACAAGAGATTGCTTCTTAGACCACCAGGAGATAAGATTCGGTCCCAGAAAGATGCAAGAACCTGAGGTTGATTTTCTGTCATCCCTATCAGAAGCCCAATCTGCATCTGAGAATACAGTGATGGAAAGGGAGGAGGTGGTAGCAGGTTGCAGTAACAGACCATGAAGTGTACCCTTGAGGTACCTAAGAATTCTCTTAACAGCAATCCAATGTTCCTCAAGTGGCTGGGACATGAATTGACAAACTTTGTTGACTGAAAAACAAATCTCTGGCCGAGTAATAGTTGCATATTGCAGAGCACCAACTATGGATCTGTAAAGAGAGGCATCTTGGACATAATTTGCACCAAACTTTGTCAATTCGAGGTTAGTAACCATAGGAGTGGAAATCCCTTTAGCTTCAGCCATATTAGCTTTGGAAAGGAGATCTTTGATGTACTTTGTTTGAGACAGCAGCAGTGAACCATTGGACAAGTGTTGAACCTCAATGCCAAGAAAATAATCAAGTGTGCCAAGCTCTTTTAAGGCAAATTCGGAGTTGAGAGACTTGATGAGCTGTTGAATAAATGAAGGGGAGTTGTCAGTGATGATAATGTCATCAACATAAACCAGGAGATAGATGCAGTGTGCAGAGGTGTGATAGATAAACAATGAGGGATCACATTTGCTGGAAATAAAGCCCAATTTGAGTAGAGCAGAAGCAAGCCTCTCAAACAATGCTCTAGGAGCTTGTTTAAGGCCATAAATTGCCTTATGCAACCTGCAAACCAGAGAGGTGTCCTTACTTTGAAAACCAGGAGGCTGTGACATGTACACTTTTTCCTCTAAAATGCCATTAAGGAAGGCATTATTCACATCAATCTGTTGAAGAGTCCATCCTCTAGAAACAGCAAGGGTAAGAACTGTTCTGACAATGACTGGTTTGACTACAGGGGAGAAAATCTCTGTGTAATCAAACCCAGGTTGCTGGTGAAAGCCCTTGGCAACCAACCGAGCCTTATACTTGTTAATGGAGCCGTCTGGATTTTCCTTGATGCGAAATACCCATTTGCAACCGATAGCTTGCCTATGAGATGGGAGAGGAACTAGAGACCAAGTACCATTTTTGAGGAGGGCATCATATTCGGCCTGCATAGCCGCAAACCACCGGGGATCCTGCAGAGCTTGCTTATAAGAAGTGGGTTCCATATGTGTTGTTAGAAATATTAGGGTTCATAGAATTTGATAATAGATGAAAGAAGAAGAGAGAAAGGGAGTAGAAAGTGTTTTGGGAAATTGTTCATTAGATTCTCTGATAGAATTACAGAGGTATTTATACAAAGCTGAAGCTTGTGCTAGAAGCTGAATGTAAACTGAATCTGTTTCAGTTAAGAGCTAACTGCATCTAACAAACTAACTGAAGCTTTAGCATGTGCACAGTAAAATACACGTGCTCAGAAAGCTGTACAAAGGCTATACAAAATATATCACTAACATTCCCCCTCAAACTCAGGGTGGTTTGCAGAATGTAAGCTTGTCAAAAACCCTGAGTTTGTCTCTGAGGAATTGAAACCATAAGGGAGAGAGAGCCTTTGTAAGAACATCTGCATACTGAAGGTCAGCTGGAACATAAGAGACAACAAGGCTCTTGTTGATAACCTTTTCACGAACAAAAAAGATGTCCAACTCCATATGCTTGGTGCGAGCATGAAGGATAGGATTATGAGACAGAGATACAGTACTTAAATTGTCACAATACAAAGTGGGAGTTTTGAAGGAGATCTTGAGCTCTTTAAGAAGTGACTCCAGCCAAAGAATCTCTGTTGCAGTGGTTGCCAAGCTTCTGTATTCTGCCTCAGTGCTGGATCGAGCTACAAGAGACTGTTTCTTGGACCACCAGGAAACCAGATTAGGTCCCAAGAAAATACAAGAGCCTGATGTGGACCTTCTATCATCTCTGTCAGAGGCCCAGTTAGCATCAGAAAAAGCAGTGATGGTGAGGGGTGAGGTGGCAGCAGGCTGTAGGAGAAGGCCATGATGCAGTGTGCCTTTGAGGTAGCGAAGAATGCGCTTAACAGCCTGTTGAGATATTCTGTATATTCTGTAAAGATATGATAGTTTATTCTCCTTTGATTTAGTGTATAGTTTCCTTATTTAGGTTGATCCTAATCCCAAAATTCTAGGGATTGATTCTGTCATAGCATGTATATATATGTGTTGTATTTGTTAATTTCAATAACAAGAAATACAGTTTTTCTATTCAGTATTTTCAAGTTGGTATCAGAGCTTTCTGGTCCAGGGAAACCCTAGTTTCCTTCAGCCGCCACCAAGGGGGGCTGATTCTCTCATCAAGTTTTGTCAGCGGCTGCCTGCTTCGACGCCGCCAGGTTGTTCAGAAGTCGCCGATCTGCCACGCTGCCGCGCGCTGCCTCCGTCGCCACCATCACGCGCCGTCTTTCTCTGAGTAGCTCGCCGGCGCGTGGGGTCCACGCGCCACCCTCCCAACCTCTGTTCGCGACGCGGTTTGCTCCGTTGGACTCGTCGACTCTTCCTCTTCCCGTTTTGACCCCTTTCAGGTTGTGGGTCACACTTTTGGGGGTCTGTTTGGTTGTTCTTGTTGTTGCCTGTTGGTTTTGGTGGTCTGTTTGGTTCTTTCTGTTGCTGTCTGTTGGTCTTTTTGTGATGTTTCTGGTTGTTCAGTTGCTGTGAGATCTCGTTACTGTTGGTAGTTTCTTGGTTGCTGTCTTGGAGTGCTTTTTTATCGCAGCTCTTGTTTGGAGGTGTTTTTGTTTTAGCTACAGTTGCTGTTTTTGCCTTTCTCTTCATGGAAGAAATTCTCAAGGTTGAATCTGAGGGTAATCGTTCAATCTTATTATCTGCTGATGATTATAAAGAGTACCTTCAACTGAAGGCAGCTCAACAGGCCTCTTCCTCAGTCACTATTGTTCACACTGGTAATTTTACAGTCCGTCTCTCTCATTCTACGCCTATTGGATCTTGGGTTTTGGATTCTGGTGCTTCAGATCACCTAACTGGTAATGTCTCCTTTTTCCCTAACTTATCATCACCTAAAACTCCACATCATATCACCCCTTGGAGATGGGTCAAAAGTCCAAGCCACTGGTATTGGGCAAGTATCACCTCTTCCCTCACTTCCATTAAAATCAGTTTTACTAGTTCATGGTTGTCCCTTCAATTTAATTTCTATAAGCAAGTTGACTCGATCACTAAACTGTGTCATAACCTTCACTTCTGATTCTTTCATGATACAGGACCAGAGTACGGGACGGACGATTGGAACTAGATCTGAATCACAAGGTCTCTACTATCTTCAGCCTTCTACTTCTACCATATGTGCATTTGTTGAGTATCCTGGTTTAATCCATCGTCGTCTTGGTCATCCAAGCCTAAATAAATTAAAGAAAATGGTACCTCATCTCTCAAAATTGGAGTCCTTAGAGTGTGAGTCGTGTCAACTAGGAAAGCATGTTAGAGCCTCTTTTCCTAGTAGTATTAATAGTCGAGTTGTCTCTCCTTTTGATGTCATTCATTCTGATGTTTGGGGTCCTAGTCGTGTTCCTTCAATTTTAGGGCATCGGTATTATGTCACCTTTATTGATGATTTTTCTAGAAGCACTTGGATATTTTTAATGAAAAATCGTTCTGAGTTATTCAATATTTTCCAAACTTTCTATTCAGAAATAAAAACTCAATTTGGTAAAGGAATTCGTATTCTACGAAGTGACAATGCTAAAGAATACTTCTCTGATTGTTTCAATTCATTTATGACTTCCCATGGCATTCAACATCAATCTAGTTGCCCTCATACACCTCAACAAAATGGTGTAGCCGAGCGAAAACATAGACATATTGTGGACACTGCTCGTACTCTTTTATTGAATGCCAATGCACCTCCAAAGTTGTGGGGCCATGCTATTCTTACTGCATGATATTTAATAAATCGGATGCCATCCTCTGTTTTGAATGATCAGGTTCCTCATTCCCTATTATACCCGTCAGACCCTCTTTTCTCTGTTTCCCCTCGTGTTTTTGGTTGTACTTGTTTTGTCCATGATCTTTCTCCAGGTCGTGACAAGTTGTCTGCTCGTGCTATCAAATGTGTGTTCTTGGGATACTCTCGTGTCCAAAAGGGGTACCATTGTTACTCTCCCACTACACATCGATTCTACACCAGTGCAGATGTCACTTTCTTTGAAGACACACCATATTTCACTGCCTCAGATGTCTCTCCAGTTGACTCAGATCTCTATTCTCAGGTATTGCTCATTCCTCTCTTTGATTCTGTTGAGTCTTCACCTGCTACTTTAGAGACACCTGAGCCTCCACCAGAGTGTCCTCCTTCACTACCAGGGTCTAGTCGTCTCCCACACCGATATGGGGTCACTTATGAGCGTCGGTCACATCCTATTGTTCCACCTCCCATTGGGCCGTGTGATTCAGCCCCTGCTCCGGTCTCCTCACCTACTCCGGCTCCACCTGCCTCAGTTGACTTGCCCATTGCTCTTCGTAAAGGTAAACGTTCTACTTCTAATCCTCATCCCATTTATAATTTTCTCTCATATCATCATTTGTCTCCTACCTATTCTGCTTTTGTCTCTGCTATTTCCTCTATTACCATTCCTAAGACAGTTTAGGAGGCCTTAACCCACCAAGGAAGGTATCGAAGACTAGGGGGCAAGTTGAATTATCTCACCATGACTAGACCTGATATATCCTTTCCTGTCAGTGTTGTAAGTCAGTTCCTTAACTCCCCTTGTGAGAGTCATTGGCATGCAGTTGTGCGGATCCTCAGATATATTAAAGGATCACCTGGAAAAGGACTTGTTCACAGTGATAGAGGACATACAAATATTGTTGGGTATTCTGATGCAGATTGGGCAGGTGATGAAAGTGACAGACGGTCAACAACGGGTTATTGTGTTTTCTTGGGAGGTAATCTTGTTTCATGGAAGAGTAAAAAGCAAAGTGTTGTTGCAAGATCGAGCACAGAAGCAGAATATCGTGCAATGGCTCACACCACATGTGAAATTCTGTGGCTAAAGTCTTTAATTCAAGAGTTGCAGTTTTGCAAGGTTAGTCCTATGGAACTAATGTGTGATAACCAGTCAGCCTTATACCTCTCCTCTAATCCAGTTTTTCATGAGAGGACAAAGCATATAGAGGTTGATTGTCATTTTATCAGAGAAAAGATCCTCTCTGGTGTCATCAAGACTTCCTCAGTTTGCTCCAAGGATCAACTTGCAGATATCTTTACTAAATCTTCGTGGGGTCCTAGGATAACCTATATATGTGACAAGTTGGATGCCTATGATATGTATGCTCCAGCTTGAGGGGGAGTGTTGAGATATTCTGTATATTCTGTAAAGATATGATAGTTTATTCTCCTTTGATTTAGTGTATAGTTTCCTTATTTAGGTTGATCCTAATCCCAAAATTCTAGGGATTGATTCTGTCGTAGCATGTATATATATGTGTTGTATTTGTTAATTTCAATAACAAGAAATACAGTTTTTCTATTCAATATTTTCAAGTCAGCCTTCCAATGTTCCTCCAATGGTTGTGACATAAATTGACACACTTTATTGACTGAATAGAAAATCTCAGGTCTAGTAATTGTTGCATATTGCAAAGCCCCAACAATGGACCTGTAAAGAGTAGGATCTGAAAAATAGTTAGCACCAAATTTTGTGAGTTTGTGATTAGTTACTATTGAATTTGAATTTCTGTGTGTATCTGTGTATCTTACTCAGACCACACATGCTGTATTTATAATATGTATGCAATAAATACATAAGAATATGATTGCTAAATCTAATCCTAATTAGCAACTAATTAGGGATTGTGCAGCTAATTATTATTTAGTTGTTACTAATTTAAAACAACATGTGACTAATTCTAACACTCCCCCTCAAGCTAAAGCTTACTAAGCTTTAAGCTTGTTACAAATATACCAATATTAACAATAGTGAAGATAATAAATCGCGAACCCAGATAACACTGGAAAGCCGTGGTGCCAGGTAAATTGCACTGGGAAGCCGTGGGGCCAGGTAGATTGTACTTGGAAGCCATGGGGCCAGGAAGATTGCACTGGGAAGCCACGGGCCAGGAAGATTACACTGGGAAGCCACGGGCCAGGAAGATTGCACTGGGAAGCCGTGGGGCCAGGTAGATTGCACTGGGAAAGCCACGGGGCCAGGAAGATTGCTCTGGGTAGCCTCGAGATATATTTCTAGGTTTTGAAAAATCATGGGTAACGACAAATGGGAGAGAAAACGCATCCAAAATAGAAAGGACCCAAGTATCGGACATGAACTAGACAAACGATGCCAAGATCGGGATAGAGGACAGAAGGGCGAGTTTGACGATGGTGAGATCGACCAGAAAGGTGGCCGGACGCGCGACAGACGACGGCTGGCAACAGAAAAACGCGCCGGCGAAGATAGGGCGCGTGTGAGCGCGTCAGAACGTCGTTCGAGGCGGTTCTGGCAGCGTTGGACTCGTCTCAGAGGGGCGACTCCAGCGGTGTGGTCGCTGGTCGGAATCGTTGCCGTCTCCGGCGGCGGCAGACGGCGGCGGCTGAAGATAGCGGAAAACGTCCAGAAAATGTCGAAAAAATGCGCCGGAAAAGATTACACATCGGAGGAGAGTGACTGATGGCACTAGACAATGGTGTCAACGGTTGAAGAGGGTTTGAACCTAAACAAAGTTCCATACTTGGGAACTCGGCAGCGGAAAAGTGATGAAACAAGTCACGGTGGATGGTACCGCTCTGATACCATGTTGAGTTTGAAATTTCTGTGTATCTGTGTATCTTACTCAGACCACACATGCTGTGTTTATAATATGTATGCAATAAATACATAAGAATATGATTGCTAAATCTAATCCTAATTAGAAACTAATTAGGGATTGTGCAGCTAATTATTATCTAGCTGTTACTAATTTAAAACAACATGTGACTAATTCTAACAGTTACCATTGGGGTAGAGATGCCCTTAGCTTCAACCATTTTTGCCTTAGCTAGGAGGTCCTTAAGATACTTAGTTTGGGAAAGAAGAAGAGATCCATTAGACAAGTGCTGCACCTCAATACCCAGAAAATAGTTAAGAGAATCAAGATCCTTAAGTGCAAACTCAGAATTTAGTGACTTGATGAGTTGCTGTATGAAGATGAGAGAGTTCCCAGTGATTATATATCATCAACATAAACCAAAAGATAGATACAGTAGGAGGTGTGATAAATGAACAGGGAGGGATCACACTTGCTGGAGAGAAAACCAAGCTTGGTTAATGCAGAAGCAAGACGCTCAAACCAAGCCCTGGGTGCCTGTTTTAGACCATAAATGGCTTTGTGGAGTCTGCACACCAAATTGATGTCTTGTGCCTCAAATCCAGGGGGCTGAGACATGTATACCTCTTCCTCTAAAATGCCATTGAGAAAGGCATTATTAACATCAATCTGTTGGAGTGGCCAACCTTTTGAAACAGCCAGAGTAAGAATGGTGCGAACTGTGACAGGTTTCACCACAGGGGAAAAAGTTCCTGTATAATCAAACCCCGGTTGTTGGTGGAATCCTTTTGCAACCAGCCAAGCTTTGTATTTGTTGATAGAACCATCAGAGTTTTCCTTAACTCTAAAAACCCATTTGCAGCCAATAGCTTGACAATGGGAAGGAAGGGGAACAAAAGACCAAGTGCCATTTCGAATCAAAGCATCAAACTCAGTCTTCATGGCTTCAAACCATTTGGGGTCCTTCAAGGCCTGTTTATAAGTGGAGGGCTCCAAGTGAGTTAAGAGCAAAGTGGGGTTGAGCCTTGGTTTGACTATACCTGCTTTGGCTCTAGTAGTCATAGGGTGGATGTTTGAGGAGGAGATAATTGGATGGGAGGCTGGCACAGTTGTAGTGGGCTGTATAGGATCATTCTGTATGGGTGAAGGCAATGGATGGGATTGAGAGGAGCTCAAGGGAGAGGCTGGTACAGCATTAGGAGACTGTACAAGGGCTGGTACAGCAATAGGTGATGGTGAAGGAGAAGCTTGTATGGGTGCAGAATCTGATGTAGTGTGAGGAGCATTTGCCTTGGATAGGATGGGAATAGTTGAAGAAGGTGCGTAGGAAGAAGACATTGAAGTGGCAGGAGGGGCATGAGAGAATAGATCTGAGTAGGGAAATCTGTGTTCGTTAAAAAGAACATCTTTGGAGATGTAAACACTTGAAATAGAAATATGAAAACTGTATTTTATTGATAGAATTGGCAAATACAACAGGGTATATATATACATGCTATGAGGAAATCAATCCCTTGATATTTGGGATTAGGATCAACCTAAAACAGGAAACTATACAATTAAATCAAAAGAGAATAAAAGAGAATAAACAGGATATACAAAATATATTTTCATATCTTAACACTCCCCCTCAAGCTGGAGCATACATATCATAGGCATCCAGCTTGTCACATATATAGGTTATCCTAGGACCCCCGTAACGATTTAGTAAAAATATCTGCAAGTTGATCCTTGGAGCAAACTGAGGAAGTCTTGAAGACACCGGAGAGAATCTTTTCTCTGATAAAATGACAATCAACTTCTATATGCTTTGTCCTCTCATGAAAAACTGGATTAGAGGAGGTATAAGGCTGACTGGTTATCACACATTAGTCCCATAGGGCCAACCTCGCAAAACTGCAACTCTTGAATTAAAGACTTTAGCCACAAAAGCTCACATGTGGTGTGAGCCATTGCACGATACTCTGCTTCTGTGCTCGATCTGGCAACAACACTTTGCTTTTTACTCTTCCATGAAACAAGATTACCTCCCAAGAAGACACAATAACCAGTTGTTGATCGTCTGTCACTTGCATCACCTGCCCAATCTGCATCGGAATACCCAACAATATTTGTATGTCCTCTATCACTGTAAACAAGTCCCTTCCTGGTGACCCTTTGAGATATCTGAGTATCCGCACAACTGCATGCCAATGACTCTCACAAGGAGAGTTAAGGAACTGACTTAAAACACTGACAGGAAATGATATATCAGGTCTGGTCATGGTGAGATAATTTAACTTGCCCACTAGTCTTCGATACCTCCCTGGGTCAGAATAGGGCTCCCCCTGGTTAGGTAGAAGCTTCACATTAGGATCCATTGGGGTGTCAACTGGCTTATAATCTGTGAGTCCTGTCTCCTCCAGAATGTCAAGAGCATATTTCCTCTGAGAAATAGCAACACCGGACTTTGACTGAGCAACCTCAATCCCAAGGAAATAGTGCAGAGGACCTAAATCCTTAGTTTGAAAGTGCTCAAATAAGTGTTGCTTTAGAGCCTTGATGCCCTCCTGATCATCACCTGTAATTACAATATCATCCACATAAACCACAAGATAAATGAATTTATGGGTCAGTGAGCATCTAAAGAAAACAGAGTGGTCTGCCTCGCAGCGGATCATTCCAAACTCCTGTATGACTTTGCTAAACCGACCAAACCAAGCTCGAGGTGATTGTTTAAGGCCATATAAGGACTTCCGTAATTTACACACAAGGCCAGACTCCCCCTGAGCAACAAAACCAGGGGGGTTGCTCCATATAGATCTCCTCCTCCAAGTCACCATGTAAGAAAGCATTTTTGATATCCAATTGAAACAAGGGCCAATGTCGCACAGCAGCCATGGCCAAGAAGAGGCGAACTGAGGCCATCTTCGCAACTGGAGAGAAAGTGTCACTGTAATCCAAACCATATACCTGTGTGTATCCCTTAGCCACAAGACGGGCTTTCAATCTATCCACCTGTCCATCAGGGCCCACTTTAACATTAAAGACCCACCGACATCCAACAACAGATTTGCCGGACGGAAGTGGAACAAGTTCCCAAGTATGGTTAAATTCTAAAGCTGTCATCTCATCAATCATAGCTTGTCGCCATCCTGGATGTTAAGGCCTCCTGTACTGTCTTGGGAATGGTAATAGAGGATATAGCAGAGACAAAAG
This sequence comes from Sesbania bispinosa, assembly GCA_026901365.1. Taxonomy (NCBI): domain Eukaryota; kingdom Viridiplantae; phylum Streptophyta; class Magnoliopsida; order Fabales; family Fabaceae; genus Sesbania; species Sesbania bispinosa. The sequence goes on from QLOH01000430.1 coordinate 754,670, forward strand.
CATAATAGGTAGGAGACAACGATGATATGAGAGAAAATTATAAATGGGATGAGGATTAGAAGTAGAACGTTTACCTTTACGAAGAGCAATGGGCAAGTCAACTGGGAGAGGTGGAGCCGGAGTAGGTGAGGAGACTGGAGCAGAAGCGGAATCACACGGTGTACTAGGAGGTGGAACCAAAGTATGTGACCGACGCTCAAAAGTTATCCCATATCGGTGTGGGAGACGACCAGACCCTGGTAGGGAAGGAGGAGGACACTCTGGTGGAGGCTCAGGTGTCTCTAAAGTAGCGGGTGGAGACTCAACAGAATCAAGAAGAGGAATAGGCAATACCTGAGAATAGAGATCGGAGTCCAGTGAAGATTCTGAGGTACTGAAAAATGGTGTGTCTTCAAAGAAGGTGACATCTGCACTGGTGTAGAACCGATGTGTAGTGGGAGAGTAGCAATGGTACCCCTTTTGGACACGAGAATATCCTAAGAACACACATTTGATAGCACGGGCAGACAACTTATCACGACCTGGGGAAAGATCATGAACAAAACAAGTACAACCAAAAACACGAGGGGGGACAGAGTAAAGAGAATCCAATGGATATAACAGAGAATGAGGAACTTGATCATTCAAAACAGAGGATGGCATCCGATTTATTAAATATCCTGCAATAAGGACAGCATGACCCCACAATTTTGGAGGTGCATTAGCATTCAATAGCAGAGTACGGGCAGTGTCCACAATATGTCTATGTTTTCGCTCGGCAACACCATTTTGTTGAGGTGTATGAGGACAACTAGATTGAAGTTGAATGTCATGGGAATTCATGAAGGAAGTGAAACAATCAGAGAAGTATTCTTTAGCATTATCACTTCGCAAAACACGGATTACTTTGCCAAACTGAGTTTTGATTTCTAAACAGAAAGTTTTGAAAATTGTGAATAACTCAGAACGATTTTTCATTAGAAAGATCCAAGTACATCTTGAAAAATCATCAATGAAAGTAACATAATACCTATGTCCTAAAATAGACGCAACACGACTAGGACCCCAAACATCAGAATGAACAATATCAAAAGGAGACACAGCTCGACCATGAACGCTACTAGGAAAAGAAGTTCTAACATGCTTTCCTAGTTGACACGACTCACACTCTAAGGACTCCAACTGGGAGAGATGAGGTACCATTTTCTTCAGTTTATGTAAGCTAGGATGACCAAGACGACGATGAAGCAAACCAGGAGACTCAGTAGATGCACATATGGTAGAAGAAGAGGACTGAAGGTAGTAGAGACCATGTGATTCAGATCCTGCTCCAATCGTCCGTCCCGTACTCCGGTCCTGTATCAAGAAAGAATCAGAAGGCTTTTTCTGCCAATTAAGAAGGCTTATGGTGGATTGAGCATGATTCAAATAAGATGGCAAATCATGATCAACCATTTGAAGTGTTGCTAAACCACGAACAGATTCATACAATCTCTGGATGTCATTGGCATAAATATTCCGAGCTTTCTTCCAAACATCATAACATGTCTTGTACGGGCGAAAATGCACCATTAATTTGGGCTCAATGGACTGCCATAATACAGATACACGTTGATAATCTGCTCGCTGCCATTCATCACTCACGTCTTTATCAACCTCGGAAGCCTTCTTAACAAGGTGATCATAAGACCCTGGCCTAAAAACCATATTTCAACTGCAGTAGACCAGTCTAGATAATTTTTACCATTCAACTTCTCAGAGGTAATAACCGGTGAACCAGAAAAAGCAAAGGAAACCAGTCCCCTTTTAGAAGACTCAATTTTTGGATCCTCCTTATCAACTTTGGGAATCTCCGCCATGTGAAAAAGAAGGAGAACAACAACCAGAACACCAAACAGTTACTAAAAGACAGTCTTGAAGCAACAAGAAAACACCAAACAGCAGCAAGAACGTCAAACAGCCACCAAACAGTAGCTAGAACGCCAAACAACAGCAGAAACGTCAAACAGCCGCCGAAAAACGGTTTTGGCAGCAACCAAAACGACCAAACAGCCACCAAAGAGTGTGACCCACGACCTGAAAGTGGTCAAAACAGACAGAGGAAGAGCCGACGAACTCAACGGAACAAGCGGCGTCGCGAACGGAGGCCGGGAGGGGCGGCGCGTGGACCCCACGCGCCGGCGAGCAACTTGCAGAAAAAACGGCGCGTGGCGGAGGCGGCGGTGGCGGCGCGCGGTGGGGTGGCAGATCGGCGACTTCTGAACACTGTGGCGGCGTCCACACAGGCAGCCGTTGAAAAAAAAAGGTGACCTAGGTGGGTGACCGAAGTATAAACGGTTCCCTGGACCAGAAGAGCTTTGATACCAACTTGAAATAGAAATATGAAAACTGTATTTTATTGATAGAATTGGCAAATACAACAGGGTATATATATACATGCTATGAGGAAATCAATCCCTTGATATTTGGGATTAGGATCAACCTAAAACAGGAAACTATACAATTAAATCAAAAGAGAATAAAAGAGAATAAACAGGATATACAAAATATATTTTCATATCTTAACATAAACTTTGCCATCAGAGGAAAGGCATTTATATCCCTTGTGATTGGTAGAGTATCCCAGGAAAACACATTCTTTGGAATGATAGGACATTTTGTTGGTATTATAGGCACGAAGAAAAGGAAAGCAGGCACACCCAAATACTTTGAGAAAGTTATAATCCGGAGACTGACCAAATAACAGTTGAAAGGGAGATTTTAGATTTAGGATGGTGGTGGGTATTCTGTTGATGAGATAAGTGGCTGTGAGAAAAGCATGGTCCCAAAATTGAAAGGGAAGCTTAGCTTGAGCTAATAGAGTTAGACCAGTCTCAACAATGTGCCTGTGCTTTCTTTCTACAGTTCCATTCTGATGATGTGTATGGGGACAGGTACACGGTGAATGATGCCTAAGTCACTGAAAAATTTGGATAAAGGTCTAAACTCCCCACCCGAGTCAGTTTGGACAGACTTAAGTTTGGAGTTGAATTGCAGTTCAGCCATATTTTTTAATTGAACAAATACTTGAAAGGCATCAGACTTGCGTTTGAGAGGACATATCCAAGTGTATTTGGAAAAGGCATCAACACAAGTTAGAAAGTAATGAAATCCCTGGGAGGATGTAATAGGGGCAGGACCCCATAGATCACTAAAGACAAGTTCAAGGGAAGAAGAATAAACAGTAGTAGAGAGATGAGATGGAAGTCTATGTGCTTTGCCCAAACAACAGGCTGAACAGAAATCAAATGTAGTTTTATTAGGTAATGAGACATTACAAGAATTCAAAGCAATTTTGAGGGCCTCATGATGACGGTGCCCCAATCTACAATGCCAAATATGATACAAAGTAGATCCTACAGAATTAACAGATGTGAACTAGAAAGTGTATGAACAGAAGGTACAATAGAAGTCATATTTGTGGAGAAGTATTCCCTTGAACAGCGAGCATATTGGGAAATGAATAGAGCCCATCCTTGCCAAGACTGCCAGTGAGAAGGACTTCAGAAGTGTCCTGTGATTTAACAACACAAAAAGAGGGATGAAATTCAAAGAAAACATGTTATCCTTGGCAAACTTACTCACACTAACCAGATTCTTAGTAATGGAGGGAACTAATAAAAGATTATTAAGTGTGAGAGGGGTGTGTGAATTGTAGGGAGAAAGAAAGGATGTGGAGCCAATTGCAGTTTGTGGCCTCGTAAAACTCCTTCTACTTGCTGACGCCACTGAAGGAATTTTTCTCGTCCAATTTGACGGAAATACTGTGCGAAAAAGTGGTGGGAGGGAATGCGAACTCCATCGTTCGATTGAAGTATTCTGGTTCCAGTAACAGGAATGGATTCTTGTTCAGATGCGGAAGCCATGGATCAAGCTCGTGATACCATGTTAGAAATATTAGGGTTCATAGAATTTGATAATAGATGAAAGAAGATGAGAGAAAGAGAGTAGAAAGTGTTTTGGGAAATTGTTCATTAGATTCTCTGATAGAATTACAGAGGTATTTATACAAAGCTGAAGCTTGTGCTAGAAGCTGAATGTAAACTGAATCTGTTTCAGTTAAGAGCTAACTGCATCTAACAAACTAACTGAAGCTTTAGCATGTGCACAGTAAAATACACGTGCTCAGAAAGCTGTACAAAGGCTATACAAAATATATCACTAACATGTGTTAAAAGTAAAGTGGGAATGAGTCTTGGTTTGGACTATCCCTGCCTTGGCCCTGGTGATCATAGGGTGAGTGTTTCTTGGGTGAGTGAGGGGCTGAGAGGTTGGAGGAGTGGGCAGTATAGGTGCTGCAGGTGAAGGAGTGGGCTGTGTAGAGGAAGCAGGACCTGTAGGGGAAGAAAGAGGTTGGGGAGAGGTATTAGTGGGAGAAGATGCTGTACTGGGTGCAGTGGGAGATACTGTATGAGGTGTTGAGGTATTAAATGGTGAGAATTAGGTGAGGTATTAGATGCTGGAATGGATGCCTGAATGTGGTGAATTGGGAGATGTAGAAGATGAACCTGGTAGAGTGTGAGATAAAACTAGCCTTGGATAAAACTGGAATTACAGAAGAGGGAAAGGGAGTAGAGGAAGTGATCATAGGGTGAGTGTTTCTTGGTGAGTGAGGGGCTGAGAGTTGGAGGAGTGGGCAGTATAGGTGCTGCAGGTGAAGGAGTGGGCTGTGTAGAGGAAGCAGGACCTGTAGGGGAAGAAAGAGGTTGGGGAGAGGTATTAGTGGGAGAAGATGCTGTACTGGGTGCAGTGGGAGATACTGTATGAGGTGTTTGAGGTATTAAATGGTGAGAATTAGGTGAGGTATTAGATGCTGAAATGGATGCTGAATGTGGTGAATTGGGAGATGTAGAAGATGAACCTGGTAGAGTGTGAGATAAACCTAGCCTTGGATAAAACTGGAATTACAGAAGAGGGAAAGGGAGTAGAGGAAGGGGATGTAACAGAGGTAGGACTAGGAACAGTTCTGTATAAGGAAACCTATATTCATTGAAGATAACATCCTTTGAGACATATTTTTCCATCAGGGGAGAAGACACTGTACCCTTTGTGTTGAGTACATAGCCCAGAAAGATACATTCTTTTGAGTGATAAGACATTTTTGCTGAGTTGTAGGCTCGTAAGAAAGGAAAGCAAGCACATCCAAACACCTTAAGAAATTTATAATCAGGGACTTGACCAAACAATAGTTGAGAAGAAGATAGAGACTGTAGACCTACAGCAGGGAGTCGGTTAATGAGATATATAGCTGTAAGAAAGGCAAAATCCAGAACTTGAAAGGTATGTTAGCTTGGGCTAGGAGAGTGAGACCTATTTCCAACAACATGCCTGTGTTTTCTTTCTACAGTCCCATTTTGATGATGGGTGTGGGGACAGGTGATGCGATGATAATACCCAAGTCAGTGAAAATGTTTGACAAAGGTCTGAATTCCCCTCCCCAATCTGTTTGGACAGACTTAGTTAATTGTTTAGTTGTAGTTCTGCCATAGATTTGAACTGGACAAAGCTTGGAAAGCATCTGATTTTTGTTTTAGAGGGAATATCCAAGTATATTTTGAAAATGCATCCACACAAGTAAGAAAGTATAGTGTCCTTGAGAGGAGGGAACAGGGGAAGGTCCCCATAGATCACTAAAAATAAGTTCAAGAGGAGATGCATAAACAGTAGTTGAATGATGGGAGGGAAGCCTGTGAGCTTTCCCTAAACAGCAAGATGAACCAAAATCAAAGCAAGTTTTATTAGGAATTGCAATTTTACAAGATTGAAAGGCAACTTTGAGAGCCTCATGGTGAGGTGTGCCCGAGCCTACAATGCCAAGTATGATACAAGGAAAAACTAGTGGAATTATCTAAAGACTGATTATTATTTGAACTAACAACAATATTATTAACAGAAGGTACAATTGAGTGTTTTTGATGAAGAGAAGGTGCAGTCCCTTGAGATTGCAGCATGTGGGGGAAAGAGTAGAGGCCATCCTTTCCAAGGGTTCCTCGGAGAAGTACCTCAGAAGTAACCTGAGATTTAACAACACAGAAAGTGGGATGAAATTCAAAGTAAACTGAATTATCCTTGGCAAATTTACTAACATTAACCAGGTTCTTTGTGATGGAAGGAACAAGTAATAGGTGGTTAAGTGTAAGAAGTGTGTGAGTATTATAGGGAGAGGTAAAAGAAGTGGAGCCAATAGCAGTAATGGGCAAACCTTGACCGTTTCCCATATGAATTTGATCTGAACCCGGTAGAGAAGTGTTGTCAATGAATGCATCACCATCAGCAGTGACATGGTGAGAAGCTCCTGAATCAGGATACCAGTTGGAATGAGTAGAGTGTGCAGGCATCAGTTCCAGCAACAAAAACTTGAGGTCTAACTCCCTAGGCACTGGTGCAATGGTGGGCAAATAGCTGAGAAGTAGAAGGGCATTGAATTGTTGAGTGGAGGAGGATATCGAGGCTGAGAGTATTGAGAAAATCACCCCGGAACCATTGATTAGGGCGTGGATTGGGAACCTACATCAGAACCAGTGTTCCTATAATAACATATGCTTGCATCATGCCCCATTTTGTAGCATATTTGACACTGCACATTATAACGACCACCTCCATAGCCATGTCTTCCTCTGGATCTACCAAAACATCCACCACGGGCCACGAAAATTGTTCCCTCTACCAGAATAGGGTTGAAAAGTGAGATGATTATCTTGTTCAAATGTAGGTGCAGGATCATTAGAAGCAGTCTGTGTAAGTGTTTCTGTAGCTTGTGTTAGGTTCACTGACAGAGGATCACTTAGAACATTTTTCTTGTTCTTTTCAATTCGAGATTCACGAGCAAGGAGTAGAGATTCAAGTTCATCCATAGAGCAAGGCTCAGATTTACTATTCACAACATCAACAACCGAATCAAAATCTTCAGGTAAGGCTTCAAGAATGATTTCAAACTGATCTCTATATGGAATGGGATCTTCGATGGACATTAACAAATCCACATAGCTCTAATTCTGGAGAAAAATTCAGAAAAGCTGGGATCACCTTTTGTGATTGACCGGAGTTCTGACCGGAGCTTCCTGGACTTGTTCTTGATTTGCTTATCAAAGAAGTTATGTATTTCCTCCCATACTTTGCCACGAATGTTTGCAGACGACTACCTTTGATAGCAGCGAATTGGAAATGGGTGGATAATAGCCACAGTACACAGTAAGGAGTCTTGTTGATCCCATTCGGTGTATCTAGGATTCTCAATTCCTAGATCTCTGTCAGATTCATTGAGGAAACGAAGAGGAATTATAGGATTCGTAACAAATTTGTGTAGTTTGTGGCCGCGAATGATTCCTTCTACTTGTTGACGCCACTGCAGAAAGTTTTCTCATCAAGTTTTACTGAAATTTGATGCGAGAATGCTGTAGGAGAAGAACGCATCAGATCGAACTTTTTCTCCCGCGCTTTCTTTGGTTAATCCACTCGGATTTGAATCTCCAGCATTTGCATGAATTTCATCATCATCACTATGTGAATCTGAATCATGAATTTCGGGAGCAGAGATGTTGATTGGAGTGGCGGAAGCCATGGATCTATGCTCAGATACCATGTTAGAATTTAGGGTTTGCAGAAATTGAGAGAGAGAGAAGCTTGTGTATTCTCATAATTGTAATTCTGGTAATTGCATTACTGAAACACAGCTTAGAAAGCTATTTATACAGATACAGTGGCTTGTGCTAGGAAGCCAAGCTAACTGAAACAAATTTGTTAGAACTAACAGAGGAGCCTAACGAAACTACCAGAAACTTCTATAACAGGCAACTTAGAAGTTACAGCAAGCTATACAACTACTCAGCAGAGTATACAAAATAACTCGATATTATATCACTAACAGAAAATAACAACGAAGATAGATAAAATTTATGAAATACGGCACTATATAATTCTGTAGAAGGAACAATATATAACTGAGGTTTTAGCCTTGGACCTTCACCTAATATCTTAAGCTTTTAGGATTAATTGATCCCTTGACATGGTGTCACGCCTTCGTGATCCAGAGGTTAGGATTTCAAAATGTCAAATTAAATTTTAGCACAGGTTAATGATGGGCCTATTCTTCATCTTTCCTTCCAGATAGACTCATTTTTTTTAATTTAAAATAAATTAATAAGATCATTCTTGGATCTTCACCTAACAGTAAGACCATAAGCTTTTTAGTCAAATAGTTTATTGACCAAACACAACACAACCCTAAACCCTAAACCCTAATTCAAGATCATAAGCTTGAAGGCCAAAGTTAACAATTATGTGGTTAGAATAAATGACAGCATTAGCATACAAGTATGATCAATGAAAAGGGCCAAGGGAGTAATTGTAGATAGATTGGTCATACCAAATTATATTCAGATGTTCATCACAAGTTTTGTAATATGGAGTGTAGCACCTCAGTTGATAAAGTCAAGCCTGCTTCACACATTTCATCAACAATATCAAGAGCTACATGCACCTGCATTATAAACAAAAATGAATTCATCTTAATGCAATCTCAAAAGCTTTCATGGAGTAATTGGCATATCCACAGATTTTTTTTTTTTTGAAAAAAAAGATCACTGAGAAATAAAAATAACTTAAACATTGCAATAATGTGTATTGACTATTGAAGACCATTGCTGACTCTTAAGTCTTAACTACAGATGTCTCTCTCTTCCTGTCATCTTCACTTTAGCTACCTTGCTCTTGTAAGTGTTAGTGACTTCCCAGTGCCAGATATTTAATGTTAGTGATAGCTGATTGATGTTAGCTTAGCCTTTCTATTGTAAGTTCTAGTAAGCTTAACCTGCGCATGCTTGTAAGACCCATGTGGTCAGTTAGTCAGTTAGCCTTGTTCAGATTCTGAGTCAGTTATATGCTGACTCAGCAATCTGTTTCTTCAGTTAGAATGTTCAGAGGGTATATATAAATACCTCTCTGCTCTTGTATCAAAACAACAATTCATATAGAGTTTTTCAGATATCAGAATTTTCTTCTTTCTATATGCAATTCTAACATGGTATCACGAGCTTGATCCATGGCTTCCGTTCTCGACAATCCATTCTCCGACGGAGGCGCTCGACCTGACGCGCGCTCTGCATCAACATTTTCCTACCAAATCTCAGTGAAGTTGGATGCAAATAATTTTCTGCACTGGATGGCAGCAAGTAGAAGGTGTCATTCGTGGTCACAAGCTTCACCGTTCGTCACAAATCCGGTTATTCCCTTGAAGTAATCTCTCGGAATCCGGTAGAGATCTCGGCATTGAAAATCCAGCATACACAGAGGGGATCAACAAGACTCACTCCTCTGCACTTGGCTTCTTTCAACAATCTCCGATTCTCTTCACTCTAAGGTTGTGAGTTGTCGTCATTCTTGGCAAGTATGGGAGGAGATACACAAGTTCTTCGACAACCAGGTCAAGAACCGTTCCAGACAGCTTCAGTCTGAACTTCGTTCTATCACAAAAGGTGATCGAAGTATTTCTGAGTTCTTTGCACGCATTCGAGCTATTTCTGACGCACTGCTATCCATTGGAGACCCTGTCCCCTATCGCGACCAGTTTGAAATCATCCTTGAGGCATTACCAGAAGAATATGATTCTGTTGTTGATGTTGTGAATAGCAGAGGGGATATCTGCCCTATGGATGAGCTTGAGTCTCTCCTTCTAGCTCGAGAATTGAGAATTGAGAAAAACAAGAAAAATGTACTCAGTGATGTTCTCACTGTCAACCTTACTCAAGCTAAAGCTCCAGAAAATCCACCTCCACAATCTGACTCTGTTGATCCGGATTCAACTTCCTTCAACTCCTTTCCTCATCACTCTGGCAGAGGCAACCAAATTACAGAGGTCGTGGTCGTTTTGGTCGTGGCAGAGGCCGTAATGGACGTGGTGGAGGTCGTTTCTACAACGTACAATGCCAAATTTGCTATAAGCTGGGGCATGATGCTAGTATCTGCTACTACAGGAATTCAACCCCGGATATGGGCCCTGGACCCCTTCCCCCTCAGCAGTTTTCAAGGTGGTGGTCTCAGTATTCTTATCCAAGGTATCCTCCTCCCTCGACCTCTTATCACTCTGGTCCTGCACCACCAAGCACTGCTCCCTCCTATCAATTTCAACCATCCTCAGGAGCACCCAGACCCGTGCGTCCACAAGCCTTTGTCACAGGGTCTGACACCCTCTTCCACACTGAATTGGTACCGGATTCTGGGGCGTCTCATCATGTTACTGTTGATGGTTGAAGCATTCCAAGACAGCATTCCACTTCCAGATCTGATCAAGTGTTTGTAGGAAATGCCAAGGTCTGTCCATTACTGGCTATTGGTCTCACTTCCTTTGCTTCACCCTATAACACACACAAACATCTTACACTCAATAATCTCTACTTGTTCCCTCAATTACTAAAAACCTGGTTAGTGTTAGCAAATCTGCTAAGATAATGCAGTTTTCTTTGAATTCACCCCTCTTTCTGTGTTGTAAATCCCAGGCTATTTCTGAGACTCTTCTCTTGGGTACCCTTGGCAAGGATGGCCTCTATTCCTTCCCTAACATGCTCAACTCTCAAGGGACTGCGTTCTCGGTCTTCAAACAAGACTTCCTCTGCTGTAGCTTCTATCAATTATGTTTCATGTTCAAATACTCCAAATACTGTCTAGTTCAACTTTGTATCATCTTTGGGCACTGTAGACTAGGTCATCCTAATACTGATGTACTCAAAACAGGCTTTGAATACTTGTAATGTTCATTACCTAATAAAACTGTCTTTGATTTTTGCAATGCATGCTATTTGGGCAAGGCCCACAGACTTCCTTCTTCCTCTTCAAATTCAGTTTTTTCAGTCCCTTTTGAGCTTGTATATAGTGATCTATGGGGTCCCTCTCCGTCCCTTCTCTCAAGGCCATCGTTATTTTCTCACTTGTGTGGACTCTTAATTCTAAATTTACATGGATTTATCCACTTTTAAACAGAAATCGGATGCGTATCAAGTCTTTATTCCAATTCAAAACATGGCTGGAATTGCAATTCAATACAAAGTTAAAATCTGTCCAAACAGATTGGGAGGTGAATTTCGACCTCTTTTAATAAATTCTTCCACTAACCTTGGTATTCTTCACAGAATTACATGTCCTCATACCCATCACCAAAATGGCTTCGTTGAACGTAAACATCGTCATATTGTTTGAAACTGGTCTTACACTTATGGCTCAATCAAGTTACCTTTCAAAATTCTGGGATCATGCTTTTCTCACAGCCACATACCTCATAAACAGACTCCCACTCCTGTTCTTCAGCTCAAGTCCCCATTATCTTGTTCTCTTTGGTCACCTTCCTGATTATAAATTTCTTAAGGTTTTTGGCTGTGCATGTTTCCCTTCTTACGAGCCTATAATCCTCACAAAATGTCTTTTCATTCCAAAGAATGCATCTTTTTGGGTTACTCTTCTGCTCATAAAGGTTACAAATGTCTTGCTTCTGATGGCAGAATATACATTTCTAAAGATGTTCTCTTTAATGAGCATTCGCTTTCCATACACCAGCTCCTCTTCCCTTCCTCTCAAGCCCTCGGTACTCCAATTCTGTTCACTTTCCTATATCAGTAATTTCCTCCGCTATCTGCAGGCATCTTCTAACACTACACCAGGTTCACAATCTTCATCTTCCCATAATTTACCTCTCCACACAGAATCTTCAAATCCTCAATCCCCACCTTCTCCATCATCTCCAACTTTACCTCAACCATCACTTAACCCCACCTCAACCATTAAATACCTTATCTCAACCTTCATCCCCTCCACCTCCAATTTCAGAAACCGTATCCCAGCCTTCAAACACTCACCCTATGATCACCAGATCCAAGCAGGAATTGTCAAAACCTCGGTTAAAATCCTACACTCCTTCTCACTCACCTGGAACCCACCTCTCATAAGCAAGCCTTGCAGGAATCCTACATGGTTTTCTGCTATGCAAGATGAATATACTGCACTAATGAAAAATGGGACATGGTCCTTAGTTTCTCTTCCTGCAGGAAGGCAAGCCAATTGGCTGCAAATGGATTTTCAGGGTCAAGGAGAATTCTGATGGCTCTATAAACAAGTACAAGGCGCAACTGGTTGCTAAGGGCTTTCACCAGCAGCCAGGTTTTGACTATACTGAGACATTTTCACCTGTAGTCAAACCTGTCACAGTGAGGACTATTCTAACCTTGGCAATATCAAGAGGCTGGCCTCTTCAGCAATTGATGTTAATAATGCCTTCCTCAATGGCATTCTTGAGGAAGAGGTTTATATGGTTCAACCTCCGGGTTTTGAGTCTTCTAACAAAAATCTTGTATGTAAACTTCCAAAGCTCTCTATGGCCTCAAGCAGCCCCTCGAGCATGGTTTGTAAAACTTGCCTCAACTCTCCTCAAACTTGGTTTCACTGGCAGCAAATGTGATCCCTCATTGTTCATTCATCATCACACCTCCACTCACTGCATCTACCTACTTGTTTATGTAGATGATATAATCATCACTGGCAGCTCCTCATCCTTCATACAGCAACTTATCAAAACTCTTAATACTGAATTTGCTCTTAAAGATCTTGGAACCCTTGACTACTTTTTGGGTATTGAGGTTAGCATCTCTCCAATGGATCTCTCCTTCTATCTCAAGCCAAGTACATCAAGGACATACTTGCCAAAGCTAAAATGGCAGACGCCAACAGTATCTCTACTCCAATGGTTGCCAACCTTAAGCTCTCCAAGCATGGGACAGATTTTGTTGAAGATCCTACTCTCTATAGATCAATTGTTGGGGCTCTCCAATATGCCACCATCACTAGGCCAGAAATTTGCTTTGCTGTAAATAAAAGTCTGCCAGTTTATGTCTCAGCCTCTTGAGGACCATTGGAAAGCTGTTTAAGCGCATTCTCAGGTATCTAAAAAGGCACTATTCATCATGGTTTATTGCTGCAGCCCTGCACCACACCTTCTCTTCCCCTCATTGCCTTTTCTGATGCTGACTGGGCCTCAGATAGGGATGATCGTCGCTCCACCTCAGGCTCTTGCATTTTTCTGGGTCCAAATTTGGTTTCTTGGTGGTCCAGAAAACAAAATCTTGTTGCCCGTTCTAGCACAGAGGCTGAATACAGAAGCTTGGCCTCCACCTCTGCTGATATTTTATGGCTGGAATCTCTTCTCAAGGAACTCAAGGTTTCCTTCAAAACTCCAATTCTATATTGTGACAACCTCAGCACGGTTTCTCTCTCTCACAATGCTGTCCTTCACGCCAGAACCAAGCATATGGAGCTTGACATTTTCTTTGTTCGAGAAAAGGTTATCAACAAGAGCCTTGTAGTATCTCATGTCCCTGCAGACTTTCAGTTTGCTGATATACTCACTAAAGCTCTCTCTCCTCTTCGATTCCAGGCTCTAAGGACCAAACTCAGGGTCTTTGACAAGTTGGCTCTTGCCTCCCCACCCTGAGTTTGAGGGGGGAATGTTAGTGATAGCTGATTGATGTTAGCTTAGCCTTTCTATTGTAAGCTTCTAGTAAGCTTAACCTGCGCATGCTTGTAAGACCCATGTGGTCAGTTAGTCAGTTAGCCTTGTTCAGATTCTGAGTCAGTTATATGCTGACTCAGCAATCTGTTTCTTCAGTTAGAATGTTCAGAGGGTATATATAAATACCACTCTGCTCTTGTATCCAAACAACAATTCATAATAGAGTTTTCAGATATCAGAATTTTCTTTCTATATGCAATTCTAACATTTAAGATTAGTGAATAGGGGCGATCATGGGTTTGGTAGACCTAACAAGACCCGACCATACCCAACCCAACTCAATTTAAAAAAGACTGGTTGAGTTGGGTGGCTGGGTCGGGTTTCATGCAGGCAGACCCCATTAGATTGGGTTGGGTAGTGCGGGGTTTTCATACTTCCAACCAAATCAACCCAACATTAATAAAATAATAAATTTTATAATTTTTGTGCTAATAAATTACACATTTAATATTTAATATTGTATAAATTGATTTCCTTGTTAAAGGTATTTTTTATTTTTTTATTTTTATTTTTATTACAAACCCAAGCATTTTAGAATGTTGACACAATTGATCCAATCCAACCCAACCCAACCATAATCGGGTTGGGTTGGGTACATACCCTAAAAATGACAAAACCCAACCCAGTGTCTCTTCATCGGGTTGGGTCTGCTAGTGCCTTGAACCCAATCCAACCCAGTCCATGATCACCCTTATTAGTGAATGACCACTTGTGAAGGAAGTATCATTTTATAGGTGACTGTATGTATTTGTGGGAAGGGTATGGATTGGTAAGGATGACAGATACATTGTAGTTGCTGAAAGGAGACCAATGTAAATTTTCAATGCAATCAAAGAAGTAATTTCTGCAAAGAGAGAGTAGAAATAGAATGGTTTCAGTTTTTATATAGCTCATGGGCTGATGTATCATTATGAAGAGAAATCCATATGACTGTTTAATTGACAGGAAACCTAGGCCTAGTATCATTTACTAAGCTAGCCTGCAAAAGGTTTTGAAGAAAGCAGAGCCCCCACTGAATTTTTTTGGTACATTTAATAGACTAGGTAAAACTCAATGGAAAAATAGGAATGTTTAGTGAATGCAGTCCCCAATATAAGGACAGGTCAAGTTTAAATCATGAAAGGTGGGGATGATGTAAGTGCCCTGGGCCATGATTATTTCTTTTCTTATATGTAACAAAAGTCTTGTTAAAGACAGTAAGACAGTTTCAGAAACCTTCTTATTGACTGCAGGAATTTTAAAACATCATTCTCTAGTCTAATAAATCTCAAATGGCCAGCCTCTTTCCAGCAACAAAATAAAAGCATCAAGATCAAGGATAAAGTTATTATGTACATGGAAGGCTTGAAGGTGAAAAGGTCAAGTATGATATACAAAGTTAAAAAACATATTACAAACAGCTTTTGAATAATGTCTGAAAGGACTAAGGAAGCCAAGCATCAATGGACAGAGTGGAAGTGTTAGAAAACATCTCTCTTTTTCATTTTTTTTATTTTAAAAAAAAAACTATGAATAGCAATCATCAAGATGATTTACAGATATCAGTAGACAGGACATTGGATAAAAGATCATTAATTTATTTCATCAATGAGAAAAGGAATAACGCCAGTTAAAGCATAGGAAAGGACCTGCAAAGTAATTATGGTGCCAAAAAAAAAAGGAACTTAAGAAATTACTTGTGTCTGTGAATATAAGTTTTTTCTGATAAATTAGAAGATATAATTAATTAACAAGGAAGATGAAGCAAATATATGGAACATACTTATATCCACAAATAAAAAGTACACATTTGTTAATGGTTAAAACTCTGTTCTGCAGTAAATGGTAAGGAAATTGATAGGTGCACTTTCACTGTCTTCTTGTGTTTACGGAGGGGACAGTTCTCTTATTTTTCATTTTCCTTCTTATAAACAAGGTTCTGGCAGTATCATGAAAATGCAAAAAGGGAAGGTTGTACCTTGAGCAATGCACAGCTATGTAAAATGAGCTTCTCATATGATGAGGAAGAAGGTGAAACTTCTAGTCTTTGGTGCAAATCCTTGAATTTTTTATGACATCCTCAACCTTCACGAATACCAAAAGAAAAGTGAGGAAATACAAAGATTTTCTATTCCATAACAGACAAGTACTGAAGACAATTATTATGCCAAAGAACGTGTATGAATTAAAACACATTGCCATCTCTTGATTGTAGTCAAATGTTCACATGCAACTATGCACTTTTTAGCATACATGCACAATGAAGCAAGACCTTACTGTAGTTAAGAAGGATTAAGTAGTTTCTGCTCAACATAGACCAGCACAAAATATTCAGCTTTGGATGCTTCCAACATAAATCTACAACACAAGCCACTTTTGAATAACCTTATGCTATCCACCAAATGTGCTCTAGGTTACTTAGAATGATATATGAAAAGAATAAAAAAGAGTGAAAGGAAAAAGATAAAGAACTGTGTCTAGTGAAGTAGAAGATGAGCAACAATTACTGATTTATTATAAATATATTATGTCTTCTAACCAAACAGAGGTGTATAGAACTGGGCCACACAGTTAAAACTTCAAAGACATACCAATTCCATCTGTACCTAAAAAATCACCTCGGTACACTGTAGATGATAACCTACAAATACCTCTGTTTTGTTCAACATTTATTGAGAATTCAAAATCAATTATCTAGTAATTATCACTGAAGTATACTTATAGAAACCAGTAAACTGGGTAATCATGACTAAAGTCTGAAGTAACATAAAAATGTAAAATTGGTGATATAGTTCTAGGATTCAGCAATTGCATAAAGCAGAAGTGCTAAATAATATCATGTACTTGAGGAAATTATCAGCAACATGCATGAGAATTTTCTTACCAATAAATTTGGAATGCTAACAGCATAACTTGTGATGAAGTTTGTAATATATCTGCTTCATGATCTGCAAAATGTAAAAGTAAGAAAATCTCAGTAAAATATATACAAGGGAAAATTTTATAGAGAAATGCAATACCTAATCCCTCTGTAGAATCATAGATTCTTAATACTACTTTAGATACAAATTGGTAGAATGTTAGAAAATCCCAATTCAATACATTTATAATTACCACAAGAAAAAAATTTCAGTCCCAATATATGTCAGTTAATAATATAATACACAAGAGTACCAGATTTTGAGAGATACTAAGGATCATATAGCATATGCAGCATGTTTTCTTATTTTCCAAACAGAACTTAGTTCCATGTCTAACATCATCCATACAGGCGATAAGAAGATGGAAATCACAATCATACTATTAGTTTGAAGTCCAAAAGGAACTTCTCCACAACAGGTTCCAATAGTAGCCTTCCTAATTCCTGAAATATTTTCGCTACAGATTTGGCAGATGAAAGCTTTTTTATGTCTATGATTTCCAGCATCTCCAAAATCTTCTCCTTCCGATCACTCTCACAAAGAGCCAATAAATAACTTTCTGCAACATAAGTTGAATCAAGTAAGTTTCTAAAGTGCCAGGTGAAACAAAATTTTCTGTAATTATTAGACATCAACGTGCAGAAAAAGCAGCACTATGTTATAGTTATGTTTTCTTACTAGACAGAAGATGCACTGATTTGAAACATGCATGCTTGGCATGAAAACTTCTAATATTGAGCATTTGAGATGAATAACCACAGTGTACTTGGAACATAATTTATTAATTTAGCATAAATTCTGTTTTCTCAATATGTTTCTGATAGAGCACAGATGTGAATTAAGATAGATATGTTAATTGCAATAAAATATAATGGTATAAAACATTCATTTCAGAATAATCTGATGCAATTAGCCACAGACTATGCCGTGTAGTATTCAAACTCCATGGGCCAACAGTTCAAATCATCCAAAAAGTGTCATAAAAGACATCAATTATGTCTCTGTGTAATGCAGAGACACAGATGAACTTCTCAACACCTGTTACAGTAAAATTCAAAGCTAAAAGTTTGAACACAGTTTTAGTGGAACAAATTATGACAAAACAATACATGTGGGGAAAAAGAAAAAGAAAAAGTTCACTTACCTTGTAAATCAGAAATGTTGTCACCATCATCTCTGCAATATAGTCACAAAGAGCCTGAATCTTTTCTTCATTATTAACTCTTAACCACAGCATCATTTCATAGTAACCCAATCTTGTAACTGAACTGGGATTCTCATCTTTGATAACATGACAGAAAAATTGAAACTCTTCAACCATACACATGTCAATTATATACAAAAGAAGTGGGCGATATGTTTGCTCTTCTAGCTCTAAACCTTGTTCCCTCATTAATTTAAAAAGGTGAAAAATCTTCCCCATTTCTTCTACTGCAATGTCTTCATCATCAGCTCCCCTGGCCTTATCTATGCATATTTCTATCAATGCAATGTATCCTTTCACGCCTGGTTCTCGTCCCACTTTAGCAAACAATTCAACGGTAGTTTCTGTTCCTAGTTTCTTAGCACAGATTTTAATTAACCTGTGGAAACGGTTTCTTGTGTGAATTCAAACTCACATATTTTTTTCTTTTCCTTAGAATGTTTCCCTCGCAATAATATTGCTTTGAGATATGTTTGACAACCATGATATATTAGGAATTCTTTCAAACTCATTGGCACCATCAATTTCCTCAGAATCAGGTCTTTTGACTGACTGACTACCTGCAATAAGAAACAATAGACCGTCGCCGATATATTCCCATAGACAAAGAGAAAACAAACTCAGAAATTAAAGATCATAGGAGATGATGCTGTAGTTCACCAGTTCACTAAGAATGAAAAAATCCTAAGAAATCAAGGGTCTGTTTGTTTGCAGTTTATAAAATACTTTTCGTTTTGAAAAAATAGAAAACTAAAATTTTGAAACTGCTATTTGATGTTTTGGAAAACTTTTTTTAGTTTTTCTGTTTTTTTGGTAATAATGCAGTAAATAAATAATTTCATTTGTAAACAACAATTTTTAAAAATTGTTTTGTAAAACAGTTTTAAAAAACTATAAAACAAATCAGCTTTCTATTAAACCTCCACCCCATAAAAAAGGTGAAAGGCATTGTCAATAAAAAGTGGAAATTATGAGTTATACTACAGAAATTAGACCTACTTCCAGCTTCCTCAGCTTTCCTTGTTACCCTACATAAAATAGGCAACATATTTTCTCATAGAAATTTTAACAAACACTTACCGTAGAAAATAGAAGAAATCTCCTTAAGCGCCGCATCAGGCGAATCACCTGCACCAAAATATCCACAAAAAATGAAAAAATTGAGACTTTTAAGTCTTTTATACTCAAATTGTTCAACAATGTGGTATCCCCGGCAATAATTCCAATAAAACAATGTCCATTGACGTAATGCGTTCAATTCTAAAATACCCAGAAGCCATTTCGGTTTTCTGGCATATTTATGGTTTTGATAAAGTTAAAAGAGTAAGGGTTATGTGGAGTACCTGAATCCACAAGCTTGAGGCTTGAGAGCGTAGGAAATGATGAGGTTGAAGAATAAGAAGAATGAGGGTTTGAAGTGTTGAGTTTAGTGGCTGAACGTGAACGGAACCCAGTGCATAGATTTCTAAAGTAGGAGTAGCGCATTTGCACTTATGATCAACTTGAAGTTCCACACAATCTATTTAATATGGAAATGGAACCTCACAACAATTTAGGATACGACACCAATTTTGGTTTCCCTTCGCTCTGAAGCCAAATGAGCGGAAACCATAATCTATGGCTGCTCACCTCTAAACAAACCCATCGAAGTTGAACTACAAGAATCAAAGAGAAAGGAGGGGATGAGCATTCTCTTGAGCTCTTTTTTTTATATTATTCTCTTGAGTTCTTTACCTTCTATAAATTTTAACCGAGTAAATAAATAATCAAATTGCTACAAATAAAATCACTTAAATACTATATTTTTCGTCACTATATCCATCCTATCACATGCACTCTTTTTATTTTCGTCCCTATAGTTTTCTTTTTAATTTTTCATCTCACTATTTTTTTTTAATGATCCTCACTATTGGAATCTATCTATCTGACTATTAAAATTGTGGGGTTTTCTTTGGCAATTGTTCATTGGGCGAAAGTAAGAGATAAAAAACCCAAATATAGGAAATTTTTTCCCCTTTTCATTCGGGAGTTGCTTTTAGAAATCCTTTTTGCTATTCGCACTCCCATCACATACTCATTCCCAATACTACCCCTATCCTTACCCCCACCCCAAACCGTCTCTCTCTTTTTAACTATTCACAGCTCCATCTCATACCCATTTCTCATACTACACCTACCCCTACCCCTACCCTACCCCCCACCCCTCCCCACTGCACCTGCAGCTTCCCCCCACCGTCTCCCCCTCCCCCTCCCCCACCTCTCCCCTCCCCACCCCTTCCCACATTACAATCCCCCCCCCACCCCTCCCTTCTCAACAACCTCAACCCCTACTCCCCCACCCCCTTCCCCACCCCACTCGTCCCCCTCTCCCGATCCCCGCCTTGTCCCCCTCCCCTTGATTTTTTTTTTATTTTGAAGTTTTCGTCTCTAACCAAGTTTTTTTTAAACCAACTTCTGGAACCTTCTGGAAATTAATTTTCAGAAATTTCCAAAAGGGGGTGGGGGAGTGGGGGTGATCAACTTCCGAACCTTCCGAAATTAATTTCCGAAAATTTCCAAAAAGGGAAAGGGAACGCCAATCTTTACATTGATGGAAATTTACAAGCACTGTTCATTGGGCTTTCTTCAAAGGAAAAAAACCATTTATGGTTAAATGTAGCCTTACTAAGGTATTCTATTCTTGGTCTTTTTCCATAATGGCTCAGTAGTTATTGTAGGTTTTACTTTCTTTCCACATTGCAAGCTTAGGGATATGTAAGTAGACTCGGCCTCTTGACCGTAGCACACTCGATTAAGAGAGAGACATGGTTATTTGCTTTGAGCTTCTTTTTTTCTATTCGGCGATGTCGATACAGGTTATTTCCACGTGTTAGCTACTTCTACCCATGTTAGATTCGGCTATTTGTTGTATAAATCCGGAGGTAATGGATTTCGTTTTCAGTAAATCTTGCTTTATTTCTTTATTTTGTTGTCCCTTAATTCCATTATATGCTCTTGCAACTGCTGAATCATTCAGTAGATATAGCAGATTACTATCTGATGACCTATTTTATTTCCCTTTTAACCGAATTTCTTTCCTTTTTTTTATAGTTTGAGATTTAGGTTTGGATTAGACTTTGTAGGTTGTTCTTTCATTGTTGTGTCTTTTCTTCCTGTCATGATAACTTTAATTTGAATTCAAATTTTGAGGGTGAAATTTGAGATTGTTTAGGGGTGAAGTTGCCTATATATGTTGCCTTCTTTTTATCTCATTTCAATTTTGTTATTCTCACAATTGAAGTTTATTTTGTATTAATCATAAGTATGGTTGTTGTGTCAGGACCATTTGATATGGTAAGGAAATTTGTGGAGTTAAGGATTCATAGAGGTTGAAAGTTAGAGTGGTCTGAATGTGGAAGATGGTTTTGGTTGATGCTAAGATTTTTAATTTTTTTATATTTCACCTTTTTATTGTTTAAATCATATTATGTTATATATTTTAATTTTTTATATGTAGCTTTAATTTTCCCCAAGTGATGATTTCTTTTGCTATCTCATCTTGTAGGGTGGAAGGATACATGCCAGCATTCGAAAGCCAATGATAAAGAAATGGTTTTGGAGGTTGCTATTGGTCCTCAACAATTTGGTTTAGATCTTGCACCTCAATCAACATTTCATCATCCATTCACTCAATTGCTCATTCAATTTAATTTGGTCATTGATCAAACTTTCCTTATCACTTTCTAAAGTTTTAACCAGGAATGAAGTTTCTCAGCTTCTGCTCTTAATCTCTTTATAGAGCTGATTGGGATGAAACTGCAGTTTCTAAGCTGATCACTTTGTTTACAAAAGCAGGCCATTTACACTTTCCTCCTGTACAAAAATTCCATGCTCATACTATGTAGCATTTACTACCACATGAAGATACAAGATTAATTATGCTTGATGTTGCTGATGAGAAGTAAATTGTTTTCTATTTGTGTTATTTTTTTTTTTTTTTGTAATATATTTTATATCTTTAGATCA
This sequence comes from Sesbania bispinosa, assembly GCA_026901365.1. Classification (NCBI taxonomy): domain Eukaryota; kingdom Viridiplantae; phylum Streptophyta; class Magnoliopsida; order Fabales; family Fabaceae; genus Sesbania; species Sesbania bispinosa. The sequence continues at coordinate 776,346 of QLOH01000430.1, forward strand.
TAATGCTTTTGATTTTAATTTTCAGGGGTAATGTTAGATGTACTCTATTTGAAGACTATGTAGATAGAGTCAATGAATTCCTTTCATTGAATGGTACTCAGTTATCTGTTGTTATTATCCAATTTGCACAGGTGAATACTTCCAAGAGTCAGAAGTTAATCAACTTATTTATATTAGTCCTATTTTGGGGCAACTGTTAATTGGGCCATTGAATGGAACCTTTTGTCAAGGGAAAGTATATGGGCATTTTAGTTAACCAAATGTTTAAGGGTATTGAATGATGCAATATACTTTTGTAAGTGGGTATTTATGGAATAGGTCGTGCTATTTTCTTTAGGTTTGCTTTTGTCATAGTGATGTAGGGATAGATTCAGGGTAGTAGACTTTGGGTTAGCTACTGTTTCTTATTCAAGCTTGAGATGCAGAGAGTTTTCTTTGTTTCACTTCTTCCATTTGTTTTTGGGTTCCCAATGATGTAGGTGGCGTTATAGTGGTATTAGCTAGGACAATGAATTAAAAAGTAGTTGTACCAATAAGTATTTAAAAGACCATTGAGTCTGTGATTTATTATTATTGTTTTCATATTTAATTTCCATTGATTGTGGAATTTCTTCCTGTCATTTCCTCATAATTATGTTGCTATCACATTGTTTGTTTTGTAGATGTCATTTTTTGCTTTTTATACTATTTAGGCCACAACATGGGTAAGTAAACTTTTATGTATAAATATATTTAATAGTGTTAGGTGGATTTTACTTTGAGTTCAGTTGTGAAGAAATCTTCTTTTAGGTGGGCATTTAATTTTCTTCCAATGGTCTATTGAACTATGTTTAGGTGCTCATCATAATTGTACTTGTAAGTTATCAATCAGTTGTATATCATTTTTTAATGCTTCTCTTTTTACTACTCGGAAAATATGGAATTGAAAAATAAAATGTTTGAAATATTTTTTTGGTTATTAAGTAGTACTGAACCCGATATAAATACTTCCATATTTCTTTGTTCCTTAGATAGATGAATTTATTCTTTGTTTGTTAGTTTTACTCATATATGTGATGTATCTTTCTGCTACTCTGGGGTTGAAGAATATATAGTGAACCTTAAGATTGTTTTGATAGTAGCTTGAAATTCAAAGGTATGCGATTAATATTCTCTCACATATTCTACACTGGCAATATCTTGCAAGGAAACTTCTATCTGAAGAATATATGGAATACAGAGGTATGTTTTTTTATCTCAACCGAGTTGTCTATGCCTTATGTTGAAAACTATCTTCTACCATATGAATATTTCCTTAATGAGAATTGTAACATCCCAAATCTAGAGCTTAGGAATTATAATAGAAGCTTAGATTATGGTTTTAGCCGAGGGTCAGAGGATAAAGAACAGTATGAGGAATTGGAGTTGGAATGTGAATTTAGGAAGGAAATTGGTTATCTAATGAGATTAGGAAGTATGTGGTTTGTAATGATTGGCGACGAATGCATTATCATATGTTTTGGCTATTAAGTGGAATAAGTTAACAATGGAGACTACCCAAGGAATAATGGAATTGTATAGCAAGATGTGAATGAGGAAAGGCTTTAGATGAGAAGAACTAAGTTAGAAGAAGGTTTTGGAGGAGAGGGATTAGGTTTGAAAAGGAGAGGATTGAGTTGGAAATCTAAGAGGGGAAAAAACCAATGTTGTTGCTTGATTTCAGTTTTAAGCCCTATGACCTTTGCTCACTATTTCGAGAATATCTAGAGTTGTAGATGTCCAATTAAGGTGATTCCACTTGGGATAGAAAGCTAAGATCCATGGCTTCAATTTGATAGGTTATATGATAGGGTTTGATCAAATTTGCATCTTCAAACAGACTCATTTTCGTTCAAGCGAGAATGAGCACGCTTGAGCGAGTTATGCAGAAAAATCTTGTATAAGTTTTTGCTGTCATACTTGCTTAAGCGAGCAGGGCTCGCTTAAGCGAGATTTGTCCAGAGAGCATGCATTTTCAGGGCACGACAGGCTCGCTTAAGCGAGATATTCTCGCTTAAGCGAGAAGTCACTTTCAGGATCATAAAACGCGATTAAGGCTCGATTTTCCTTCATTTTGCTTCTTCCTCTTTGCTTTTTAGAGAGAAAGGTCGAGAGATTTTAGAGAGAGAAGAGGATTCTTGTTAGGATGAGTGGATGTGGAGCTTGGAGGAAGAAAAAGGGGCCATGGATCTTCACCTTCAACCTTCTCCAACTTCTCTTCTTTCCCCCTTTGAGATCCATTGAGGTGAGTAGAACTCACCCACTTTCACCCTAATTGTTTGTATGCTTTAATATGACCCCTATTCCTTAATCCTCTTCTATTTGTTGTAAATTTGGTATTCTTATAGGTTAGGTATGAAATGTAACTCTTGGATTGGAGATATGTGTGTTTATGGAGGATATATACTTTCTCATATATGTAGGTTATGTAAATTAGGGAAGTTGAGGTTTAATACTTGCGTTAATTGTTAAGTTTGTGATTAATATGTTTAGAAGCAAGAAAATAGGAATTATGTTGGTACATTTGTGTAAAGTTGTTTATGAAAGTTATGTAAATTGGCTAATTGAATTATTAAGGAATTTATATCCTTTAAGCATAGTTTCATGTGCATGAAATATAAGTACTCAGTTAATTAGATCACATGGAGCATATTCAGCATTATAATATCTTAAGCCGGTTTCGACCGTGAGTAGGGGTGGGAATAGGCCAGCCGGCCTGTCAGGGGCCTACGGCCTGGCCTGTTTATGGCCTGGCCTGGCCTGACTCGTTTATTAAAAGGTCAGGCCAAGGCTTGTTAAAAGGCCTATTTAGTTAAATAGGCCAAGCTTCAGGCCTATGAAAAAGCCTATTATGCTTAACAGGCCGGCCTGTTTAATATAATATATATAATATAAATTAATTATATAAATAACTATAAATATAATTAAAAATTTATAATATAGTAAAAAACTAGAATTATTAAATTAATTATATAAAAAACTGCTTAAAAGGTCTGCTGGCCTGCATAGGCTTATAGGCCTGTTGGCCTGTTTGTAGGCCTTGTTATAAAACAGGCTTCTAAAAGGCTTACAGGCCAGGCCATGCTTTTTCGCAGGCCAGGCCAAGGCCTTACAAAAAGGCATGTAACAGGTAACAGGCCAGGCTCAGGCTTAAGAATTGGGAGTCAGTCCAGGCTCAGGCCTACCAAAGCCTGGCCTGGCCTGGCCTGTTTCCACCCCTAACCGTGAGATAATATCAGCCGGGTTTCGACCGTGAGTAATGCGACCGACCTTCGTGTCGTGAGTTAAAATTAAGTGATTAAGTAAAACACGACTTCAGTCTAGAAAGGTGGGATTCGTCCCCGGGAAAGACGTTTCCCGTAGTCTGAGCTCAGTTCTAACCATAGAAAGTGATAAGATCATACCTGTTGGGCACATCAGTGAGTGCATCATGAGCATCATGATTTGCATCATTCATTTGTTATGCTAAGTAAGTTGCATATTGCATTTAGTTTGTTATTATCTATCTGTGAATATGTCTCATGAGAAGTTTGATAACTGTTGTTTGATTCCCACACTATATATGTCTAGTTGTACTCGCTGAGACTGTAGTCTCACCCCACGTTTCGGGGATATACTCTAGTTGTGCAGGTGATCCCAGGTGATGATGAAGCAGGGAAAGGAATGGTGAAGCTGAGTATTACTTCCAGTAGAAGACTCATTTAGTGGAATTAGTTCTTATGTGTTGATAGTTAGTTAAATATTGATGTATATATGTATGTATATTCTGTTTTGGCCACAGAGGCCCTATTATGATATTAGTGAATTTATGTTATTAAACTGTGTTAGTGGTTTTACTGAGTTTCAGGTTAAGTTTGGAATTGGTATACCTCCAGTTTTTAGGGGAGATTCTGCCGGACTTCCGGTGTGAGTCTTAAGAACCACAACACTCCAAGTGTAGGTTCTTTCCCTAAGTTTAATTAAGATTTTCAGTTTGTATGAGTTTGTGATGTATGTATTAGTAATAACTTAAGCAAACCGTTGGAAAGCCTAAGCTTTTGTTTGACGATATCGAAATTGAACGAAATAATTTCAGAAATTCAGGAATGGTGTTTCCAACGGACACTATTCTAGAGTTGAGAAATTAGGACGTTACAAGAATGATAATGTGAATGTGTCACAACAGATATTAATAAAAGCAGTAGTAGTTCGAGCAGACCAAAGAGAAGAAGGGGCAACCAAGCTTTGATTACTAGGAGAAGAATTGATCATAGTATGAAATTTTCTTTTATTGTGTAGTCACCATTAAAATAAAATATTTCTGCCCCTTTTTTTTTTGTGTAAGACCACAGGTATCCTCCACGGGAGGCAATCTGTCGAGCCGAGTAGAACCTCTATGGGCGGCAAAGCTCTCCCTCTGCCCATAATTAGTGTAAATAAACAATTCTCATTTTTCATTGTATTTTCAGTGGTTGTGTGGACAATTGGTAATGGAAATGGTGCTGGAATTCATGGACAAGATTTGAAAGAGGATCTTTTTGGGGAGATGTAAGTATTTAAAATTTTTTTGTGAAAATTTTTTTGTGAGGAAATTTTTGTCCATGCAAAAAAGAGTAAGATTGATAATCATGTAGATAAAATATGTGATTTTATTTAATTCTTAAAATAAAATTAAAAAATAAGTCTTTAATTTTAAAGTATCCAAAATAAGTTGATCTTTGATGCTTAAAGAATGTAAAATTATAACATTCATCAAATGAGTAATAAAGGAAGTTGTCGAGATCAAATAAACTTTTATATACTGATACTTTAACATGAAAAATTTTTATGTCCATTTTTTTCAATTTATTACAATATAATTATTTATTTATGTCGTTAGTGTTCTTTATTGTCTTTTTCTAATATATACGTCAATTCACATTGGTGTGGAAAAGTACTTATGATTGAAGATAAAGATCAAAATGGAAAAAAAATATTAGTTAGTTATAAAAATCTTAATACACATTAAAAGTAAGTAAATAATCAATTGACAGAACCCCAATGTGGATTCATTTAAAATCTTAGACCTGTTTTTAGTCATTATTTATTTCATATGTTTTTGGTAATTTTTTTAATTACATTATAAAGTCAAAGAGTGCTAATCAATAATCATGTGCGAAGTAAATTTCATTTTTCATGAACTTAATTTCATATAAAAATATCGTCCTAAACTCTTGTTAAATTTCTGTTTATGAAATAGGTCTCCATTATTAAGTGTTTTGTTAGCTTTGCTTTTGTACAACAAAATTAGAAGATGACGTGAAAAAAGTCAATATTAGCTCAGTTAACCCAGTTTCAGTTTCACGTCTTGGTAGTGTCATGGTAGAAGTTTCTTCGGTACCCTAATTGGAAGGTTTGTGTTTATTAAAAAATTTGTAGCATTTATTTCAACAATTCATGCTGAAAATGGAATTGGAATTTGCATACTATCACAACGTGTCACTGTGTTAGCTGAGTTGGCATTCATTTTGCCACGTTATCTTCTAACTTTTGTGTCCAATAAGTGAAGTTAGCAGAACACTTAATGACAGGGACCTATTCCATAAATAGAAAATTAAGTATGAACTAAAAGCATAAAAAAAAGTGGACAAGGACTAAAATAAAAAATTCGCTAAAATGTAGAGACCAGAAACATATTTAAGCCTTAAATATAAGTATATCGTTTGGACAATCATCTATTATGATCAACTTTCATGTCCATTTAACTCATATATATATGTAATGGTCATTTAAGTTCCATACTTTATTAATTTACTTTTATTTAACTTATGTAAAATATACATCTTTTTATACATTTGTACCCAACTATACCATATTTAATGTATATACATTTTCATTTAAATTAGATTGATTACGCCAACTGTTATAATTATTAATTATGTCTGTAGCAATAATTTTATCTTTTTATGCTTGATTAAATTTTTCTCATATCGCAAACCAAATTTTGTTTTGTTGCATACACCATTGTTTAATTAATCTTTATAATATTTGGTTATATCATGTCCTTTCAACTCATATATATGTAATGGTCATTTTAGTTTCATTATTAACTCCATTTATTTTTATTTAACTTATGTCAAATATTCATCTTATTAAATAAATAATCTAATAATATAATTTTTTTACTTTCACCAATAATTTATATAATTTTTCTATTTCACCAACAATTTAAAAAATATAATATAAAGGATTCCGTGCAATGCACGGGCAAAAACCTAGTACTATCACATTGAAGAAATTTTTGTTATTGTTCATTCAAGTCTTAATTTTTTTTCCGGTCAATGATTTTATTGTCCATTGACTATATCTAATGGGTTTTGAGTGTTTTAGAATTTATAAAAAATCAGGGGCCATTACGGGTGATAGGATAGTCCAATCAATTGTAGCTAGGCTTTGAAAGGAAGTTGTCATAGAGCAACTAGAAACTAGAAATAGCACTAGCTTTGCTTGAGACTTTGAAAGGAAGCTTTGTCATAGTAGCTAGAAATAGCACACTCTCCGATCCATCTTTAATTTCTTTTTTTTTTTTAATTTTGAAATCAAATTAATGTCCACCTTATATGTACTTATTTATAATATTTCTTAGTTTACTTTTTACTATTTATAGATTAAAATAATATTTTGATGTGTTGATTTCATTTAAAATAATATGTTAATGTGATTGATTTTTATTATATTAAAAATAATATTTTGATGTGATAAAAAAAGGAAGAGAGGTTAAAAGAAAAATAAGGTGTGAAAGAAAATATATAATAAAAGAATGTAATATCATTGCTCTTTTTTTAAGAGTGTTATTTTATTTGTGTTTCAATATTATAATTGCATATTCATAAATATTATTGAGGTTCAAATGCGAAAGGGGTGCGATAGACGAAATTCAATCCCAGTTTGTAACATGTTCAACCTATCTCAATTTATCGCTTTCTATTTACTATTGCAACTCTCACAAACAACATTCATATTCTCTCACTTGATAGTTGTGACCACTAGTTTTTACAATTGAACCGTTCTCTGTGGATACGACAAACCCCTCTTACTTACTATTATACTGCTGTGATTCTGGTACGCTTGCCAGAATTTCAACAAGTATTTTTGGCGCCGTTGCCGGGGAATGGTGTCTCAATTTTTAAATTCTTGGGAGGTCTATCTTATCAAGTTATAAATATTTTCTTTTATTTTCTTTTATTATTTTTTCAGGAAATTTAATTTTAATTCTTTTATTTTTATTTAGGATAAAAAAATTATTTTTTAAAAAAATAAAAAAATTTATTTTTTTTAAAAAATATTTTTATTATTTTGTTCCTCTTTTCCGAACTAACATTTGTTTGAGCTTCTTGATTATTGCTCTTGTGAGGTTAGGTGTCTCAAACTCAATTGATATTTGATCTTGAGATAGAAGGGACATCTAGAAGGAACAAAAGTAGAAACAGAAAAGGGGCAGAGATAAGCTCAAGGAGACAATCTCAAGGAGACAATCTCAACACTCTCTGTCCAACCACCCCAAGTGAAGTAAATGTTGAATAAATGGCTACTGAATGGATAAATCCACCAAGAAGAACACTTGGAGATTATCAAAATCCACCAAGAAGTACGCTTGGAGATTATGTTAGGCAGCAAGAACCAGACTATTTCTCCCACACACCGATTCATGGTAACTTTTCTAATTACAACAATTATTCTAACAATTTTTCGCAGGATTGGCGAAGTTACCAGAGTCAAAATTTTGGGTGGCAACAAGATGCTGTTTCATCCCACATGCAAACTTCTGCAGTTGAAATCAGGGCAGATAATAAGATTATAAGGCAGCAAATAGAAGCACTCAACAAGCAGCTAGATAACCTTTCTCAGCAAATACAGGCATTGCAATACTATCCTAGCCAGTCCCCACAATTAATTTGTGATTTTTGTAGAGGTGACCATCTCAATGGTTACTGCTCTTATCCATGCACTCAAGAAGAGCAAGTTAATTACATGGGCAATCAAGAAAGACCAGGCAACTTCTCCAACAGCAACAACTTTGCAAAAAATTCACAAGGATGGAGAAATGGCCAGAATCAAGATTTTGGGTGGCACCAAGATGATGTTTCATTCCACAGACAACCTTCTTTCCAACAGCAGCAAAGTTACTCTTCAACTCAACACGAAGAAACAAGATTTGATGCTCTTCTTGAAGAAAAAGTACAATACTTTGTGAAATTACAGAAAGATAGCAAAGAAGCGGGAATAACTATTGATCCCGTACTGGCACAGATAGTAGAAAATTTAGTTAAATATTAGTCAGAATGGATCTCAGCAAAGGAACCCCACCCCGAAGAACTGTGTGACGACATTATTCAACAGGTAGGGGAAGGAACTGATGACAAACTGGCTAATGAAGAAGAGGAAACTGAAGAAACAAAAGAAAGAGAAGCTGAAGAAAAGGAACCAGAAGAAGCAAAAGAGAAAGAAGAAGAAGAAGGTGAAACAAAGTAGAAGAAGAAAAAGAAGAGGATGAAACAAAGAAAATTGTGCTAAAAGAAGAGAATGACTGTGAAGGGAAGGAAGAGGACAAAACATATGAGATTGTACATGATGTAATTGTAGAAGAAGAACAAGAAAAAGAAAAAGAGCGAACAAAGAATTAAGAAATGAGGGGAAGTAGTGGAGAATCCACCAGATCCTGACAACCCTCCGAAGGAAGGAAAAACAGGAAACATACAAAGAATCACAAAAGAAAGGCCTGCAAATACACCGACCTGCGCAGAGCAAAGAGAAAGAATCAGGCCAAGTGAATCAAATTCAAAGCCTAAAGTCAGACTGAGGACAAAGTGGTCAGACATATTCCATACCAAGGACCCTTGTGAAGCACAAAGAGTAAAATTTGACAAGTGTGAATTTCCCAAGCTTCAGGAGGAGAAGACCTATGCAACTTAGCAAAAGACTCCAAAGAAGAGAAAAGTGAAGACAAAGGAGTCAGCAACATGGTCAAACTCCAGACACAAGACCAAATGGGTAGATTCAAGACACATTCACAATTGGTCCGAGGCAAGAATATGGGTAGGGTCACTACCCAAAGGAGTCAAAGGTGCAGCGCAAAGGCTCGCTAAAGGATTTCAATATCACCCACCTTGAAAGAACAGGCGTAAAGCTATATGACGTAAAATGAGCGCTTCCTGGGAGGCAACCCAGAGATTTTTAAAAGTTTAATTTCATTGTTTTCAATTTTGTTTTTGTTTTTCGTTTGTTAATTAGGATTTTTAATTCTTAGGGTTTAGGAAATTTTCAAAATTGATTGGAATGAGTTTGTGGAAAACTAAAATTTTTAAAACAGTTGGAAGTAGCAGATAACTTGACTGAAAATTGCAAAATTTCATTCTGTTTTTTGTGCTTTACCTGTGCTGAGCGCAGGTAAAGTGCAAAAATGCAATTTAGTCATTGTTTTCTGCGCTAAGCGCAGATGAAGTGCAGCGGTATGGAATTTTTAAAAAAAATGAAACCTGCGCTCCACTCACGCTGAGCGCAGGTGGAGCGCGCTGTTGCTTAAATAGAACTAAAAACAAGGGGAAGATATTCGTTCTTCCTCCTCTATTTTCTCATGTACTATCTCTCTACTTCCTAAGCCATTTCTTTCTACTTTTTTTCCACTTATAAACTTCCTTCATTTTTGAATCTTTCAAGTTCAAGGTATGTCTTATTGTTTTTAAGTAGTTTTAACCGATTGAAATTTTCATTTTCCTCTGTTATTATGATTTGAACTGTAGGATAGCAACCTTAGGATTGTGAATGTGTATATTGTTGATTATTACTATCTTGGATGTGATTTTGGCTGTGTGGAACATGAAGAACAAGTTGTTTGATTGGAATGCTCTTTGTTTTGTAAGTTATTATGTTTGAAAGTGTTATGCTCTGATGGATTAAAATTTCAAACTTTCACTTTCCATGATTCACATTGAATGCTTGCAAATGATGGAGTTTAATTTGTTTATCTGAAGCCATTACCAATTGCATCTGAAATCTTTGCTGTGAATTTGACTGATTCTTTTGAAGGAATGTCTTTTGATTTTGCATGCAATTTGGTTAATCATATGCTTCAATGTTCTTCATGTACTATTGGTTGCAATAAGGCATCATTGAATTAGATGTTCTTCTTTAAAATAATTGTTGTTGTTTGACTTTTCAGATGCCTAGGATCAAATACACTGTTAGCCTTTCCCGTGGCTACAACTCACGAGGAAAAGGCATAAGGAAGAGGGTCAGAGATGAACCCCATTATGATCCCATGAGATTCAAGAGTGCACAGCCATAGCCGCCACTACCAGCTGACATCCCACTTCGAGCTTATATGGAGCACATCTGCAGGCAGAACTCCACCATCCACAAAAGGATTTCCCACCTTCAGAAGCATTTATACCAGACCCATACCCAGACATGTTGCCTGATGAGTTCCGGATATTCTTGCAATGGCCTAGGGACATGCCTATTCATCCAAGGGGAGGTGGAGCAGTAGCAGCTGGAGAACAGGACGAGGACTTACAGGATACAGAGGACGAAGATTGATACCGGTTTTTTCTTTCTTTTCTTCTTTTATTTTCTTTTATAGGATTAATTATTTGATTAATTAGAATTTTTTTTTGAATCTCATTTTTTTTAGGAATTAGGAAATAGAGATTTAAGGAATTTAATTTCAAATTCTTAAACTGGGCAGTCTAACTAACTGAATTAGGAAAGAAATAGGAATTTTGTGATTAAATCCATAATCAGTTAGGATTAGGATATTATGCAGGAAATATATCAAGGTAGTTAATTAATTTCAATAAGTGACTTCATCAAGGAAATTAGCCAAAAAGTCAGTGAGTTGTGAGACCAAACACTTGATATGAGAGTTTTCACCGCTGCTTGTCAATTGCCATTGCTTGAGTTTTTGGATTTTATTCTGCACATGAAAAATATGGAAGTGATAAAGGCAAATTTTGTGATTATAAATTATTTGCTCAGTGCCAAAAAGCCAACCCTTAAAAAAATTTTCCAATTTTTTTGGTAACCCATTTGAGCCTTAATGTTTCTTTTCTTATGCACCCCAACCAAAATTAATGTCTATATCCTGTCCCTTACACACTTGGGATAGAGAGCAAGGTGCAGTGGTGATAAATGGGAGAATTGGTTGGTTATTTGAAAGTGAATTACTGAAGAAAATACAAGAGCAGGCACAAGAATGCAAAAGTGAGGTTACTCCCTCAATGAATGAAAAAGAAAAACAAAAAGTAAAAAAGGGAGTGAATCACCAATCAAAAAGAAGAGGCCAGCTAAAATAATGCAAATCGAGAATGCAATGGGGAATTGAGAAAAAGTTCAAAAACAAGAAAAATTCAAAATGCTCTCTATTCCAATGTTTCTTTACATATCCAGAAAAACCCATGAGTTCTTGATAGCCCAGCCTCATTACAACCCAAGAAAGACCTTTTGATCCTTGTTGACCATGTGCATGTTTATTAACCATAAATGACTATCAATTTTAGTTGTTCAATTGCTGTGAAAAATTGAGGGAAACAATTACCCGTGAGCATGAGAGAATTCCTTGATTTATCACTTATTGTTTTGGTTACTATTTCTAAAAAAGTTTGAATGTATTTTTATCCTGTTCTGATTGAATCTTGGAAATATCACTTAATTCTGATTTTCAATCTGATATTTGGAAAGTGACAGCTGCCTAGCAAGAGGAGATGAAATTATTTTCCTTACTTAGTGAGAATCTTAACATGGGATTGAATCCATTTGATTGCAAAAGGTTTTCTTGCTTGAGGACAAGCAAGAAGCTAAGTTGGGGGGGATTTGATAAGTGCAAAATTTATGATAAATTCTTGTATAATTACAACAACTATCAAGGGTAAAATGCTAAGATTTATTCCCCAAATTACCTCTTTTTAGTAATAAATGCAGATTTTGTGATTATTTAATTCAAATTTTAATTTGATGCTACTTTGATAGAAAATCTGTTGATTTTGCAGATAAAAGGGAGGGTTTTAAATGGAGAAACAAGATAGCGTCTATTTGAAGAGAAGAATATGCAAGATAAGGTTTAAATGGTAGCTGATCAAGATAATTTCAGCAATTATTGGATAAAGATTCTGCAGATAAATTCTCAATTCAATTTGAAGATCAAATCAGCCACAAGATCAAACTACAAAGAGGGAAATAAGGAAAGCAGAACAAAACCAAAGATAAGATCAGGAAGAGATCAATATGAAAAAGAGGAATTAGGAAAAGCTGGAACGGTGAACTACGATCCACCTGCGCTTAGCGCAAGTGGAGCGCAACAATTAAATTGTTCTCTGTTCCTGCGCTTCATCTGCGCCGAGCACGGGTTTAAGCGGCAAGGAATACAAAAACAATTTTCAAAAGATTTCCAATAGATTTCTTCCAGATTTCGATAGCTTTCCAACTTCTATTTAAAAGACCTTTTGCATCGATCAAAGGAGGAGGCGGAGCAGAGCTAGGAGCTGAGAAAAGCGTGACAGTCTCTCCATGGTTTGTAATGGCTACCATGAGTAGCTAAACTCTCCGATATGATTGAATGTAGTCGCTTCAATCCCCAATTGTATTTGAATTCTCTCTGGTATTTATGAATCCCTATTTTTATAATATTGGTGTTTTCTATCTGTTCTTATGCTTAGCTTCCGCCGTTTGCCGGAGTTATAGGTTGGTTTTATGGGGCGCATTCGAGAGGTGGTTCTATAAAATCAATAGCGAGTTTGGGGGAGCCTAGACATAGGAAACTTGAATTCGATTGGAAAAAACACTTAATTCGCGACTGTGGAAACCAAGGTTAATAATAGCTTAAACAAATAGATCTTTAATCTGGGGTAATTTTCACTGTGGAGACCAGGGTAGATTATTTATTGAGTATTTCATATTTGTGGAGACCTTTGTGAATATAACTTTAATTTGTGCTTCAATATTATAATTGCATATTCATAAATATTATTGGGGTTCAAATACGAAAGGGGTGCGATAGACGAAATTCGATCATAGTTCAAGTAACCTGGTCAACCTATCTCAATTTATCGCTTTCTATTTACTATTGCAACTCTCACAAACAAACATTCATATTCTCTCACCTGATAGTTGTGACCACTAGTTTTTACAATTGAACTGTTCCCTTGGGATACGACAAACCCCTCTTACTATTATTCTGCTGCGATTCTGGTACGCTTGCCATAATTTCAACAGCGATACGCTCAAACTTGGCTGCATTACTGGCCCACAGATAAGCTCCCTTGCTTCAGCTGCAAGAACTCTGCCTCCTTTTTTCGACGACGATGGCAAGAAGTACTTCTCCAGAAATACCGCATGGAAGCTCTCCCAGGTAAGAGGGGTACCCGGGGAAGCAATGAGGGATATTGCTCCCTTCCCACCAATCTTTCGACGTCTCCCTGGAGCATGAATGCCGCAAACCGAACCCTGAGGTCATCAGCACAACTCATGACCTCAAAATCTTCTCCAAGGCATTGAGCCAGGAGTTTGCTGCCTCTGGGTCATAAGCTCCGGAGATGGATGGAGGATGATACTTCCAAAACTCTACTAGGCCTTGGACAAAGGGGTCTGTGGCCATAACTAGATAGGCGGTGGGTCTCCCTCAGACGTGTCTGGAGCTCTTGGAGAACAGCCGTGTACGTAGCAGTTTGTTCCCCAATAGCCGTGTACGTAGCAGTCTGTTCCCCAATAGCCATCGTAAGCATCCGGAAAAGCGGCTGCTATAGGATCAGGAGTCAGTGTAGGCATAGAAGAACCTTGGGGGGCGGCCTCGTCGTGTCCGCTAGCCATAATTCTAAACACATCATTAATGAAACATTGAGGTGATAAGTCTCCACATTTCACAACAATGCATATAAGATTACGATTAACTTCAGACAATCCTAACTATCCACAGTCCAATTGGATTGAACTGCTCTGATACTAAAATGTAACGTCATAATTTCCTAAATCCGAGAATTAATCCTGTTGGGAGCCAAATACCCGAAATTCTGAAATTATTTCGCGTCATTTAGATACCCTCAAATACACACATCATATAACGCTTAAGTCCCAACGATTACTTAAATAATACATGAAAATGTCAACTAATAATGTATAAATAATTGCCCATAAGGCTACAAGTTCATCCAGTATACAATAGTCATTTAGGATACCCCCATACATGTGCCCTAGCAAAAGAGAGAGCCTGAAGGCTACACATGTACAGTCATATCCCACAAAAGAATACATGTACAATACATCATAATCACCGGTCCGGTTTTAAAAACATTGCGGGTATGTGAACACACCTTTCAATATAACTTATGACTCATGGTATGAACATGTGCAATGTACTTTTAGACAAAATGCATGTGTTATACTCAATGGGCATGTTGGGATTTCATTGCAAAGGGATAGGACATTTATACCACATAGCTTTAATTGCACATTTATTTGGAAACATATTGTGGAATATTTTGTTGATTTGAAACTTGCCTATCACTTTTGTGACAATTCATTTTGACCACCTAATTCTTTACTTGCAAAGGAAGGCTTTGGGAGATTAGTCTTTGATCCAAGATCTAATCTCTTAGATTCTAAAGAATGCAAGGACAAGATGGTTCAAACTTCAATGAGAGAGTTTCCTAATCCCTATCTTAATTACCACTTGTTCATATCCTATGCTTTAAACCACTGATCTTTATGATTCCCAAGTTCTTTTGTTTATAATCGCTTGAAATCTATGCTTGGGGGACCATACTTATGGTTTCTTACTTTTGCCTTAGACTGTGGGGAGCTTTTTAAGGAAGGACAACTTGGGTTCCATGATTATAAGGAAAGTAACTTCTTAACCCTCTAATCCATTGTCATCCATCCCATCTTTCTACTCTTCACCTATTCACGTCTTTCTATATTGGTTTGTTTGTAGGCCCTTATCCATCATGTTTGAGATCAAATCCTTTCAAGGAGGAGGGAATGATAGCAAATGCCAAGAGGACAAGAACATAGAGTGCATGGATGATGCAAGCTAGGGCATGAAGAAGGACTATGTCCTTAATTTTAGAGGAGTTGGACTTTCCTTCATGGGGCATCTTAACCTTCCAATTTGATGGTCAAGACATAAAAATATTATTAGATAATTTTCCTTTTATTTAGTTTATTTTAATTTCTCTAATAGGCCACATGCCATAGCCTAAGTTCTTTAGTTGATAGTTTGTATTTTATTTGAGTTGTATTTTCTTCCTTACTTTTCATTTAACGAGGCACCTTCTATAAGGCCTAGGATAGGCTTGGGTTGTCCTCTCAAATCACCCATAAGATAGTTTAGCATTAAAATATATTTTTCCTTTCCCTTTTTCCACTCATGACCACTCCCATTAAGCTATAAATAAAGTGAGTCTCCTTGTATACATTTTAATGATAATTTTTAGTTAAAGCTCTTAGCTTATTTCCTCCTCTTGTGTGAGTTGAGAAGGCTTGGTGGTTGTTGCTTGAACATGGTGGATCTTGCCTGGCTCCAGGAGCTAGTGGAGATTCTGCACTAAGATTTATCTGCAGAAGGGATTGCCTTCTTCAGTTGCGTCTTCCTCATCTCAATCCTCTTCGTTTTCAATTTTATTCTTCTCTTTAATTTTCATGTTCAATTCGGTTTTCAATGCTTGTTCAGTGTTGTATGCGCTAATTTCCTTGCTCTTTTATGTGTTAATATAACAATTATGTTCGAGCCAGGCAGGATCCCTACGAGTGACAAAACTCTACCTCTGAGTATTTAACACAGTTGCATACCCAGGGCTGAAACTCGAGACCACTGGTTTAAGCTGGAACAACCCCTTACCAAATGATTCACGTGCTTGGTGATCTATGCTAGTGGTTTTAAAAGCTAGAACCTAGTATTTTTTGAGCTTTTATTTTTTTTCGTAAGAGCAACAATGAACATTGTGTCTAGTATTAACAACTTCACATAATTGGGGCATCTTTTAATTTTCATTTTAAGTCTTTTTTTAAGAATGACAAGCGTGTTCGACACTTGGTGGATTTGGATCCTCTGTAGCGAGGTAGCTTTCTATAACAAAATTAGCTCCTAAATAACTAGGAAATAGCTACAGGATAATTCCATCGTTAATATCAATACCTATTTTCTAGCTATTCTGTGGCTAAAGTAGCTGCAACGCGGGAATGCGTGTTCGCACTTGGTCATACCAATGGAACAAACAAATCTCGTTGCAGTACAGAAGACATGTAGGCGACTACAAACAAGTTCATTTGACTACCGAAGCCAAAGAAAAAATTTAGTGCACAGTACAATACAATAGAAATATAGAATTGAATTATAACAAAAGAAAAAAATTTAAATTGAATTTTGTCGTCATAATTTATCTTTTTTAATAGGGTAAAATATGTTTTTGGTCATTGTAAAATCAGCGAGTTTTGTTTTTTTGTCCCTCCAATTTTTTTTAATAGTCATCCCAATTTTTTTTTGCTTTTAGTCCCTACCCTTTTTTTTGCATGTTTCTGGAGCTGAGTTGTCATGTTCTCTTTCTTAAGACCCAAATCCTACGTGTCCTTTGACTCTGACCTGGACTAATCACTTGCAAATATAAGGAGATTCCCAAGGTCTTTCTTCCCCAAATGTGAAGCCTCCCCTGCGTGCCCTAATTTCTGCCATTGCTGCGTTGCAGAGAAAGTGGATTCTTCAAAGAAGCCATGAAAACGAAAAAGCTATGGTGCTGAGAAGAGTTCTGCTGCTTGCAAGTGTTAATCCTCGTCCTCCATAGCGCGAAGGATGTACTGTGCGTGTGGTAAGGAAGTGACCCCTGTTGAAGTCAAAATCCGTAAGAAATCCCGGGAGGATGTTCTGGAGATTGCCCTAACTGGGATGTAAGTAGCGCATGAGTGTGTATTTCTGATTTAAAAATTGTTGCTTCTTCCCCTACTCTTATCCGATTTATTCTCATTATACAAAAAGAGAAGAATTGGATTTTTTTCATTGGGCTGATGACGAGGCTTCTGAGCAAGGAAAAAGATTGGACGACATGGAAAATATTGTGCAAGAACATGAACACTTGAAAAGGAAAATAGGGAAGCTGTAATTGAATTTAAGTGGTGAAAGGAGGAAGGTGATGGGTCTATTATTGTACTTTCCAGTATTGTGGCCAAATTGATGGCAATTGCCACATGCATATCTGGTATGTGATCTTTTTAACCTACTTGGATTGGGGTCCTCATGAGGTTCTCTCCTCCTTAACTTTTTGGGCCTTCCAGGACCTTGCTTATAAGTGGGAGGCAAGATTCTACGTCCTTCCACCCTTGTCCACATGAGGCAAGGTACTGGGTCCTTCCACCCTTGGCCACATGTCTTGACCATTGATTGGTAATATTGTTTGGCCATAGCATAATTCATAACAATCTCTTTTATAGTATCTATGAACATAAGTCTCAGGCCTCTCCCTCTTATAACTAATAGCACTCACAACATGTCTACAGGGAATGCCTACCAAATCCCAAAAATTACAGGTGCGGGAATGTTTAGACAGGTCTACAACAAATTTTTCTGGTAACAAACTGTGTGTGACCTCAAATTTTAACCCATCAACCCATGTAGGAAACCAATTGGCAGAATGTTCAACTTCCCTATCTAACCTCATCCTTAGTTTAGCTAAAACTTCACCAGGATATTTAGCAAGTTTTTGTTTAAGGGTTGGAAATCTAGTCATAACATAAGTCCTAAATTCAAACATTGTTATTATATGTTTGTCCCTAGCTAGTAGTATGGTGCTGTTAAATGATTCACAAATGTTATTCATTAAGAAATCACATTTCAGATAGAAGGAGAATGCATGCTTACACCAATTTTTAGTGGGGATAGCTTGAAGCCACTCAAAAGCTTTCTTGTCAACTTCTTTGATCTCATCCATCTTCTTCACCCAGCCCTCATAGTATGTTGACTTAGGTGCTACCATCATTAAATCTCTAAGCAGTGTCCCTCCACCAAAATGTTTCTTGAAATTTGCATACAAATGCCTCAAGTAGAACCTTTTCTCAACCCCATTCAACATCTCTTCAAATGTAGGGATTAATCCCTATAATAACATTAAATAAGGTACATTAGTCAATTCATAAAAGCTATACTTAATCTGAAAAAAAATTGATTTAGAGTCATACCTTTTGTTGATCTAACATAAAAACCCATCTGTTGGTTGTTATATCCCCAACGTCTTCCAACAGTAATGTTAAAAACCACTCCCAACTCTCTTTAGTCTCATTCTCCACCACAACAAAATCTAGTGGGATGTATTGGTCATTGGGGTCCCTCCCCATAGCAATTAAAAGCTGCCCCCATATCTTGTTTTTAAATGGCACCTATCCACACCAATAAAAGGCTTGAACCCTTTAACAAACCCTGTTTTGCACCCCTCAAGGCACATGTAAAAGCTACCAAATTTAGGTATCAGGTTGGGGTTTGGCCTTTCCAGCTACAACTTGCATGTGTTCCTTCCACAAGAATATCTTAATTCTTCACTATAACTCCATAGCAAACTGTACTGCATGTCATCATCTCCCTCTACTAATTTCTTAGCCATCTTTTTTGCCCTCCAAGCCACAACCATAGATATCCCATCTGCATAACCGTCCTTATATCACCAATTATATCACACAATCTTACATTTTGTCCACTCCTGAACTTATTTTCCACAACCTTACCCAGCCATTTCGATTGGCATTTTTGTTATTGAAAACCCTTCCACATCTGTGTGTAGGGACTAAAGTTTTTATCATGTATGTTGCACTGCCACCTACCTTACTCACCAAAGCAAGGAAATCACACTCTTGTTTGCATCTCACCCTAACCCTGACCTTATCATTCTTTTCAAACTGCACCTCTCTGCCATTTAAAACAGAATGCTCCAAAATAACATCCTTGAACTCACGTAATGAAGCAAACTCCATACCCAACCTGAATTTGAAATATCTGCACATATCTTCCTTCCTAAACCTCTCATATTTGGGCCTACTGTCATCTTCACCTCCAGAGCTATTATAGTCACTTTCCAACTCTTCACTATGGTACTCATTCTCCATTTCATGTGTTTGTCCATCAATACCCTCCAACAGTAGAGGATGATTCATTAAACCCCCTTCACCAGAAGCTTCATCATTCCTTCTTAAACCTCTTACAATTGGTCTTCTTCTTGGAACAAACTTCCTCCTTAGCCCAGTTGGCTTAATGATAAGTGTAAAATATGCGTTGTTTTCCTATAGTTTTTGTTACACTTATCAAGGTCAAAATATTAATTATGCCCAAAATTATCCCTTTTTGTTAATATTTATAATAATTGTAATTATTTGGTTTAAATCTGAATATGATGCTATTTTTAAATAGAAATATGTTATTTTATGCAGATTTACAGAAGATTTGAAATGAGAGAGAAAATAGCATCAGAAAGGAGGGCGTTTGCAGATTCAAAATTTAAATAAAGACCAAATAAAGAGGAGATTAACAGTTAGTTAATCAGAGAATCTTGTGGATAACTTCTCCAATTCAAATCCAAGCCAATCAAATACAAAATCAATCCAGAAAAAGGGAAATAGGAAAACCAGTCAAGCAAAGGTAAGATCAGAAAGAGATCAAGAAGTTAGATCAAGATCTGAAGAAAGTCTGCAATGCATGACACGCTTCACCTGCACTTAAGCGCAGGTGGAGCGCAACAACAGATCAGTCGCGCTTCATACGCGCTAAGCGTATATGAAGCGCAGGACGCGCAACAGCTTTTAAACCTAGATCCAGATTGATTTCTTGGAGGAGAATTAGGGTTTTCCCACTCTATAAATAGGGCCTTTTGCATAGATCAGAAAAACACAGAAAACAGGGAGAGAGAGTAGTTCTAGGATTGAAGAAGGTGACAAATTCTTCAGTGGTTTGTAATGGCTACCATGAGTAGCTAAGCTCTCCCGTAGGATTTGATGTAGTGGATTCAATCCCCAAGTGTATAAGAATTCTCTTGTTTTTAATTATGATTCTCTTTTTGTAATTATCGGTATCTTTATGCTGTTTGTAATGCATTGCCTCTGCGCGCGCGCCGAGGTGGTAGGCTAGTGCTCTGGATACAAAAAGTGGAACTCCGACTAGTATTAAAGTTAGGTGAGCATAGAGATGTCTATGAAGCTTAATCTCCTATTGCTAAAGATACTCGTTTGGTTCATATCGTATTATAGTTCTTCGCTGCGATTGAAGCGTTCAGTGAGTGACACATCCCTTCATAGTTGTTCGATAGGAAGGTATGGATTAAATTGATAGCGCTGATTGCAAAATACGGGGAATGTTCGGGGTCGCCAAGCCACTTTGAATGCCCGCAGAGAATAGCTTTTGGTGTTTAATTATGGTGTTATAGGGGAATTTGCGGGTACGATAATTGCCAGGCATGCCTTATAATTATTGTAGTTAGACAATGCTAAGGTAATTATAAGTATAATCATAATTAAAGGAAGGGATTCACATACACGAGGGGGAGATGAAACGAAGTCAAATCCTAATCCAAAGTATCCTTTTCTCTCATCTCAATTATCTGTTTATTATTCTGCATACAACCAATCTCATTTTTAAACTGTTTTCTTGAAAATTCAATCACTAATACTTTACTAATTAAAACCGCTCCCTGTGGATACGATATCTTACTTACTACGATTACTGTTGGACTTTTGGTACACTTGCTAGGAATCCATCAAGTTTTTGGCGCCGTTGCCGGGGAGCGGTGTCTCAATTTGTAGTCTTAGGAGGTCAAATTTTCAAAATTTTATTTTAATTTTAATTTTCATTTTATTTCCTATTTTTTATTATTTTCGAAAAAAAAATATATTTATTTGTTATCTTATCCTATTTCTAGCTTCTTTGTTATGCTTTTAAGAAGCCAGGTGTCTCCAAAGCAATTGAATTTTGATCCAGAAATCGAGAGGACAACCAGGAAGAATAGAAGAAGAAGAAGGAGGAGGATAATAGCAGACGAACCTCAAGACATGGCAGGAGTACAACCTAGAAGGACTTTAGGGGATTATGTCAGAAATCAAGGCCCTCGCTATCATTCTAGCATTATGCTACCCGCAACTGCAAAAACCTTGGAGTTGAGAGCTTCTCATCTCAACCTCATAAATGCAAATCAATTCGCAGGATTGGATCATGAGGATCCACATAATCATCTTTCTAATTTTTATGAATTGATAGGCACTATGGGATTTGAAGAAGGAGACTTAGAATCTATATACTTACGTCTTTTTCCTTTCTCTTTGATAGGTAAAGCAAAAGAATGATTGAAGTCTCATCCAAATCAAAGCTTATATGCTCGGGAAATTGTGGAGGAAAAGTTCTTAAATAGATTCTTTCCAGCAGGAAAGCACATCCAAGCAAAAGCAGAAATATCCACCTTCATGCAAGGAACAAATGAACCACTTTGTGAAGCCTAGCAAAGATACAAGACCCTGCTAAGAAAATGCCCGAATCATGGTTACGAAGATATTGCCCAATTGAATATCTTTTGCAATGGACTCAGACCAGATTCCAAATCCTTCATTGACGCTTCAGCAGGAGGAACTATCTTGTCCGTGGAACCAGAAAGAGCCGTGATGATCATTGAAAACATGGCTCATAATGACAAACAGGCTCAACATGGAAGGCAACCAGTACAGATGCAGGCAAAAGGGATGCTAGAGCTCAATTCTAATGATGCTATCTTAGCTGAACAAAAATTTCTTAAGAGGCAATTAGAGGCACTCACAAAAACTTTAGAAGCACTTCCTCAGCAACTAAAAGCTGTTCATACCCAACCAATTCAGATCCAACCAATGAACTGTGACTTCTGTGGAGGAGACCATCCAAATGGTCAATGTTCTTTTCAAGAGACACAAACAGAACATGTTAACTTCATGGGAAATAAGAGAGGGCAAGGAAGTTTCTCCAACAACAACAATTACTATTCTCAAGGATGGAGGAACAACCAAACCAATTCTGGATGGGGTCAGAATGGTGGGAATAGACAGACTCCTTACCAACAGTAACAACCTTCAGTGAATGACAAGATTTCTAGGTTGGAGGAAAAGATTTATGCATTCATATCGGGCTTTGAAGGGTATAAAAAGAACAATGATGCATCACTCAAGGCGTTGGAACATCAAGTGGGCCAGTTAGCACAAGACATGGTAGAATTCAAGAAGAGCCACTTTTCAGCGCATACTCTTAGCAACCCCAAGGAACAATGTAATTTGATTGCTACTGATGGCAACATATCAGAAGATAGTGAGGTGGATGAGGACATTATCATAGAGGAACATTTATCCCAAGAAGAACAAGTCCATGAACAATGTGAGACAGAAGAAAGCCAAGGGGCAGTGACAGATGAAGAAGAGAAGAAGGTACCCAAGGAGGTCGTCATCACAGAAAAAGCGCTTGACCCAGGTAAGTTTACTATACCATTGACTATTGAGAATTTACCTACCACTCATGCTTTATTAGATCTTGGAGCAAGCATCAATTTGATGCCGCTTACGTATTTTAACAAGTTGAGTGATGTGAAGGTCAAGCCTGCTGATGTAGAACTATTGTTTGCAAATAAGTCCACTCAAAGCCCTTATGGGATAATAGAGGATTTACCTGTTCGAGTGGACAAGTTTGTTTATTCAGTAGATTTTATCATTGCAAAGAGAGAAGAAGTAGATGCTGATGCCCCCTCATATTGGGAAGACCTTTCATGAAATCTGCCAAATTAATTGTTGATATTGATAAAGGGGAATACCAGGTAAGTTCCAATGATGAAAGTATCATCTTTCATATTGATAAAGGAAGCCCCAAGATCTTACAACCTCCACAAAAAAGTTGAAATAGATTCTGCTGATGGGATCTATCTGTAACACCCGTGTTTTTCCGATTTACCCATTTTTCCCGTTTTTGCTGTTTTAAGCGTTTTAATGGATTTTAAATGATTAAAATTATTTTTTTTATTTTCAAAATTTATATTTTTGGATTCAGTATTAAAATTCCTATTTTTAGGAATTTTCTGGGAATTTTTGAGATTTTTTTCCTGCAAAAATTGACCTTTTTGCCCTCCGGTACCCTGACCCGGGCACGAATACTCTTGATCCGGGCCAGAAAAAATTGCACAAACCTTCTTTTCTCCCCTGAAAAATGCGCTGAACAGCATGGTGCATGTATGCCACTTGTCCATGTCTTCCTTCACACCATTAACTCTATATAAGGGAGATGGCTTCACTTTATGGCCATTTTTCACACTTAGCCATCTTCTCCACCTACCCATTTTCTCTCTTCTTCTTCTTCTTTCTCCCTTGCTGGCCGCGCACCACCACCCCCTTTCTCCCCAAAATTTCTCCATCTCCACCCAAATCACCAACCAAGCTTAAGTCCCATTCTTGGATTTAAGCTAAAAAATACATACTTCTACCAAAATTCACTTGTTGGAGGCTTGAAGGAGGAGCTTGAAGGGGCTGTTGGAGGAGGAAAAATCTGCACTTATTCTATTGAAGATCTAAGGTAAAGGGGGGGGGGGAGAACTTGAACTCTAGTAGGCCATGTAACTAGAGTCAAGGATTTGCCCTTGAATCCTTGCTTTTTCTCTTGTTTTTCTCTTGAAAAATCAAACCTTTGAGCTTGTTTTTAAGAAAATATTTTCGGTCTTGATGAGCTGGGTTATTGTTGTTGTTTGCATGTCTTTGATCTTGCTTGGATTGTTGTTGATAGTTGGATTGTGTTGCATGCAAGCCAAGGAAGGATTTTGTTGAAAAATCCCTCCTTTTTCCCCTTAAGCTCTCGGCCAAGAGAGGAAGAGGTGGCTGCATGTGTGCAAAAATTATTTTGATGGTTTGGATGTGATTATGTGATGGATCTATGTACATGCATGTGGTTGATCTTAAGTGGAAAATTGATTTGGTGATTTATCTTGAAATAATGATGTTTTGAGCTTGAAAAATACAAGTTTGAGCCTGAGCATGTGCATGTGTGATTTGGATGGTTTGAAATATCCTATTTGATGTTTAAAATACATGGATGAGATTATGTGTGATTTTGGCAAAGATTGGAGAAAGAAAGAAAAAAAATGAAATTTGGATGAACATTCAAGCTTGTTCTTGAAGTTCATGAGAATTCATTAAGTGTAAGGGACTAAAAGTTAAAATTTTTACAAAAAGGGGCCAAAGTGCATGTAAGTTAAGTTTTTAAAATAATTAGTTAAATTCGGATTTCTAATTTAATTAATAAAAAGTCTATATAAAAGTCATGCTTTTAAATTACTAAGAGTAAAAATGGGCTCTCATGGGTCCAATAACACTTAGGCTTTTTATTTTAGTCTAAAGTATTTAAATAAAAAAACCTAGTTTTAAATTAATTAAATAGGAATAATCTAAATTGTTTAGATTAAGCCTGAAATTATTGATAACAATAATTAATTTAATTACTTAGGTTGATTAACCTAAAATTATCTAATATAATTATAATTTATTAATTAAGTAATTAATCACTAAGGATGATTAAGAGCAAATTAATTATGATTAATCTTAATTAAGCATATTTAGAGATTAATCGGGATATTAAATAAGGATTAAGCCTTAATTAAGGAAGGCCAAGGTTAATCTAATTATTGAAGATAAATTATACTTCAAAGTTAAAATTTAATCTTAATTAATTGTATAAAGAGGGAAAAGAAATTAGTAAAAGCCTCTCAAAAGACATTCCATAAATCTTAGTAAGTATAGGAATTAAGTGGACATAATTATCAAGGGATATTAGTATAAACTACCATAAAAGAATACAACCAACACTCCCTCTGCATAAGACTTGAGAAGCTTAGAGAGGGAGAGAGTGTGTCTTCGATTCAAGAAAGGGTTGATGCTCCCAAAAGAAAAGCAATGAAGTTATGAAGTGGTACTGTGATATGTGTTGATGATGATGAGGAAAAAGATTCGATCAAAAGTATCAGTATTGATTTTATGACATGCATCATAAGGCATAACGTGATGATCAAGGTTGAAAAGCCTTACGACCTATATGGCAATAACGCCCTAGTACAGCGTGAAACTGGATGGGACGGGTGCACTGGGTTTGGCAAGAAACACCAGCGGCTGCAGGGGGCCACGCACCTGAGGATAAGTCGAGTCCCGAAATGGCACAAGTGGCATAGGCTCGCCTCCTATAGTCGTGCACGCGGAGATCAGGCTTGACTATCCTGTCGCTCTCAAGTTTTCCTGATCAGTGTGAGTTTGTCTGGAAGTCGGGAAAAATTCAAATCGTCCTGGCCGGAGATTTTGAGCAATGCTCTTCGTACCAAATTACTAGTACACACAATACTCCTGACTAATTGCATATATGGTCGAGCAGTGGCTGGGTGCCCTGCTATTGGTTCTGCTTTCCCCGGGCCCTCATGCATTGGTTATCTGCATCATGGCAAGCATAAATTGCATACTTGTGATAGTGATTGTGATTGTGTTTGTGTTGTGATTGTGATTGATATTTTGTGAAAATGATGTAACGCTTTAGTTACGTTGTCCTACTTGCTAGAGAGTTCATGCGATGTTCTCACCCTTCCTTTCTCTTCTATTCTCCGTTATTGTATTTTCTTGCGACTGCCAGTTGGATTTGAAGAGGATCAGAATGTCGGCAATGAGGGTAATCTTGAGGTGGGAGCCACGGGGGCAGTGGCGGATCACCGACGTTCCTAGGAGATGCGTGTTTACGGGGGACGTCCGCGTCACCATATCTCATCCTGGTCATTTCCCCCTCATCCCAGAGATCGTCTTCACAGTGCCTGTAGTTTTAGAGTTTGAGACGCCACCGAGACTTCGTCGAGTCAATACATTTCTCAACCGCCATCGTCACTGTCCAGTTCCATCGACTTCTTCCCAGTCGTCTAGGATGGCTACCATGGAGGAACCTGAGTCCCCACGATACACTCCCGGCCCGGAGGCTTTCGACTTCACCACCTGTTCGTTTTAGTGGGTTTGGTCGTTCCCCTACTGCTGAGCCTGATCTGATTGTCATCGACGACTCCTCATCTGAGGAGGAGGAGGATCCGGAGGAGGATCCAGAGGAAGACCCCGAGGAGGAGGAGCAGATTGAGGATTCTTCAGACGGTATTCCTTCAGAGGCATTCAGGATGATCACCATCCCAGATATTGGGAGGAGGAGTCGTAGGTCTGCCCCTATTGGGTCAGACGACGACGAGTAGAGATTTGTAGTAAGGATGGTTTTGACTCTAGTGGTAGCAGCTCTGATCAGAGTCCTCTTATTTTGTATGTACTTGTAGAGGTCACATGTATTCTACTACTAGAACTCTCCTTTTGTATGGTGGTGTTATATTTTGAGGATTTCCAGACATTTATGGTTATGATGATATGTACATGTATATATATTTACCACGTTCTGCTTATGCTTCATTCTGTGAGTATATCTGTGTGTATGTTAATCTGGTATGAAAGATGATTTGGTCGACTAGTGTTTTTAGAAAATGAATTTCAGATTAAGGTAAGGCTATTTTATGAATACTTAAAATGAATTTAGAGAGAGTTAGGTTGATAATGACTAAAGCTCTTTTCAAAAAAAAAAAATCCCATATTTTCCAAGTATTATAAACGATAGTTAACGGTAACGTGTCGTAATGCGATATTCTTAGTTGCGTAACTAAGGGTGTCACATTTTAGTGGTATCAGAGCTGTTCTTTCCTTTTGGCCTTGGGTATGGCCTATGATACTCTTTCCTCTGTGTTTGCTCTGTGTGAATTGCTTGTTGTGTGGATTGATTGACTTGTGTGGATTGTTTGCTCTTATATTACTACTTTGTAATGTAAGAAATTGTGTGTAGGATTAATTGTTCTTGCTTGAGTGGTCCTGCGTAAAATAGAAGAGCTAAAGTACCCTGTGAATGTAGGACTCGATGGCAGGAAGGAATAATCCTGTAATGAACGACATCTTGGGCAGGATTGCTGATGTCCTGGAAAACCAACAGCAAACTATAAATGAGATGCACCAAGCCCGTCAACAGCCCAATGTCCCCGATGCCTATCGCGGATTATCAACCTTTAAGAAGAATAACCCACCACAGTACAAGGGGGGCCACGATCCCGATGGATCTCAGTTGTGGTTAGAGGAACTAGAGAAGATTTTCTTAGCTATGGGATGCCCGGATGAACAGAAGGTGACTTTCGCTACGTTCATGATGGTAGGAGAGGCGCAGCATTGGTGGGAGTACGCAAGGCGTCAACTGGAGGCTTCAGGGAGATTGATCACCTGGGTGCTATTCAAGGAGACTTTCCTCCAAAAGTACTTTCCCACCGATCTAAGGAAAAGAAAGGAAATAGAATTCTTGAGGTTAGAACAAGGAAACATGACCGTAGGCGAGTATGCGGCAAAATTTGAGGAGCTGTCCAAGTTTTGCCCATATTTCCAGCAAACCCTAGATGACGAATCCAAGTGCGCTAAATTCGAAAGTGGACTGAGACCAGAAATCAAACAAGCTATAGGGTACCAACAAGTTACTGAGTTCTCAAAGATGGTAAACATGTGTCGGATTTTTGAAGATGACACGAAGGCGAAGCAAGCCCAATGGAAGAGTCCTGGCCCACAGAGGAATAAGCCCAAATTCCAACAAGACAGAAGGAAGCCCTATTATGTTCCAAGGAACAACTCAGGTTCATCATCAGGAAGTGCCGCAAGACCTCAATCCGTAGTGGCGAGCAGGACAATTCAACGAGCAGTACTGGCAACAACTCTGGCAATTGCCCTCGCTGCAAGAAGAATCATCTCTTGACGGATTGCCCATACAAAAACCAACCTGTCAATCTGCCAAATGAAAGGATTTGTTTCCAGTGCAACCAAAGTGGCCATATTAGGAGAGGCTGCCCAGTTTTGAAAGGACGCGGTAATGGTAGTGGTAGTAGTGCTGCAAGTGCCCCTGTCTCGAACCTGAATGCACAAGCTGGGAGACCCAGGACCAGAGGCAGAGTATTCACAATGAACGGTGCTGAGGCTGCGAGATCCGAGGATCTGATCCAAGGTAAGTGCTTCATAAGTGGAATTCCTTTAATTGTATTGTATGACTCGGGTGCGACGCATTCTTTTATTTCTCTGGAGTGTGTGAAACGATTAAATTTGCCTGTGGTTAGATTACTTTATGATTTGATTGTCTCTACTCCTACTGCTGAACCCGTTATTACTTCGATGACTTGTTTGAATTGTCCAATCATTGTTGATGATAGAGCCTTTTCTGCTGATTTGATTTGTTTACCTTTTTCTAAACTTGATATTGTTTTGGGGATGGACTGGTTATCTTCCAACCGAGTCCAACTTGATTGTTATAACAAAACTGTTGTGTTTGATTCTTCTTCTCCTTCTACCCTACTCTTGTAAGTACGAGATTCTTGTCCGCCAACCAAGTGAATGCTTCTTTGAGAGAAGGAGCTCAAATCTACATGATACATTCTTCTTTGGAGGAAGAGCGGGAATCTGACATTAACAAACTGCCTGTGGTGAGAGATTTTCCTGAAGTGTTTCCTAACGATATCCCTGGTTTGCTGCCAGAACGAGAAGTGGAGTTTAGTATAGAGCTGGTACCTGGAACCGGACCTATCTCTATAGCTCCATATAGAATGTCTCCTTTAGAGTTGGCTGAGTTGAAGAAACAGTTGGAAGAGTTGTTAGGGAAACAGTTTGTTAGACCTAGCGTATCCCCTTGGGGAGCACCAGTATTGTTAGTGAGAAAGAAAGATGGTAGCATGAGGCTATGTGTGGACTATCGTCAGCTCAATAAGGTGACGATAAAGAATAGGTATCCTTTACCTAGGATAGATGACTTGATGGATCAATTGAAGGGAGCAACTGTGTTCTCGAAAATTTACCTTAAGTCAGGTTATCACCAGATACGTGTTAAGTCTGAGGATATTCCGAAGACAGCCTTCAGAACACGCTACGGGCATTACGAATACTTAGTGATGCCGTTTGGTGTAACCAATGCACCTGCAGTCTTCATGGATTATATGAACCGAGTTTTCCATCCTTATTTGGACAAATTCGTTGTGGTCTTCATAGACGACATTCTCATATATTCCAAAGATGAGGAAGAACACGCAGAGCACCTTAGAATAGCTTTACAAACCCTGAGAGATAAGAAGTTATATGCTAAGTTATCTAAGTGTGAGTTCTGGTTGAAGGAAGTGAACTTCCTAGGTCACGTGATCTCTAGTGGGGGAGTTAGCGTTGATCCAGCTAAAGTAGAGACTGTGCTACAATGGGAAGCACCAAGGTCTGTAACAGAGATAAGAAGCTTTTGGGATTAGCTGGTTATTACCGAAAGTTCATTGAGAACTTTTCTAGGATAGCAACCCCTTTGACCCGCTTGATCAGAAAGGACCAACCTTTCATCTGGAACCAGAAGTGTGAGGATAGCTTCCAAGAGTTAAAAGGAGATTAACCTCTGCACCAGTTTTGGTTTTACCTGACCCACAGGAAGGTTTTGAGGTGTATTGTGATGCTTCAAAGCAGGGATTAGGCTGTGTGTTGATGCAAAAAGGGAAAGTAGTGGCTTATGCTCCAAGACAACTAAGGACACACGAAGTAAACTATCCCACACATGATCTAGAGTTGGCAGCTATAGTTTTTGCCCTAAAGATTGGAGACACCATCTGTATGGCTCAAGGTTTAAGGTTTTTAGTGATCATAAGAGCTTGAAATACCTGTTTGATAAAAAGAGTTGAACATGAGACAAAGGAGATGGATGGAATTTTTAAAGGATTATGATTTTAACCTGCAATATCACCCTGGGAAGGCCAATGTGGTGGCCGATGCCTTGAGTAGGAAATCCTTACATATAGCGACAATGATGATTAAAGAGTTAGAGCTGATAGAAGGATTTAGGAACCTGAACCTGGAAGTTGGGTTTAGCCCTAAGAGTGTAATTCTAGGAACCTTGAGGATTTCGAGTGATTTCCTGGAACAAGTTCGAGTAGCACAGGAAAAGGATCAACCTTTGCAAGCCTTGAAGGATTTAGTTCCTAAGAAAGGAAAATCAGAGTTCTATAAAGGTACCGATGGCATTATTAGATTCAAAGATAGGATATGTGTACCTAATGATAGAGAGTTGAGGAAGCTGATCTTGGAGGAAGCTCATAAAAGTAGATTGAGTATTCATCCTGGAGCGACTAAGATGTACCGAGATCTGAAAAAGATGTTTTGGTGGTCTGGTATGAAAGGGAAGTAGCTGAGTACGTGGCATCTTGTTTAGTTTGTCAAAAAGCTAAGATTGAACACCAACGACCATCAGGAGAGTTGCAACCTTTGGATATCCCTGAATGGAAATGGGATAACATCTTTATGGATTTTGTGGTAGGTTTACCTAGAACCGCGGCGGGTTTTGATGCTATATGGGTGATTGTTGATAGATTGACAAAATCTGCCCATTTTCTACCCATCAATATCAAATCCCCTTTAGAAAAGTTGACCCAGTTATACATTAGGGAAGTAGTGAGATTACATGGGGTCCCATCCAGCATTGTGTCAGATAGAGACCCTAGGTTTACATCTAGATTTTGGGGAAGTTTGCAACAAGCTCTAGGATCTAAGTTGAGGTTTAGTTCAGCCTATCACCCACAAATCGATGGTCAGTCTGAACGAACCATCCAAACATTAGAGGATTTGTTGAGAGCGTGCGTACTGGAACACCAAGGAAGTTGGGATTAGTTGTTGGCACTGATCGAGTTCACCTACAATAACAGCTTCCATTCTAGTATTGGGATGGCACCTTACGAAGCCCTGTACGGCAGAAAGTGTAGGACACCCCTGTGTTGGTTCGAGTCTGGCGATGGCCTAGTTTTGGGGCCTGAGGTGATCCAGCAAACCACGGAAAAGATTAAGATGATTCAGGAAAAGATGAGAATCTCGCAGAGCAGGCAGAAGAGTTATTATGATCAGAGGAGGAAACCCCTGGAATTCAAAGAAGGAGATCACGTATTTTTGAGAGTTACACCAACGACTGGGGTTGGCCGGGCAATGCGATCTCGAAAGCTTACACCTAAATTCATTGGTCCTTATCAAATTTTGAAAAAAATTGGTCTTGTTGCCTACCAGATAGCCCTACCACCTTTCCTTTCAAACCTGCATAATGTGTTTCATGTGTCACAACTCCGGAAATATGTTCCTGACCCTTCACATGTCATAGAACCCGATATAATACAATTAAAAGAAAACCTAACTTATGAGGCGTTACCTGTGAGAATCGGAGACCGAAGGGTAAAGCAACTGAGAGGGAAGGAGATTTCGTTGGTAAAAGTCATCTGGAGTGCGACCGACGAGGGTAACGCGACTTGGGAAGTAGAAGAGCAGATGAGAAAGTCTCACCCTCAATTATTTCAAGAAGGTACACAAATTTCGAGGACGAAATTTCTTTTAGTGGGGAGGATTGTAGCACCCGTGTTTTTCCGATTTACCCGTTTTTGCTGTTTTAAGCGTTTTAATGGATTTTAAATGATTAAAATTATTTTTTTTATTTTCAAAATTTATATTTTTGGATTCAGTATTAAAATTCCTATTTTTAGGAATTTTCTGGGAATTTTTGAGATTTTTTTTTCTGCAAAATTGACCTTTTTGCCCTCCGGTACCCTGACCCGGGCCCGAATACTCTTGATCCGGGCCAGAAAAATTGCACAAACCTTCTTTTCTCCCCTGAAAAATGCGCTGAACAGCATGGTGCATGTATGCCACTTGTCCATGTCTTCCTTCACACCATTAACTCTATATAAGGGAGATGGCTTCACTTTATGGCCATTTTTCACACTTAGCCATCTTCTCCACCTACCCATTTTCTCTCTTCTTCTTCTTCTTTCTCCCTTGCTGGCCGCGCACCACCACCCCCTTTCTCCCCAAAATTTCTCCATCTCCACCCAAATCACCAACCAAGCTTAAGTCCCATTCTTGGATTTAAGCTAAAAAATACATACTTTTTACCAAAATTCACTTGTTGGAGGCTTGAAGGAGGAGCTTGAAGGGGCTGTTGGAGGAGGAAAAATCTGCACTTATTCCATTGAAGATCTAAGGTAAAGGGGGGGGGGGAGAACTTGAACTCTAGTAGGCCATGTAACTAGAGTCAAGGATTTGCCCTTGAATCCTTGCTTTTCTCTTGTTTTTCTCTTGAAAAATCAAACCTTTGAGCTTGTTTTTAAGAAAATATTTTCGGTCTTGATGAGCTGGGTTATTGTTGTTGTTTGCATGTCTTTGATCTTGCTTGGATTGTTGTTGATGGTTGGATTGTGTTGCATGCAAGCCAAGGAAGGATTTTTGTTGAAAAATCCCTCCTTTTTC
This sequence comes from Sesbania bispinosa, assembly GCA_026901365.1. Classification (NCBI taxonomy): domain Eukaryota; kingdom Viridiplantae; phylum Streptophyta; class Magnoliopsida; order Fabales; family Fabaceae; genus Sesbania; species Sesbania bispinosa. Next base: position 808,710 of record QLOH01000430.1, read on the forward strand.
CCCTTAAGCTCTCGGCCAAGAGAGGAAGAGGTGGCTGCATGTGTGCAAAAATTATTTTGATGGTTTGGATGTGATTATGTGATGGATCTATGTACATGCATGTGGTTGATCTTAAGTGGAAAATTGATTTGGTGATTTATCTTGAAATAATGATGTTTTGAGCTTGAAAATGCAAGTTTGAGCCTTGAGCATGTGCATGTGTGATTTGGATGGTTTGAAATATCCTATTTGATGTTTAAAATACATGGATGAGATTATGTGTGATTTTGGCAAAGATTGGAGAAAGAAAGAAAAAAAAATGAAATTTGGATGAACATTCAAGCTTGTTCTTGAAGTTCATGAGAATTCTTGATGAGATTCATCAAGGGAGACCTTTTTGATCTTGAAAAGATCAAAAGAGGTTTAAAACATGTTTTTAAGTGTAAGGGACTAAAAGTTAAAATTTTTACAACAAGGGGCCAAAGTGCAATTAAGTTAAGTTTTTAAAATAATTAGTTAAATTCGGATTTCTAATTTAATTAATAAAAAAGTCTATATAAAAGTCATGCTTTTAAATTACTAAGAGTAAAAATGGGCTATCATGGGTCCAATAACACTTAGGCTTTTTATTTTAGTCTAAAGTATTTAAATAAAAAAAACCTAGTTTTAAATTAATTAAATAGGAATAATCTAAATTGTTTAGATTAAGCCTGAAATTATTGATAACAATAATTAATTTAATTACTTAGGTTCATTAACCTAAAATTATCTAATATAATTATAATTTATTAATTAAGTAATTAATCACTAAGGATGATTAAGAGCAAATTAATTATGATTAATCTTAATTAAGCATATTTAGAGATTAATCGGGATATTAAATAAGGATTAAGCCTTAATTAAGGAAAGCCAAGGTTAATCTAATTATTGAAGATAAATTATACTTCAAAGTTAAAATTTAATCTTAATTAATTGTATAAAGAGGGAAAAGAAATTAGTAAAAGCCTCTCATAAGACATTCCATAAATCTTAGTAAGTATAGGAATTAAGTGGACATAATTATCAAGGGATATTAGTATAAACTACCATAAAAGAATACAACCAACACTCCCTCTGCATAAGACTTGAGAAGCTTAGAGAGGGAGAGAGTGTGTCTTCGATTCAAGAAAGGGTTGATGCTCCCAAAAGAAAAGCAATGAAGTTATGAAGTGGTACTGTGATATGTGTTGATGATGATGAGGAAAAAGATTCGATCAAAAGTATCAGTATTGATTTTATGACATGCATCATAAGGCATAACGTGATGATCAAGGTTGAAAAGCCTTACGACCTATATGGCAATAACGCCCTAGTACAGCGTGAAACTGGATGGGACGGGTGCACTGGGTTTGGCAAGGAACACCAGCGGCTGCAGGGGGCCACGCACCTGAGGATAAGTCGAGTCCCGAAATGGCACAAGTGGCATAGGCTCGCCTCCTATAGTCGTGCAAGCGGAGATCAGGCTTGACTATCCTGTCGCTCTCAAGTTTTCGTGATCAGTGTGAGTTTGTCTGGAAGTCGGGAAAAATTCAAATCGTCCTGGCCGGAGATTTTGAGCAATGCTCTTCGTACCAAATTACTAGTACACACAATACTCCTGACTAATTGCATATATGGTCGAGCAGTGGCTGGGTGCCCTGCTATTGGTTCTGCTTTCCCCGGGCCCTCATGCATTGGTTATCTGCATCATGGCAAGCATAAATTGCATACTTGTGATAGTGATTGTGATTGTGTTTGTGTTGTGATTGTGATTGATATTTTGTGAAATGATGTAACGCTTTAGTTACGTTGTCCTACTTGCTAGAGAGTTCATGCGATGTTCTCACCCTTCCTTCTCTTCTATTCTCCGTTATTGTATTTTCTTGCGACTGCCAGTTGGATTTGAAGAGGATCAGAATGTCGGCAATGAGGGTAATCTTGAGGTGGGAGCCACGGGGGCAGTGGCGGATCACCGACGTTCCTAGGAGATGCGTGTTTACGGGGGACGTCCGCGTCACCATATCTCATCTTGGTCGTTTCCCCTTCATCCCAGAGATCGTCTTCACAGTGCCTGTAGTTTTGGAGTTTGAGACGCCACCGAGACTTCGTCGAGTCAATACATTTCTCAACCGCCGTCGTCACCGTCCAGTTCCATCGACTTCTTCCCAGTCGTCTAGGATGGCTACCATGAAGGAACCTGAGTCCCCACGATACACTCCCGGCCCGGAGGCTTCGACTTCACCACCTGTTCGTTTTAGTGGGTTTGGTCGTTCCCCTACTGCTGAGCCTGATCTGATTGTCATCGACGACTCCTCATCTGAGGAGGAGGAGGATCCGGAGGAGGATCCAGAGGAGGACCCTGAGGAAGACCCCGAGGAGGAGGAGCGGAGTGAGGATTCTTCAGACGGTATTCCTTCAGAGGCATTCAGGATTATCACCATCCCAGATATTGGGAGGACGAGTCGTAGGTCTGCCCCTACTGGGTCAGACGACGACGAGTAGAGATTTGTAGTAAGGATGGTTTTGAGTCTAGTGGTAGCAGCTCTGATCAGAGTCCTCTTATTTTGTATGTACTTGTAGAGGTCACATGTATTCTACTACTAGAACTCTCCTTTTGTATGGTGGTGTTATATTTTGAGGATTTCCAAACATTTATGGTTATGATGATATGTACATGTATATATATTTACCACGTTCTGCTTATGCTTCATTCTGTGAATATATTTGTGTGTATGTTAATCTGGTATGAAAGATGATTTGGTCGACTAGTGTTTTTAGAAAATGAATTTTAGATTAAGGTAAGGCTATTTTATGAATACTTAAAATGAATTTAGAGAGAGTTAGGTTGATAATGACTAAAGCTCTTTTCAAAAAAAAAAATCCCATATTTTCCAAGTATTATAAACGATAGTTAACGGTAACGTGTCGTAATGCGATATTCTTAGTTGCGTAACTAAGGGTGTCACACTATCAATTCCAAGCAAAGCTGCAGAAAGACAAAAAGAAAGAGACTTTGATTGAAGATCAAGAAGCAAAGAAGAAAAAGAAGGTTTCCAAATTTCTGAGGAAACCAAGAATGAGAGTGAAGCAGCCAGAAAATATTTGGGGGTTCAACAAAAGGAAAAGATCAATATCAACCACTGAAGGAGAAGGCAGAAAGAAAAGATGAAATAAGGAACAAGTGGCATGAAGGATGGGAGTTTACAGGAAGGAATGGCACATAATCAACCATCATCCTCCAATTGAGGCCACCATGAAATACAAAAAGAACCAGGCGTCGATCTAGAAGACGTTAAACAAACGCTTTCTAGGAGGCAACCTGGCAAAAATTTCTTATTATTTTATTTTGTTTATTTTGTTTTGTTTTTGTTGAGTCTGTACTTGTGTAGATTAGGAAAGGGTAGAGTAAAGGGTAAAAATTTGAGAAAGAATGAATGAAAACAACAAAAAGGAAGAAAAACTGGGTACATGCGCTTTAAATGCACTTAGCGCACTTAAAGCGCAGGAGAGCAATTGATCTCTGGAACTCACGCTCCATATGCGCTCAGCGCATAATGAAGCGTGAAGCGCAGCGTTTGGTCTCCCTGGAGACACGCGCTGCACCCATGCTAAGCGCAGGTGCAGCGCATTTGCGCGCTCAGCCTATTACAAAGGGGGAAGTGACGAAAATTTTCAAAATCCTTCCTAGATTCTCTGAGATTCTAACTGCCATTTTTGCTGTTTTTGCTCACATACCCCCGCTTTTACCATTTCTGAGGCTATACCAGGTATGTTTTTAGTATTTTAAATCTTTTGCACCGATTGAAATTTTGATTTGAGCCCTTATTTGTTCAGAAATTCTAGGGTAGAAACTTGGGCTTTTAGGACACTTTAGGATAGAAATATTTGTTTTTAAAAAGCCTTAAGTTGAGTATGCAGGCTGCTAGGGACTTATTTAGAACTTATTTGGCATGTTAGGTGGTAGTTTTTTAAATGCTCAATGGTTTATTGCAAATTATTTATTTTTGGTGCATGGTTGCTTAAATAAAATGTATGATATTTTTACATGACCAAAATAAAAATAATTCTGCTTTCATGCATGTTTTCTAATAACATGATTTTTGAGCATTAATATTTGTTACCTACTCTTGTTATTAGGGCTTGCTTTAATTGATCATTTTGGCATGTTCTTAATAAATTAATTAATTAAAGAAGAGGTAATTTTTAAAATTAAAATTTATGCAAGAGCTTGATCTGATGATTATCTGAATTATTGATTTAAATTGGCAATTTAGTTCAATTAATTTTGTATAATCTATTATTGTTGCATAAATAATTTCTGGTAACAAATATTGCAGATGGCACATACCAAGATTGTCAGCAGAGCTGGTACGCCTAGGAGCGGTGCCCAAAAAGGCAAGAGACCCCGCCAGGCACCACAGGAGGATACTAATTTTGATCCTCACAAGTTTCGGGATGCTAAGGCTGCAGAAGCTTACAGTGACATCCAGGACTGTAACTTCATTAAAGAGAGACCTGTCAGACTCCTGCCAGATGAGTTTGAGGAGTTCAGATCAGAGATCCACGGGAGGAACAGGGTGCGCCTCAGCAGCCCAGACAGTCACTTTGATCCTACTGTGGTGAGGGAGTTTTATGCCAATGCCCATGGACCAGATAGAGTATCATATGTGAGGGGCATAGAGATTAGGTTTGATTGCGATGCAATCAATGCCCTACTGCAGTATCCGGCACCCATGGATAGAGACCTGATGGAGTTCCAGTATCAACTCCGGATGAGAGAGGTGGGGATTAGTGGTTACGATCCCATGGATTTGGCCACTGCCCAGACTTTATGCTCACCAGGGCATTCCGTTGAAAGGAATGCATCGGGACAGGTTGCTCGCATCTACAGGCAGCACATGAAGGCCATTGCGAGGATGTGGACTGTGCTAATCCTCGCTAATGTTATGCCCACCGACCATGTCTCTGATATTCAGATGCCAGTGGCACACCTCATTCACACCATCCTCACAGGCGGCGCCATAGATATCTCCAGGGTCATCACTCATAAGATAGCTGATTTCATTTCCACCATCTCGCGTCGCACTGCCACCACCAGGATCAGTTTAGGTTTCCCTGCACTTATCACTGCCCTTTGCAGATCTAGGGGTGTGGATGTGAACCCCTCGATTCGCATCCACAACCCTATGACTAAGGGGTATATTGAGGCCTACTGTATGCCTTATGAGGAGGAGGATGAGGAGTAGCAGCAGGAACCACCACCACCGCCAGAACCAGCAACAGACCCATTATTCCATCAGTATCATCAGCATCTCTTTGCTCAACTTACTTCCATCCATAGGGGTCAGGCTCATCTGCAGGAGTATTTATACTCCATTAGGCCAGACCCCTACCCAGGCATGACAACTGAGCAGTTCAGAGACTATATTCAATGGCCTGGGGACAAGCCTATTCTTCCAGAGGTGGGTGGAGCAGCAGCTGCTGATGGTGATCACATGGAGCAGGACCACCAGGACTAGGACCATTGAATTTTTTTTTTGATTTGGTGATTTTCTTTTGGCATGTACTGTATATATTTACACTGACATATTTATGCAGCAGTACATTTCCGTATATTATTTTTTTTAGGTTTTAGGTTAATTAGGAAATAAAAGGAAAACTTTCCAAATTTCTGAAATTAGGCAGTTTAACTAACCAGATTAGGAAAGAAGAAAGGGTCTTGTGATTAATTCCATAATCAATTAAGATTAGGATGCTTCACATGAGAATCTATCAGGGTAGTTAATTAAAATCAATAAATGTTTTATCAAGGAATTTAGCCGAGTAACCAGTGAGTTGAGAGCCCAAACACTGAATTGAGAGTTTTTCACCACTGTTTGTCATCTTTTATTTCTTGAGTTTTAGATCTTATGATGTTTATGGAAAATATGCAAGTGACAAAGGCAAATTTTGTTTTTCAATATATTTGCTCAGCGCCAAAAAGTCAACCTTTGATATAATTTTTCCAATTTTTGATAACCCATTTTGAGCCTTATTTGATTATTCTTGTTCACCCAAGCCAAAATGAATATCTATATCCTGTCCCTTACACATTTGGGATAGAGAGCAAGGTGGCAAGCAAAAAGAATGGGAAGAAAATGTTGAAAAAGAGCAGGTACATGAAAACAAAAAGAAAAAGAAGATCGCTCCCCCTAAAATCAAAAAGAAAAAAAAATGAATAAATTGAATAAGTTGGGGGGAGTGCATCTTCAAACAAGGAAAGAAGCCTGCAAAGAAGTGAAATAAATCAAGAAAAAGATGGTGGAAGGAGAGAAATTCAAGAAAAGCAACATCCAAAGATTCTCTCTATTCTAAGTGTTCATTGTGTATCCAGAAAAACCATGAATTCTTGATATCCCAGCCTTATTACAACCTTGAAAAGACCTTTTGATCCATATTAACCATGGACATGCTTAGGAACTAGAAACGACTATCAATCTTAGTTGTTCAACTGTGGTGAAAACATTGAGGGAAACAGTACCCGTGAGCATGAGTGAAATCCCTTGATTTAATGTTTATTGCTTTAATTTTTACTCTTGAGAAAGTTCAACTTGTTGATTGTGTTCTGGTTTTGGTTGATTAATGGTAATATCTCTTGATTCTAATTTTTTTTTTTTATATTTGGAAAGTGACTTCTGCCTAATAAAGAGATAATGAAAATTTTTTCTTGTAGATGCTTTGAGAATTGTACACAAAGGTGAGTGGAAATTTGATTGCATAAGGTGTCTTGCTTGAGGACAAGCAAGAAGTTAAGTTGGGGGGTATTTGATAAGTGTAAAATATGCGTTATTTCCCTATAGTTTTTGTTACACTTATCAAGGTTAAAATATTAATTTATGCCCAAATTATCCCTTTTTGTTAATATTTATAATAATTGTAATTATTTGGTTTTAAATTTGAATATGATGCTATTTTAAATAGAAATCTGTTATTTTATGCAGATTTACAGAAGATTTGAAATGGGAGAGAAAATAGCATCAGAAATGAGGGCGTTTGCAGATTCAGAATTTAAATAAAGACCAAATAAAGAGGAGATTAACAGTTAGTTAATCAGAGAATCTTGTGGATAACTTCTCCAATTCAAATCCAAGCCAATCAAATACAAAATCAATCCAGAAAAGGGAAATAGGAAAACCAGTCAAGCAAAGGCAAGATCAGAAAGAGATCAAAAAGTTAGATCAAGATCTGAAGAAAGTCTGCAACGCATGACATGCTTCACCTGCGCTAAGCGCAGGTGGAACGCAACTACAGATTTATCAGGCTTCACCTGCGCTAAGCGCAGGTGGAGCGCAACAACAGATCAGTCGCGCTTCATACGCGCTAAGCGCATATGAAGCGCAGGACGCGCAACAACTTTTAAACCTAGATCCATATTGACTTCTTGGAGGAGAATTAGGGTTTTCCCACTCTATAAATAGGGCCTTTTGCATAGATCAGAAAAACACAGAAACAGGGAGAGAGAGTAGTTCTAGGATTGAAGAAGGTGACAGATTCTTCAGTGGTTTGTAATGGCTACCATGAGTAGCTAAGCTCTCCAGTAGGATTTGATGTAGTGGATTCAATCCCCAAGTGTATAAGAATTCTCTCGTTTTTAATTATGATTCTCTATTTGTAATTTATCGGTATCTTTATGCTATTTGTAATGCATTGCCTCTGCGCGTGCGCCGAGGTGGTAGGCTAGTGCTCTGGATACAAAAAGTGGAACTTCGGCTAGTATTAGAGTTAGGTGAACATAGAGCTGTCTATGAAGCTTAATCTCTGATTGCTAAAGATACTCGTTTAGTTCATATCGTACTATAGTTCTTCGCTGCGATTGAAGTGTTCGGTGAGTGACACACCACTTCATAGTTTTTCGATAGGAAGGTATGGATTAAATTGATAGCGCTGATTGCAAAATACGGGGAATGTTCGGGGTCGCCAAGCCACTTTGAATGCCCGTAGAGAATAGCTTTTGACATTTAATTATGGTGTTATAGGGGAATTTGCGGGTACGATAATTGCCCGGCATGCCTTATAATTATTGTAGTTAGACAATGCTAAGGTAATTACAAGTATAATCATAATTAAAGGAAGGGATTCACATACACGAGGGGGGAGATGAAACTAAGTCAAATCCTAATCCAAAGTATCCTTTTCTCTCATCTCAGTTATCTGTTGTTTATTATTCTGCATACAACCAATCTCATTGTTAAACTGTTTTCTTGAAAATTCGATCACTAATACTTTACAAATTAAAACTGCTCCCTGTGGATATGATATCTTACTTACTACTATTACTGCTGGACTTTTGGTACACTTGCCAGGAATCCATCACTTAACAATATTTAATGGTTGAACCCCATCACCACCAGGTACATCAAACCCATCATCACTACCCATTCTCTCCTCCTCACTGTCAGAAAAATGGATATCACGTACATTGTTATCAGTCTCCTCACCATCACTTTCTTCACTCTCAGCTTTGTTCTTCCCTTTTCCATTTGAAGACCCAACATGTTTTTCAGAATTACCACTTCCACTCACCATTTTCTTTCCCTTACCATCACCATTCCCACTCACAGCTTTCTTCCCCTTAGCATCACCACTTCCACTCAACTTTTACTTTCCCCTACCATCACCATTCCCACTCACAGGTTTCTTCCTCCCTGCATCACCACTTCCACTCACTTTTCTCTTCGTTGCATTATCAACCTTGTCACCTAAATCACTCTCAACAAAATTTCAGCAACATACTTATGACTAATGGCATATGTTGCAAGTTCTGATGTCGTTTTATCATCAATTATCTTCTTCAGACCCTCATCAAAGCAGGTTTCTTTCTCTTTCCACCAAAGTCTTAACTTCCCGACCAGTCCAAGGTCCTCTTTTAAGATCCCTGTTGCTTCAAAAATGGACCACTTGTCCTTATCTAAGCTGTGCACAACATGTATCTCACCCCCTTTATAATTAGCCCTCGAATCACTCATAAAAGCCCCCTCTCACGTGGAAACTGACAAAGAAAGACATCCCTACAGTTTAAAGCATGCATTTGTTTACATTATTTGCATTTAAAGAAGTGCCAAACTATGAAACCTACCGTTAAAATAACTCAGTTGCACTTTCAATGCATGAATACCACTTAGTATAATACGGGGTGGGGGGTTGAACCAAATAAACATCTACCATAAAACAACATTCAATACTCCCATGATCCCCCCTACTTCCCCACATGGAAACGAAAGAGAATCTGAAAATAGTGAAAGGAATTACCTCCACGCTCCTTACAAGTAGGGATGACAATTGGACCCAGACCCAGTGGGTACACGCAAAAAGTACCCGCAATAGGTAGGGTAATTACCCATCAAATGGGTCTGGGTCTGGGTATAGGTAATTGCCCACACTTTTTAATGGGTGTTTCAGTTTGGTTTTGAATAATCCACCGATCTTCACTTGATGATACTTTTACTAGAGAAAAAACTAAAGTTCACTAACGAGGTGCCAAGCAAAATGTCCTCCCTCCTTCTCGTCTTTCTCCTTTTATTTCTCGTTAGACCCTTTGTTCGTACATTTCCCTCCTTTGCCCTTTGTCGCCTCCAACGGCTACAAAGCGTGTTTGAATATGCTGCCATCTTTAGAGACCCGTTTAGACGCTATTCCTTTCTTTGCTAATATATCTAAGACATTTTGTAGACCAGTGGTTAATCCACTTATTTTATGTAAAACATTTCCTACTTTTCAGAGTCTGCAAAGCCGCTTCTGCCGCCTGTCTTCCCCTGTACGCTTCAGGCTCGTACCTGGTTTACTTTTTCTTAATTCCTTTTGTCTTTTCTTAAGATAGGCTTGGCTCATAATCCCATTTTGCTATTTTTCTGATTATAGTTCTCAACATTTGCCCCCTTGTGTTTTGACAGCCATTACTTGCCTGTCAAACATAATCCCACGTCTTCATTACGTTTGGTTGGGCAGTTGGCCTTTTCCTTAATGACGGTTTTACTCTTAGCAGCCTTCCTAGATTTTTACTCTTCCCGGGGCGCTACCATGGGAGGATTCAAAATTTAAATTCCCCAAACCTCACTGCTTTCTTATTTTCGTGACTTCATCCCATCTCACTTTCTCAGTTGTTTCCTCTGTTTCACCATGGTGAGAACACGTCTTCCTCACGTTGATCTCGTGCGTGAAGATTCATCGTCTTTTGCGGATTCCTCCACAAATCTTATTCCTCGTTCCATTTCTTCTGTTACTTGGACCCAGTTACCGCCTCTGCGTGCCGATCCGTTGGACGTCACTTCTCGGAAATGGATGACGGATAGATCACCTGCTATTAGGCCTTTCTGCACGCCTCCATCTTCTGGTAACGATTTCTTCCGAGACTCATTGGTTGCCCTCAGTGTCCGTCGTGAGGAAGCTTTGCTATTTCATGAAGTTTCAAACACGCCTACCCACACCGTTGGTCCCTCCTTACTTCGCTCTCGGCTGATTCGGGGGGAATTTCCTTGGGTACCATGCACGTTCGTGGCTCGTGCTAGCATTACAAGTTGTTGGGCTGAGTGGGTGAAGCATACTTTTGGTAATGATCTTCCTTTTTTCGACATCATGGAGCGTGTGGGGATTGCTGACGCAAAGTGAAGCTTTCTCCTCGGCTAAGCGTCTTTAAACGAGTGGAAGATTTGAATGCCTTGATCCAACATTGGTCGTATACAACGTACACGTTTTTCGCTGCGTGGGGGGAATTCATGCCTACCCTCGAAGATGTTCATGTCTTGTTAAAATTGTCGCTGTTTGGCGACTTCGATGTCTCAGCGTCTTCCATTGATAGTCACATTATTGACAGGGCTAAAGAATTGAAGACTGACACCATTGAGAGTGCTAAATACTCCCGAGAGTTTCTTGCTAGGCTCCGATCCGATTCTTTTGTTGCCGCTTCCAATCCCAAGACGTCTTTTGGGAAAGTGAGGGGTTCTGGGAATGTGTTGCCCCCCGACAAGAGAAAAGTGGCTCAGGAGTCTCTAAAATACACGTTTGCCACATGGGTAAGATATTTCTTTGGTGATGTTGATAAAGGCATATTCTATCCAGGGCCTTCTCTTCCTCAGCCCCTCAAACACACCGCGTTCCTGGCTTATTGGTTATCAAAGTATGTTTTCCCTGGTCCTCCTTGGGAGTTTGTAAGCTCAATCGTGTTCACTATGGCGTGTCTTTTGGCTGAAGGTGTTCGCTCACCCCTGGCATCCTTCTTTTTGGGTAGCTTTTATGGTCGACTTGACCAAATTCAAGAGCAGTTGTTCATTTCATTTGGTCGTTTCCCCATCAATTCCTTCGTCGACTTGGTCTTTTTGCAATACTTCCTTTTCAAGCGCTTCCCACAGTACGCCCCAGTAAGGACGATTCCGGATTCCCCTGCTGATGATGAAGATAGACCTTTGGAAACCCGTATTTGGAGTTGGACAATGGGTCGTCTGTGCCATTCCCTGTTAGATTTGTTGGATGAGGAGGATCAATTTGTGCATCGTCCTTACGTTGCGTCTTTCTTTCCTGGTACTGAGGGTCTGCATCGGATCTATAAAGAAGATGAATTGATTACCCACAATATTCGTTCTTCTCGTTCAGAGGGCGTATTTGACATATGGTGCCTCATTCTTCGTCCTTAGGTAATGCTCCTTTCATTAGACTCATCATGCCTGCTATTTCACCTTTTGTCTTACGCGTATACGCTTTATAGGTGCTCCCTGGTTTTATCATTACTGATACTGTCTCCGTCGCCGGTGGTGCCTACTGGCCTTTTGCTTATCACCCTCATAGGGTTTGTCATCAATTCGGGTTGGACCAACCCCTTCGCTGCATAAACATGGATTTTATTAGTGTTCCTGAGTCTATGAAGGCTATCCTTTTTAAGTAGAGTAGTTCTTTATCCTCCTATGACGCTAGCAAGTTTATTCCCACAGATAGGACAGGGTGTGTCTTGGACTTATGGATTGCCTATTACGCTCGACTAAAGAATTCTGTGAAGCGCTATGAGAGTCAAGACTCTATGCAAAATTTCACGAACGTGCAAATTATGTGCAAGGATCCCTACTACTCTACCACTACTTTCAAAGTTCTTGATGCTCAAGGTAAGTTGTTTTTCCTCCTTTGAACTTCATTGTCTGATGGGCACTGTCGCCATTATGGTCGTTTTCTCCTTTCCCTTTTTCTTCTAGGGGTGGCCCCTTTCTCTTTTCCTCCCCTTCTTCTCTTTCTCTTTTCTTGTTTTTTGTGTGCCTAATTTTGATTTTCAGCCAAAGAGCCTCCCCGGGTTTCTGGTAAAAAACGCAAAGTTGCGCCTCTTCCCAAGGGTAAGAAGGGTGCTTCTGCCAGTTGTGAAGTTGTTCCTCCCTTGCCTAAAAAGGCTACTCGCAGTTGTAAGAGTGTTCTTGCTGGCAGTCCTTCCCCCGTGACAAAGAAGAATTCTTCAACTCGCTCTGCTAAGGTGAAGAAAGAGATCCTTCTTCCTACTCGTGCTTCTGAGCGTTTGAAGGCGAAGACTAAAACCAAACTTTTTCCCCCTCTTCCTTTTCTTCTCCTATTGTGCTTCAGGCTTCCAATACAGATGAAACTACTCAAGATGATGAAGTGATTCAGGAATCTTTCTTGCCTTCTGAGACCAAGAGTAACACTCCCAGCTCTTCCAAAGAACAGGCTGCATCTGATGAGAAGATGGAAGAACCAGCTTTGTCTGAGCACGCTTCTTGTAACACCCTCATCCCATGACGGGTATTACTCGACAAACTCGATTGAGATTTGTTAATTTATCTCTTAATAAAATGAGGAAAGTTGGTGATTGTTTTTTTTCAGTAAAACATATTAATAAATTATATTTGGGGTAAAACGAGAAGAATCACATTGGAATCAAAATTACAATGGAAATAACGTACATCTAGGTTGGGATTTTAGCATGCTACATTACAGAAGAAGTGAATCCTGTATTCGACTACACCCTGCCTATATAGAATATTGTTGCTCATGTACACCCTTAAACACTACCATTTGACTTAGACAAGATCCGGTTCGACCTGAACACCACGCCTATCTTCAGAACAACGTGCATCCTTCCAGAGTCCATGCCCTTTTAGGTGCCAAAATAATAACAGAAAACAAAAGAAAGACAAGGGGGTGAGAACACTTTACATGAACTCACAAACATAGGATATGATGTACTAGAGCACACACACAAGAACTCCACACAATTCAACCAAACAAGTGAATACAAATCACATCATCATGATGCACACAGAGTAATGCATACTTTGCAACTACAATGTTATGACTAATGCATGAGGGCCCGGGGAAAATCTCCATCCACAATGCACACAGCAACTGCCCGACCATATATGCACAACGTATCAGGAGTTAGAGTCTGTACTAGCATCAGTACAAGGAGTATTGCTCATTCATTTTCTTTTGGCCAAATTCTTTTATGCGTCATTCCAGAAAATCTCAACTGACCCCGAAACCATGAGAGCGAAAGGATAGCCAAGCTTGTACCCCTTCAGACTCGACAGTAGGGAGCTAGCCTACGTCTCCTGATGTCCTTTCTGAAACTCGACTATCCTCAGGGCTGGCGTCCCTTTTGAGGACTCGCTGGCGTTCTTTGCAAAACCCAGTGCACCCTTCCCAACCAGTTTCACACTGTACCAAAGTGTCACTGCCATATTAGGTCGTAAGGTTTTCAACCTTGAACATTATCAATGCTTTATGATGCATGTCACACAACAATGCTTCGCAGCATACCCATCCTTACAGGCAAAGACCATTGAATCATTCCACGTCACCACTCCCTGTGGCACGGCCCGATTCAATGTCTTTCCTTTGCAAGGAGGACCAACAATTCTTTATCAGCATACACATCCTTACAGGCAAAGCCCATTGAACCATTCCACGTCACCACTCCCCGTGGTACGACCCGATTCAATGTCTTTCCTTCACAAAGAAAACCAAACCCCATCTCGGGTTAAAGCCGCACTCTCTCACTAAGCTTCTCAAGTCTTATGCAAGAAGAGTGTGTTGGTTATAAACTTTTAAGGTAGTTGTACTAATGTTTTTCTTTAAATCAATAATCACTTTCACTTGAGTCCTATAGCTTACTAAGACTTATGATTGTGTCTTATGAATAGTGTTACCTATCTTAGTTCGTCTTGTATGTCTAATTAAGATTAGGTTTAACCCTCAATTATGATTAGTCTTCCTTAATTAGACTATAATTTTCCTTGATTAAGTCTTAATCTCTTTATTAATACTTCATTAGTGATTAATGATTAAGATTAAGGTTAATCTTCATTAGGGTTAATTAACTTTGATCTTAATTAATTATCCTTTACTTGATTAACTTAAGTAGATTGGATAAATCAACTTAGACAAAATGGATTAGTTAAGCACACTATTTAATCTCTAAGTTTTGGTCTTGATAGATTGGATTAGAGTTGAAGCCCAACTCTAATATAAGCCCAAGTCCATGAAATGTTTTTGGTTGACTTTTATGATGAGTCTTTTGACTTTTTTTTGAAGGTTTTGGGCCTAAACTAAAGGCCCAATGATTTGGTAACTCATAGGAGTTCAATTTTTCACATTTCCATCCAATATTAAGGATTTTAGGGTGACTTTTAATTATGTTTATTTTTGTACCCGAATTTAGTTTGTAGGAATTACCAAAAAATTGTTTCCATTAAATTTAGTTACCACTTTAAATGGTTATGCTTTTTAGCCTATTGGGCCACTAGGGCCCATAAACACTTTAATATTTTTCTCTTGACCAAATCAAGTTCTTTCATGAGTTTCTCATGAACATGCTCAAGAACATGAAGAACAAGGATGAACACTATGAGTGTTCATCAAGAATACCAAACTCCAACAATTTCCAAAATTCACCAAATTCAAGCATGATCATCCACAAGCCCATTAATCAAGCAATTTCATCAATAAAATCCTAAATATACAGCTATTGTGCGAACCAAATATCTCCTAATCCAGACTTCTTATCAATAATCCAATCGTTCAAAATGAAGAACCAGATATCCCGAACCAGCTGTCAAAATTTCAGCCCGATCCAACGATGAACGAATCTGCAGTCGCTATTTTACGGTCGCAGCTCTATGTAAAAACGGGAAAAATTTCTTTCCAACCAATTTCATAACTTGCATGCATCCAAAATCACCAAACAAGCACATTTCAAGCATCATAAAAATTTCTAAAACACATATACGAACCACATGCAAACAGCCGAACCATTTCCTCAAGGAAATAGGTTCCAAAAATTCATTTTTACAAAAGAAAAAGGGATAGGGACAAGGATCAAGGGTAATCCTTAACTCTAGTCACCAATCCTACTAGAGTTCAAGGTTCTCCCCCCGTTTACCTAAGGAAATTCCTTCAAGAAAAGGTGCAGCCACAAATCCCAAACAGCTCCTTCTTTGAGTTCCTTTTGATCACCAAAACAAGATTCTACAAGGTTGGAGGTTAGATTTTTTTGAAGATCAAGGTTCAAAGATGGAACCTTTCTCTTGAAATGTGAAGGAAAAAATGGAGAATTTTTGGAGAGAATGGAGAGGAAGAAGAGAGAAAGCTCACGGCTTCTCTTGGAAGAGGAAGAGAGAAATGAATCAATTTTCTCTCTTTTTGCATGTAATGCTGTAGGGGAAAAGTGGACAAGTGTCTTACTAATCATGACACCTTTAAGCTTTTTCATTATTTTATGACTTTTGGAAAGTGTGAAGTCACCAAGTTGCACACATGCACACACGGCTTGGGAGAAGAGAAAAGGAAGGATGATGCAGATTTTTTTATGGCCCGGATCAACAGTATTCGGGCCCGGCTCCAGAAAGAGTAGGGGTAAAAATGGGAATTTTGCACCTAAAATTCCAAAATTTGCCAAAAATTCCTATAATTGCTCTAACCTATTTTGAGCCTAAAAACGTGATTAGAACCCACTTCTCACTTAAACTTTCTTATTTCCCAATTTTGTTTTTAGTTTTCGCACACAACAATTAATTTTTAATAAGAGTAACCAGATAAAAAATTATGGTTTTACATACAAAAATCCTATAATGTTATAAATATCATTTTCAATTCACTTTTAAGGTTCAAAGTTTATTTTCCATATTATTCCACAAATTTTCATATGTTGGTTAGGGTTATACTACTAACCAGGGGCATTTTGGTCTTTTTACCCAAAAGTGCCGGAAAATTCTAAATAATTTTTTAAAATTCATTATTAATTATATTAAGACTTATTTTGACTAAAAATATAGATTCCTTTAAGTTTTAGCTATTTTTCATAATTAAATCTATATTTTCCTTAACTGTATAATTACTAAGGGCATCTTAGGTCATTTTCTCAAACACCTCTCTAGAAAAATTTTATTTATCATTATGGTTGGATAATTTCAAAAATATGAATTTGATTGTTTATTAACAGCTCCCAAATACTTCATAATTAAATTATTATTATTATTTTAAAACTTCCTCTATTTTATTTATATACCAGTAGGGGAAATTGTGGGTGTTACACTTCTACCCCAAGTAATGATGATGCTATCGCGCCGCGAGGTCCGTTATCCTCTGCTGACCTTTGTCTCGTTCTTTATACTATATATTTTTCCTTTTCTCCCTTTTTTGTACACGTTGTGCCACTTACAATCGTCGTTGCTTATCATCTGTTTATTTCCTCAGGATTGGATGTCAAAGCACAATCTGCTACTTCTCCCGCTGCTGATGTTTCTGAAGTACCTCCACCCGCGGATACTCATCCTACTGAAGTCGCCTCGTCTCAAGCTTTAATAGTGGTTCCTCTATCTTCTTCTGGTAATAATGTTCAGAAAATATATGCGTACTTTGATTTGATAAATGCTTGATGCTTATCCTCTTTCGTCTGCTTTGTAGCACCCACGCTGTCTACTGAGCTTCATCCTTCGTTGTCAACACTTCTTTCTGAAGAGGACGCTTTACTATTGAGTGAATTTTCGGTTAAGCATGATGGCTTTTTGTTATCTGAGTATGCTTTTCCTACAGCCTTTATGAAGCTTGCATACTCATTTTTTGCTGACTTTCTCCGGTTTATGCGTGCCCACTCATATATGGACTTGCTGAGCATTCAAAAAGATAAGGTTCTTGGAGATTTGAAATCCTTGCGTTGTCTTGGTTTCAATGGAGCGTGGCTTGACGAATTATTTGCTCATTTTGACCGTTCCATCCCTACTGTGACGTTTGAAAACTTGCAACGTGCACAGGATGTTGTTCACCTTCAAGAACAACATAATTCTCAACTGGCGTCACATATTGAAGCCTTGAGCCTTGAGCTATCCCAGGGAGAAGTGGAACTTGCCCGTTTGAATGCTAAGTGTAAAGAGATTGTTGATGCCCGTGTCGGTCTTGATGTTAACTTTCATATTTGACTTCTGCATGCTTTTGCTTTTGTATTTTGAACAATTGGACGCTTGTAGCTAGGTGTTTTTCTTGTATTTTGAATGACTTGGTGTTTATAATTGTTGAATATGATTGGGTCTTTGTCGTGGATGTGTGTTGATATTTATGATAATTTTTCCCTGCAAGAAATTAGGTGATACCAATATGAAATGTATATGTATACCGCAAGCATATATTTGGATTACCCGTTCGATTTTGGGTGTCATGGGCTCCTGGAAGCTGTAGGGAGATCTTTTCGCTCCTTTCTTTACAAGCCTTTTATATTTCTTGGTATTGTGGATTTATAAATGTACTCAGGGAGGGTAGTGTTCAAAACTTTTCCCAAGCTGTACGCTTAAGATTATTCATTTTATTGCGTATTATTTTAGTTAAGGCACTATAGATTTTAGGCGTACTCAGGGAAGGTAGTGCCCATGACTTTTCCTGAGATATCTGCTTAAAACCTTTGTTTTTTAGGCACTATAGATTCTAAGCGTACTTGGGGGAGGTAGTGCCCATGACTTTCCCCAAGTTATCTGATTAGAACCTTTACTTTTAGGTACTATAGATTCTAAGCGTACTTGGGGGAGGTAGTGCCCATCACTTTCCCCAAGCTATCTGAATAGAACCTTTGTATTATACATATATCCTTCCCCCCTTTTAATTTTTGTTTTGCTTTTGGGGAGTTTGAAAATAATGATGCATGCCAAATCTTGTTGCCTTAATTCTAACATCTATGTTTATCAGCATATTCCATGTGTTTAGATGTATGCAATGCTATTAATTTTTTCAAACATCATGTCATTTCATCAAAAGAAGGTTTCAACAGCTTCGAGTTACTACATCAACTGCTTTGTTTACTACTTTTTTGAAGCTATCAAAATGAGAAAAGATAGATTAAGCATAATACTTTTTTACGTACTTGAAATTTACTGGTCCTATGACGCGTTCATCTTCTGGATCCAATAGCATACAATATCCGTTGTCATAGGCTTCTTTCACAACACATGGGCCTTCCCAATTAGGCGCCCACTTAGACGTGTGTTGTTTTCTCATTACAGCGTTCGTGGCCTTTAGGACAAATTCCCCTTCATGAAGCATTCTGGGCCTTACCAGCTTTTCATAAGCCAAAGTTAACCTCCTGTGATGCTTTATCAACTCATCTTCTGCTTTGTTCCTATCTTCTTCTACGCCTTCCACTGCTATCTCTCGTGGGACTCCTTTCCCCAACACCATTCTTGCTGAAGGTACAATTACTTCTGCGGGCAACACGGCTTCAGCTCCATAAACAAGTGAAAATGGTGTGGCTTTGGTACTGCCATGTTTTGTGGTTCTGTAAGCCCATAATGCCAAGGGCAAATACGCAGCCCAGTCACGGGGCGTGTCATCCACCATTCTTGCTAGTATGCGCAACAAATTCTTGTTGGTGGATTCAGCTTGTCCGTTAGATTGTGGGTAATACGGAGAGGATTTGTCATGTCTAATTGCATACTTCTCCAATATTTTCCTCACTCTAGCATTGATGAAGTGAGTCCCGTTATCTGATACAATACGTTGTGGTAAGCCAAAGCGACATATGATGTTTTCCTTTATAAAGGTTGTTATTACTTCAGCCCTTGCCTCCTTAGTAGCAATTGCTTCTACCCACCTAGTGTAATGTTCTGTTGCAACTAGGATCCACCGCTTTCCTCCAGAGGATGGAGTTATTGGTCCAACAAAATCCATGACCGAGGTGTGGAATGGATAGGGTGACATTATCCCATGCATACTGGCAGCTGGGGCGTGTATCAAGTCTCCTTGTTTTTGGCATTGTATGCATCTCTTGGCAAATTGTAGGGCGTCTTCTTTCATTTTTGGCCAATAGTATCCCATCCTTAACATTTCCACCCATAAGCTCCGCCCTCCTTGATGCCTTCCGCATACGCCTTTATGTACCTCCATCATAACTACTTCTTGCCGCTTTTCTTCTATACAACGCAAGACCTCACCCGTAAAACTTCTCTTAAAGAGTTCCCCGTCTTTAAAGAAATACCTTTCAGATTTTCTCTTCATCTTCTATGCCTCCCTAGGTTCAGGGGGCAAGACTCCTGCTTCCAAATATTCACGTAGAGGCTTTCTCCAATCTTCTTCCACAACATTCACTCCCAACCATTCCTTAGCATCTCTACACCTCTCGCACATGTTCTGAATGACTTCACAATGCCTCTTCATGGATGGTCAATACTTACCTACCCTTTGCATCCTATAATATAGACTGGGTCCCTCGTCTCCACAAGTGGCGTAATGCAAGTTCTCTGCTTTCTGAACGCCCTCTGCTTCGACAACGCATTTCATTAGGATCCCCTTAGCGCTCTTTTTGTACAACGTTCCCCTAAGTTCTCTATATTCCTTGGCTACCTTGGATGAGACCCGCTACCTCAGTCTTTCAAGGATAGGTTGCCTCCAATCATTCACTTTCCCCTCATATGTCTCTAATGCCAAACTAGGACTTCCTCTCCTTTTGAAGATCACTACTTACTCCCCCTCATTTCTTTTTTCTATTGATCCTATGGTAGCAAGTTGATAAGTGAAAAATATATGATAATTTCTTGTATAATTACTGCACTTATCAAAGGTAAAATAGTAAATTTATGCCCAAATTACCTCTTTTTAGTAATAAATGCATAGTTTGTGAACATTTGATTTGAATTTGAATATGATGCTATTTTGATAGGAAATCTGTTGATTTTGCAGATAAAATGAAAGGATTTAAATGAAGAAACAAGATAACATCTATTTGAAAAGAGAATATGCAAGATATGGATTTAAATGGCAGCTGATTAGGATAAGATCAACAATTATTTGGATAAGGATTATGCTGATTTAATTCTAAATTCAAATTGAAGATCAAATCAGCACAAGATCAAGCTAAAAAGAGGGAAAAAAGGAAAACAAATCAAAAAGGATAAGATTAGGAAGAAATCAAGCTAAAAAGGGAGGAAATCAAGG
The DNA here is from genome assembly GCA_026901365.1 of Sesbania bispinosa. Taxonomy (NCBI): domain Eukaryota; kingdom Viridiplantae; phylum Streptophyta; class Magnoliopsida; order Fabales; family Fabaceae; genus Sesbania; species Sesbania bispinosa. Next base: position 829,146 of record QLOH01000430.1, read on the forward strand.
AAGGTGGAACGAGAAATACGTTCCACCCGCGTTGAGCGCAAGTGGAGCGCGACAATTAATGTTCTCTCTGTTTCCTGCGCTCCATCTGCGCTGAGCGCAGGGTGAAGCGCAGGAATACGGAAATAGTTTTTCAAAAGATTTCAAACAAGATTCCTTCTAGATTTGAGATGGCTTTCCAACTTCTATTTAAAGGACCTTTTGCAAAGATCAAAGGAGGTCCTCGTGACCCCAAAAAGAGCGTTTTGGGAGAGACGGCAGAGCAGAGCTAGGGTTGAAGAAAAGCGTGACAGTTTTTTCGTTGGGTTGTAATGGCTACCATGCGTAGCTAAACTCCTAGATAGGATTGAACGTAGTTGATTCAATCCCCGATTGTATGTGAATTCTCTTTAATATTTATGAATTCCTATTTTTATGATATCGGTATTTTTATTCTTTGCTTAATGCGTAGCTTCCGCCTGTGTGCCGGAGTTATAGGTTGATTTTATAAAATACATTGGTAAATGGTTTTGTGAAATCAATAACGAGTTTGGGGGAGCCTAGGAATAGGGAACTTGAACTCTGATTGGTAAAAGTACTCATAGTAGTCGCTATAGGAATATAGGGCGAATTGATAATGTTAACGAATGGAAATTCAGATCATTAAAGCCGGGGTAATTTGTCGCCTGGGAGAACCCGCATGAATTAAATATTTCGGAGTATCTCGTGATATGGGGAACCGGCATGGGATAACATAGTTTGGCTAAGGTATCATAATTATATATTCATAAATATTATTGGGATTCACATATGAAAGGGGTGCGATGAAAAGAAGTTCAATCGTAGTCCAAGTAACTGTTTCTATCTCTCTCATTTAAGTTCAAATTTTATTGCTTGCACAATTCTCAACAAACAACCATACGCTATTACTTGATAGTTGTGACCACTAATCTTTATAAGTTGAACCGTTCCCTGTGGATACGATACTCTTACTTACTATTATACTGCTGGGATTTTGGTTCGCTTGCCAGAATTTCAACAAGTATTTTTGGCGTCGTTGTTGGGGAATGGTGTTTCAATTTGTAAAGACTTGGGAGGTCAATTCTATCAAGTTGTATATATTTATTTTTATTTTTTTAGGATTTTTTATTTTTAGGATTTTTAGGAAAGTTTTAATTTTTAATTTTAATTTTTAATTTTTTTTTAAATTCTCTTCCGCACTTACCCTTTTCTATTTCTTGATTTATGCTTTTGCGAGGTCAGGTGTCCCCAAATCAATTGCAATTTGATCCAGAAATAGAAAGGACATCTAGAAGGAACAGAAACAGAAACAAGAGAAGGAGACAAAAGAGAGGTGAAGAATAAAACAAAAATATGACTGAAGAACAACCCAGGAAAAGAGTCTTAGGAGACCATGTCATGCACCAAGGACCTCGTCATTACTCAAGCATAGCTCTATCAGCTACAACGAAGTCCTTGGAGATAAAGCTTGCACATTTAAACCTCATCAGTGCCCAACAATTCACAGGATTGGATCATGAAGATCCACATACACATCTTTCTACCTTCTATGAATTGATTGGTGCTATGGGATTTGAGGAAGGAGATTTAGAACCAGCCTACTTACGATTGTTTCCCTTTTCTTTAACATGTAAGGCAAAGGAGTGGCTGAAATTGCATCCTAGTCAGAGTCTGAGCAATTGAAGCATGGTAGAAAATAAATTTCTGAAAAGATTCTTTCCAATATCACGCTACATTCAAGCAAAGACAAATATCTCCACATTCAGGCAAGGAGAGGACGAACCACTATGTGAAGCCTGTGAGAGATTCAAATCCTTGTTGCAAAAGTGCCTAAATCATGGTTTTGACGACATTGCCCAACTAAACATCTTCTACAATGGACTCAAACCTAATTCAAAGTCTTGCATAGATGCTGCAACAAGAGGGACTATTCTGGCGGTGGATGAAGAGTGTGCTCTCACAATAATTGAGAATTTTGCAATGAATAACCAACAAGCTCAATATTGGGGGGAGTCGGTTCAGTAGGAGTTGCTAGAGCTAAAAAGCAATGCTGCACTATTAGCAGAAAACAAGCTCATCAAGCGACAGCTAGAGGCACTCACCAAGCAATTGAAAGCACTTCCTCAACAACTGCAAAGAGTGCAGTCTTAACCTTTTCAAGCCCAACGGTTGATTTGTGACTTTTGTGGAGGCAATCACCCCAATGGTTACTGCTCCTATGAGGATATTCAAGTAGAACAAGTCAACTATGTGGGAGAACAGGGAAGACAAGATAACTTTTCCAACAACTCTGGGAGAAGCCAAGATAGAGAAGCTGCAATGCATGACATACATTCAAGAATTGAGGAGAAGCTCGATAGACTCATACAGGATATGAATGCCAGTCAAGAAACCATAGAGACATCATTCAAAAACTTGGAAACTCAAGTGGAGCAAATAAGGAAGGAATTTTCTGCACAAAAGGAGTATTGCATATCAATATCCATCAGAAGTGGTAAGGAAATAGGAAGAGGAATTAGTTATAACATGGTTGTAGAAAGAGAAGAAACAAAGGAAGAAGAGAGAGAGATCCTGAAAGAAAAGAGAAGGAAGAAGAAAAGGAAAGAGAGGATGAAATTGAGATAAAAGAGAAAAAGAGAGAGAAGGAAGATATACAAGTACTACAAGTTAGGGAATTACCATATCCAAAGAATCCCTCCAAGAAAGACATAGACAGACAATTTTTAAGATTCATGGATATTACCGAAAGGTTGCAAATTAACATTCCATTGATGGAGGCCATGGATCAAATGCCTACATATGCCAAATTCATGAAGGAACTCCTCACCAAGAAGAGAAAGTTTACTGATGAAACAGTAGAGCAGATAGCAGAAATAAGAGCCAACCAACAGTCAGAACAAATCTCAACAAATGCACAATCCAACCCCGAGGAACTTTGTGAGGGTATCTCCACCATAAGTGGTCAACTGATAAGGGAAGGGACTAATGACAATCTGGTTGATGAAGAAGGGGAAGCTGAAGAAGAGAAACTTGAAAAAGTAAAAGAAAAAGAAAAAGAGGAAGAATGTGAGGTAGAAGTAGACGAGGAAAAAGAAGAAGAGGAAACAAAGGAGATTGAGTTAAAGGAAGAGAGTGAAAATGGAGATGGTGAGAAAAGGCCAGAGAAAGAAGGGGACGCAGTCTCAAGATTGAAGCACTTGTCATATCCTACAAGCCCTCTGAAGGAAGATAAAGAAAGACAGTGTGCAGATGTTAAACCTTCCAAGCTCCACAAGAGAAAAACATGTGAACACACTGACCTGATCACAACAAAGGAAAGAAAAATCAGGCCAAGAAATTCAAATTCAAGGCCTAAAGTCAGGTTGAGGACAAAGTGGTCAAGAATATTCCATACCAAGGACCCTTGTGAAGCACAAAGAGTAAAATCTAACAACTGTGAAGTCCCCAAGCTTCAGGAGGACAAGACCTATGCAACTCAGCACAAGACTCCAAAGAAAAGAAAAGTCAAACCAAAGGAGTCAGCAACATGGTCTAACTCCAGACACAAGACCAAATGGGTAGATTCAAGTCACATTCAAAATTGGTCCGAGGCAAGAATATGGGTAGGGTCACTGCCCAATGGAGTCAAAGGTGCATCACAAAGGCTCGCTAAAGGATTCCAATATCAACCACCTTGAAAAACAGGCGTCAAACTATATGATGTTAAACGAGCGCTTCCTAGAAGGCAACCCAGAGATTTTTAAGTTTTTAATTATTTTCAGCTTTGTTTTCTTTTGTTTTTGTTTGTTAATTAGGATTTTTCATTTTTTTTAGGATTTAGGAAATTTTCAAAATTGATTGGAATGAGTTTGTGGAAAAATAAATTAAAAAAAACAGTTGGAAGTAGCAGAAAACTTGACTAAAAATTGCATTATATTTTCTGCACTTCACCTGCGCTGAGCGCAGGTAAAGCGCAGAAATGCAATTTTAGTCAATGTTTTCTGCGCTTCACTTGCACTGAGCGTAAGTGAAGCGCAGCGGTACAGAATTTCAAAAATCCCTTGTTTTCTCCTAATTCCTGAGCTCTTTTCTTTCTACTTTTTCCCTTAACAAACCTCCTTCATTTTTTAATCTTTCAAGTTTAAGGTATGTTTTCTTGTTTTTAAGGAGTTTTAACCGATTAAAATTTTCGTTTTCTTCTGTTTTTATGATTTGAACTTTAGGATAGCAACCTTAGGATTGTGAATATGTATATTGTTGATTATTGCTATCTTGGATGTGATTTTGGCAGTGTGAAACATGAAGAACAAGTTGTTTGATTGGAATGCTCTTTGTTTTGTAAGTTATTAGGTTTGAAAGTGTTATGCTCTTATAGATTAAAATTTCAAACTTTCACTTTCCATGATTCACATTGAATGCTTGCAAAATGATGGAGTTTAATTTGTTTATCTGAAGCCATTACCAATTGCATCTGAAATCTTCGCTATGAATTTGACTGATTCTTTTTATTATTGGTTGCAATAAGGCATCATTGAATTAGATGTTTTTCTTTAAACTAATTGTTGTTGTTTGACATTTCAGATGCCTAGGATCAAATACACTGCTAGCCTTTCCTGTGGCTCTAGCTCACAAGGAAAAGGCATGGGGAAGAGGATCAGAGATTGATAGCACTCTGCTAGAAGCTTGGACCTGCAAGACCTACACTGGAGGATATGCACCAACTTCAAGCCTGAGCTTCAAGCAAGGAAGAGTTGGAGAAATTAGTGTCCTAAAAAATAAAGGTCACTACCCTACAGAAGGACACCTTGACCCTGGATAGGACCCGTGTCCTATGGACCACCCTTAATTAGGACTCTCTTGTATTTTCTTTTTATTTTTGTATTCTCCTTTTAATTCATCCTAGTTGGGCGCTAATTGTAAGGGTTTAGTGGTTAGTAGGTTGCCTTGCTAAAAGGCTTAGGAGTCTTGGGTTCAATTCCCACATGGGATAGAATTTTACTCATCCTTTATTTTCTTTTCCCATGTGGCCGCCCCCTAACTCTATAAATAGGGAGGCTCCCCCTTTGTATTACACATTCATGATTTTAGTAAAGACATTATGCCCAAATTTCTCCTCCCTTGGTGAGTTGAGTGAGGCTTGGTGGTTGTTGCTCAAACCATACTGAGACTTATCTAATTCTCCTGAATTAGTGGCGTCTGGCATTGGACTTATCTGCTCGGGTGGATTCTTGCTTCAGTGGCGTCCTCTCCATTTCTTCCTCTCCACTTTTTCTTTCATTTTCTCTCATTTTCTTGTGTTTTCTTGCGCATTATAGGCTGCTTCCCAGCACCTATAAATCGCAATTTACTTGCTATATTTTGATTCTAATCAGTTGTTTTTGCTCAACTCTAGATCCTACAACCATCCTGCTATCAGTTGGTATCAGAGCTTGATGAATTGAGCAATTTGGGGGCTGTTCTTGGCCTGTTTGTGCGCTGCAACCATGGCTGTTTTGGTGCAGGATTTTTCATCAATTTAGTGTAATTCCATCCCTCTTTTCAATTGTAATTTGGACTTGGACTGTTTCCCGGGCCCGAGGTGCCTTTCTGCTGCTATCAGCTTGTTTGATTTGCTTGCAATTGTTTGAATTAGAGGGGTTTCTGGGCCGCTAATTCCCACCCCATAGGTGTTTGATAAAATGCCTATCTAATTGCTCATACTTGTTCTTGAGTAATTCCTGCAAATTAATTGCTATAAACTGCTTGTTTGTTGGTGAAGTGTGGTAAGAGGAGGCATTGTTGTCTTCATTTTTCCAAAGTTCACCTACATTTTCTCCCCTTCACCATTAATTGTTCATCCCCCATATTCATCTCTTCACTTTCCGCTTTTAATTTTCCGCCATTTAATTTCCGCTTCTCCCCATCCTTTTAATTTCTGCTCTCCCCTTTACATTCTGCCATTTACATTTCTGCTCTCCCCATCCTTTTACTTTCCGCTTCCCCCTTTACTTTCAGTCATTTATTTTCAGTCCTCCCCATCCTTTTAATTTCCGCCATCCCCTTTACATTTCAGTCATTTACATTTCTGCGCTCCCCATCCTTTTACTTTCTGCCATCCCCTTCTACTTTCTGCCATTTACATTTCTGTCTTCCCCATCCTTTTAATTTCAGTTTCCCCCCTTTAATTTCGTGCCATTTAATTTTACTCAATTTTCCTTCTTATTTTTGCCATTTTATGCGCATTTTTGGGCTCTTGTTATGTCTGTCTGTTTGGCATTCTGATTGCAAATTTGGATTGACTGCTATCTCTACCTTGGACTTTCTCTGTTTGATTGTGCAAAACACTCACCTATAGGCTTTTTTCGGTTCATAGTATTGGAAGAAGATCAACAAATTCTAATTGTTGATTTTCCTTCAAATTTTAATTCCAATCTTAAAACTGAACCAAGCGCATTTCTGTGACCGTACCGATTTTGTATAATCAACAAGGAAGTGCTAAGCAATTTTTTGGCCATTTTTTAAATCAAGTTGCCATTACGTTTTCACAATATTTAGAAATCAGTTTATTCATTATTTTGCTTTTCTGGTACCACTTGGACCAGCTTACTGTCAGAAAATTCCAAAAATATTACAGTAGCTACAGTTTATTTTCTTTTTATTGTGTACAAATTTCTGTAATTTTCTGTTGGGGAAAAAGACAAAAAAAGAAAGAAAAGGCAAGAAAATACAAAAAGTACGTACGTGCCAAAAATACAAAAAGAGGTGTAAAAAGCAAAAAAGGGTGCAAAGTCAACTACAAGGAGAAAAAAGTCAAAAAGACACCCAAAAGTAAAAAAAAAATTCAAAAAAATCAGAAAAATAGAAAAATCAAAAACAAAAGTTGTCCCAACAATACAGTGACAATTTTACTGTAATTTTCTTTTTCATTTCCCTGTATACCGTAATTGAGTTGAATTTGCTGTTTTTTTTTTCCAAAAAACGACAATTTTGGCAACTCTTTTCAAAAATCACCAAAAACAATTCTCTTTGCAATTTCTTTCCGTCTTGTCTTGTTTGCTTTCCACTCTTGTGTATAAGCGTATTTTGAATGCTTGCTTTGCTTGTTTGTCATATCAATCCCTTGTTTTGTCTTAGGATTTTCCAGTCTTCCTTTAGTAGGTATTTTCTTTGTTAGTGCGCTTCTATTTGGGTAAGGGTTTAGACTTAGTCTCACGTTGGTCTTTGCAAGATCTAACCAACCTCCAACCGAGTAGAAGAGGCAAGAGAGTCTCATTATAGAAAAAGCTAAAAAAAGAAGAGTGACATACACGAGTGTTGCATTCCATTGAGTGTAAACACTTAGTTGAGAGGAAAGGTCCATAAAAACTTAAAAACTAAAATTAATTTAGGAGAATGGAAGGAAGGAGGCAAGGGGAAAGGGCAACCATGTTGTTTAGAAAAGTCTTAGAAACACCTTTGGGTGAAGAAGAGAGCCAAAGAGAGAACCTATTCCACACTAGGTGCCATATTGAAGATAGGGTTTGTTTAGTGATCATAGATGGAGGAAGTAGTAGCAACTTAGCTAGCCTTAGGTTAGTTAACAAGCTAAACTTACCTACTACCCCACATCAAGAAACTTATACACTTCAATGGGTGAGTGATGAGGAAGAATTTATGGTGGATAGGCAAGTGAGCTTAAGGTTCAAAATTGGGGATTACCAAGATGAAATAACCTTTGATGTTATACCCTTAGAAGCCTCTCACATCCTCTTAGGAAGACCATGGCAATATGAGAGAAGGGTAAAATATGATGGGTTTGCCAATACCTATAGGTTCCACCACCAAGGTATAAAATTCACACTCATGCCTATGACCTCAAAGGAAATAAAAGAAGATCAAACCACACTTAAGAGGTTAATAGAACAAGAGAAAAGAGAACAAATAGAAAAAGAGAAAGAAGAAAAACGTAAAAGATAGGAAAAAGAATTAAGAATGCAAGAAGAGAAAGCAAGTTTATCTTGTGATCATTTGAATGCTAACTCTTCTAGTGAAAGCATGAATAGGTTGATGGCAAATATTTCTATTGTTGCAAAAAGGACAACTCAAGCTGTTGAAAGGAAGTTTCCTAAACTAACTTTCTTTATGCATGAAATGCCTTCTTCTATGCACAATTATATGCCTCAAAGCATTACATGTTTGAAAGAAATAAAAAATGTTGATGATGCTTTGAAATCTATTGCATGTTTAGAAAAACCAACTAAGTTTAGGAGTACCACAAAACTTTCTAGAGATGCATGTTTAGTCAATTCCTTTGATCAAATTGAGTTACATAATGATAACAAAGTTGGATTGAATATGCATGTACCTTTGGTTTGTATCTACAATGTGCATACACATTTTGGACCTAAAATAATTGTTTCACATAAAGATGTGTATTATGCTCTTGAATTAGTTAGTAAAAAGGATAAAAATTTGGATGAAGCTATCACATATGAGAAAACTTGTTTTACATCCATCTTACATGATGATATGCTTCATAGTGTGCTTGCCCAAAGTGATTCTTTTAATGTTTCACCTTACATGAATACATATGATAATATGCGAAAGGTGTCATATTACTTGAGTGAGTGCAATAGAATGGATATGCCTGGTGAACAAACTTGCATGAATACCTCATGGCATGAACATATACACCACCCTTTTGACACTCATACTCAAGATGCATGTGTTATATTCAATAAACATGTTGGGATATTATTGAAAAATATTAAAACATTCATGCCACATAGTTTCACTTTTGCATTTATTTGGGAACATAGTGTAGAATATTTTGATGAATGTTGCACATTGAAACACATTTTGTACTTATGTGGAATTTATTTCCTAAGCCTTCTCCATGACCACTTACTTCTCTTACTTGCAAGGGAAGGCTTCAAAAGATTAGTCTTTGATCCAGGATCTAAATCCACAGAGTACATGGACAAGATGGCTTAATCTTCATTAAGGGAGTTTTCTAACCCTTATCTCAAATACCTCTTGTTCATCTCTTATGTTTTTCTTTTTCTAATCTTTATGATCCCCAAGTATTTTTGTTATGAGCCTTCACTTTGCTTGCTTTGGAATAATACTTATGGGTCTTCTTGTTGTCTAGGCTCAAGGAAGATGTTCAACTTGTGGATCTCTGACTCTACTCTTCAAAGACTAAGGGAAGTATCTTCTTACTTCCTGAATTTTTTCATCCATCTCCTTCTTTCGCCCAGTTCATTATTCTTATGCCTTCTTTCTGAATTTTCAGATTTGAGGTCAAATCCTTTTCAAGGGGGAGGGAATGATAACACTCTGCTAGAAACTTGGACCTGCAAGACCTACACTGGAAGATATGCACCAACTTCAAGCCTGAGCTTCAAGCAAGGAAGAGTTGGAGAAATTAGTGTCCTACAAATAAAGGTCACTACCCTTCAAAATAAGGGTCACTACCCTACAGAAGGACACATTGACCCTGGATAGGACCCTTGTCCTATGGACCACCCTTAATTAGGACTCTCTTGTATTTTCTTTTTATTTTTGTATTTTCCTTTTAATTCATCCTAGTTGGGCGCTAATTGTATGGGTTTAGTGGTTAGTAGGATGCCTTGCTAAAAGGCTTAGGAGTCTTGGGTTCAATTCCCACATGGGATAGAATTTTACTCATCCTTTATTTTCTTTTCCCATGTGGCCGCCCCCTAACTCTATAAATAGGGAGGCTCCCCCTTTGTATTACACATTCATGATTTTAGTAAAGGCATTATGCCCAAATTTCTCCTCCCTTGGTGAGTTGAGTGAGGCTTGGTGGTTGTTGCTCAAACCATACTGAGACTTATTTAATTCTCCTGAATTAGTGGCGTCTGACATTGGACTTATCTGCTGTGGGTGGATTCTTGCTTCAGTGGCGTCCTCTGCATTTCTTCCTCTCCGGTTTTTCTTTCATTTTCTCTCACTTTCTTGTGTTTTCTTGCGCATTATAGGCTGTTGCCCAACACCTACAAAATCGGTTGTTTTTGCTCAATTCTAGATCCTACAACTATCCTGCTATCAGAGATGAACCCCATTATGATCTCATGAGATTCAAGAGTGCACAAGCTGGTGCAAGTATGAAGCTCTCAGTCCATGCAACTTTAGGAGATCAGCAGCCACAGCCACCACCAAAAGCTGACATCCCACTCCGAGCTTACATGGAACACATCTGCAAGAAAAACTCCATCCACAGATGGATTTCCCACCTTCAGAAGCATTTGTACCAGACTCGGCCACACCCATGCCCAGGCATGCTAGTTGATGAGTTCTGGACATTATTGCAATGGCCTGGGGACAGGCCTATTCATCCAGGGGGAGGTGGAGTAGCAGCAAGAGGAGAGCAGGATGAGAACTTACAGGAAACAGAGGATGAAGATTGATACTAGTGTTTTTCTTTCTTTTCATTCTTTTATTTTTTATTTTCTTTTATTTATTTAGTATTATTTTTTAGTTAATTAGGATTTTTGTTTTATTTTTCATTTTTTTACTTTAGAAATAGGGATTTGAGGAATTAATATTAAAATCTCAAAGCTAGGCAGTTTAACTAACTGAATTAGGAAAGAAATAGGAATTTTGTGATTAACTCCATAATCAGTTAGAATTAGGATATTGTGCAGGAAAATATATCAGAGTAGTTAATTAATTTCAATAAGTGATTTCATCAAGGAAATTAGCCAAAAAGCTGGTGAGTTGTGAGACGAAACACTTGAATTGAGAGTTTTCACCGCTGCTTGTCAACTGCTATTGCTTGAGTTTTTGGATTTTATTCTGCACATGAAAAATTTGGAAGTGATAAAGGCAAAATTTTGTGATTGTAATTTGCTCAGTGCCAAAAAGCCAACCCTTGAAAATTTTTTCCAATTTTTTTTTTGTAACCCATTTGAGTTTTAATGTTTCTTTTTATGCACCCCGACCAAAATTAATGTTTATATCTTGTCCCTTACACACTTGGGATAGAGAGCACGGTGCAATCTGATAAAATGGGAGAAATTGGTTGGTTACTTAAAGCTGAAAGAGATACAAAGAGCAGACGCAAAATAGCAAAAAGAAGATCACTTCCTCAAAAATCAAAAAGAAAAAGTGAATGAAAAGGAATAAAAAGGGGGAGTGAATCATCAAACAAAGAAGGAGGCTAGCTGAATGATACAAATCAAGAATGAAGTGGAGAATGGAGAGAAATTTCAAGTTCAAGAAAAATTCAAAAGATGCTCTCTATTTCAGTGTTTTCTTGCATATCCAGAAAAACCATGATTTCTTGATAGCCCAGCCTCATTACAACCCAAGAAATACCTTTTGATCCATGTTGACCATGTGCATGTTTATTAACCAGAAATGACTATCAATTTTAGTTGTTCAACTGCTGTGAAAAATTGAGGGAAACACTTACCCGTGAGCATGAGAGAATTTCTTGATTTTTTCTTCACTTATTGTTTTGGTTACTATTTTTCAAAAAAGTTTGAATGTATTTTTATCCTGTTCTAATTTAGTCTTGGTAATATCACTTGATTCTGATTTTCAATCTGACATTTGGAAAGTGACAACTGCCTAACAAGAGGTGATGAAATTATTTCCTTAATTTTGAGAATTTTAACAGGGGGATTGAATCCATTTGATTGAAAAAGGTTTTCTTGCTTGAGGACAAGCAAGAAGCTAAGTTGGGGGGAATTTGATAAGTGAAAAATATATGACAATTTCTTGTATAATTACTGCACTTATCAAAGGTAAAATAGTAAAGTTATGCCCCAAATTACCTCTTTTTAGTAATAAATGCGTAGGCGAGCGCCAAGCAATATCTTTCTTGCCTCGGGTATCTTGTTTCCACATCCTTTAATACTCTGCTCAGATAGAATATGGGGCCTTCTTGCCCCTCAATCTCTTGTACCAATAACCCATTGATTGCCTGATCTGTGACTGCTAGGTAAAGTCTTAATGGCCGCTTCGGGACTGGAGGTGACATCACTTGTATGGATGACATCACATGTTTGATCTGATCGAATGTATTCTGATGGTTTGTGGTCCATGTGAAGCTACCTTTTTCTTTCAGTAAGTCGCGCATTGACCCTATCAGTTCTCCCATGGCGGGGATAAAACGTCCTATATACCCCAACTTTCCTAGTAACTGTTGTGCCTCTTTGACGCTTGTGGGCGGCCTCATTCTCATAATGGCGTCTATTTTACTTTGGTCTGCCGACATGCCTCCTTTGTGTACCTTAAATCACAAAAATTGCCCAGTACTGACTGCAAAAGAGCATTTTATTGGGTTCATTTTTAGCTGAAACTTCCTACACCTTTCGAAGACTATCCTCAAGTGCTCCTCATGTTTGACTTCTTTTTTGGATTTCACCACCAAATCATCCACATAGTCTTCTACCATATCATGCATCAAGTCGTGGAAGATCACTGTCATCGCCCTTTGATATGTTGCTTCTGCGTTTTTCAATCCAAAAGGCATTACTGTGTAATAAAAGTTTCCAAAAGGCGTCCGAAAAGCGGTTTTTTCTTCATCTCCTTTGGACATTTTGATTTGATTGTACCCACTGAATCCATCCATCAAGGAGAACCTTTCATGAGCTGATGTAGCATCAATGAGGGCGTCTATGTGCGGAAGCGGGAATACATCTTTGGGACACTGCCAGTGGAACTCTGAGCTGACAGCGGAGCTGAAGGGGAGCCTGGGACTGACTTGGGCGCATGGGGCTGGATCGAGCCTTGGTCAACCATGTTTGGTCAACCCTCCCATGGTCAACCTTTGACCTTTGACCACCCTTGACCAAGTCAACAAGAAGACTCCATCTTAATTTGGATTTAATTAGATTAATTAGAGTTTTAATTGTAATTAGGACATGAATGTAATTTTTCCTATTCTTTCAAGAATAAGGGTGCTAATTTGATGGCTTTATTGGCTTAAGTGATAGCTTAGCTAATTAACCAAAGGCTAGGGGTTCAACACCCACCTAGGATAGTTTTCCACTCATCTTTTATTTTCCTTCCCACCTAGCCACCTCCTTTTCCTATAAATAGGAGACCACCCCCTTGTATTTCATAACTTTGATGAATAGAGTAAAGGCATTATGCCCATTTCTCTCCTCAAGTGTGAGTTGAGAGTAGGCTTGGTGGTTCTTGCTTAAACCAACAGAGACTTATCTGATTCTCCTGAATCAGTGGCGTCCCAACCATTCCTTTCTCTTCCACTTTTTCTTTCATATTCTCTCATTTTCCTTCATTTTCATGCGTGAATATAGCTGCTGCCCTGCACCTATATTTCGCATTTTAAGTGCTAATTCTTGATTCTAACCGGTTGTTTTTGCTCAATTCTAGATCTGCACCTTCATTGCTATCAATTGGTCATCAAAGCTTTGTTGAATTGAGCAATTTTGGAGCATTTTGGGGGCGGTTTATGCGCTGCATTAAGGCTGTCCTTGGTGCAGAATTTTCATCAGAAATAGTGTAATTCATCCCTTTGTTTCAATTGTAACTTGGACTCTGAACTTTTCTCAGGCCCGAGGTGCCTTTCTGCTGCTTCCCGTACTTGTTTGTCTTGATTGATTGGGTGAAATTCTTGCTAGATGGGGCTGTTTTTGGGCCGCTAATCCAACCCCTTAGGTGTTTGATAAAATGCCTATTCTAATTGCTCATACTTGTTCTTGAGTGATTCTTGCAATTAACTGCTATAAACTGTTTGTTTGTTGGTGAAGTGTGGTAAGAGCAGGCATTGTTTTCATTTTTTCCAAAGATCGTTCACCTACATTTTCTCCCATTTCAACATTACTTGTTCATCCCCCATATTCATCTCTTTACTTTCCTCTTTTAATTTTTTGCCATTTAATTTCAGTTTCTCCCCATCCTTTTACTTACTGCCATCCCCTTTACTTTCTGACATTTAAATTTTGTCCTCCACATCCTTTTAATTTCAGTCATCCCCTTTACATTCTGTCATTTAATTTCAGTCCTCCCCATCCTTTTAATTTCTGCCATCCCCCTCTACATTCAACCATTTACATTTCTGTCCTCCCCATCCTTTTAATTTCAGTTTCCCCCTTTAATTTCAATTTGCGCAATTTTCTTCTTATTTTTTCCATTTTTTGCGCTTTTCTTGGGCATTGTTTTGTTCAATTTTCTACTCTTATTCTGTTTGTCTGTTTGGCATTCTGATTGCAAATCTGAATTGACTGTTATCTCTACTTTGGACTTTTCCTATTTGATTGTGCAAAACGCTCACCGTTTGACTACTTTTTGGTTCACAAAGTTGGAAGAAAATCAATAAATTCCAATTGTTGATTTTCCTTCAAAATTTAATTCCCATCTTAAAATTGAACCAAGCGTGTTTCTGTGACCGCAGTGTGTCTGTATAATCAACAAGGAAGTGCTAAGCAATTTTTTTGGAATTATTTGAAATCAGGTTGTCATACCATTTTTATTTTACAGTTTTTAGAAATTAGCCTGTCCATTTTGTTTTTCTGGTACCATTTGGACCAGTTTAGTGTCAAAAATCGAGTAAACTATCACTTTCGTCCCTGACTTTGTACGCGTATTTCACTTTAGTCCCTGAGATTTTGAAAACCCTCCCGTAGTCCCTGACTTTGACGTTCGTCTTTCACTTAGGTCCCTAACCCAAACGTCCGTTAATTCCTTGATGAGTAGGGACCAAAGTGAACGATTTTTGACACTGAGTAGGGACCAAAGTGAACAATTTTTGATAACTTCTCCAAAACAATCCCAGTTTCTTCCCCTTGTGAACTCGTGCTTTGAACTACTGAATTCACATATGGAAGCCATGATATTACCCACTTTTTAATCTTGATAAGGCCTCTAACTCTCCAACTCTGTATATTGCACTAATGGAAGTAGCCAAACCAATTTAAAATTTCATGTTTTTAGCTTCTCTGTGGTGCATATGTGTATTATATATAATGACCCTCTTCATTTTCCTTTTCAACAATCCTACTACAAAAGTAGGAAGAACCTAAGTATGCTACAACATTAATATAACCTCATAGAGCTCTGAACTTCTTTCTCCAAATAGTATTGATTTGAATCATAAAAGCTAAGGAAAGGGAAGAAGGTAGGGTTACAAACTGTTTCAGAAACACTTGTATTTCATCTAAAATGTTATGAGAAATTAATAAACAATGCTATACTTTCTTTCATATTTGAAATTTTTTGTTCAAACTTGTTTTCCAAAAAAGTTTTTTTATAAGAGAAACAAAGAATATAAAGAAGATAATTTAGAATCTAGATCTTTAAATAAACAAGACAGCAAGAAGAAAGAAAACAACAATACCTCAAGAAGTCTTGTGATGTTTTGATGTCTCTGTTTGTGATCGGTTACATGAAGGAAACTTGAGATTAACCCAAGAGATATTGCAGCAGACCATTGGCGGTGTTCATGTTCATGTTGAAGCAACCACTCCAAAAGAAACTTTGAAGCAGCAGATTTAACAGTGTGAATAGATGGAGGCAAAACCTGATGATAGCAAATCTAGAGATTATAAGAATCAAATGTTATTATGCCAATTACACAAGATACATTATAACCAGATTATTCGAGAGTGGATTTTCTAATTTAATGACTTTTATTTAAGCATCGCTATAAGTGAAATCATAGATATTTGTTACTGCAACAGGTATTGGATTGGAGGATATATAATATTCTAAACTGGATTACTTCCAAATCATATTGCAAAACTGTTAATATAAAACATGGCTACTACTCAGAATTACATGTTCCATTATCTCAATAGTGACTTATAAGTTGAGATGCCAAAATGTAACACACATGACAATTAGTCAAAATCTATAGAGATTAAAAATGGGTGCACAGTAATGGAAAACTTCTGCTCATCACACAGAGTGCACCAATAGCCAGTACCAGTTGGTTTGGCTAAAAGCATGAAATTTTTAAATTGGTTTGGCTACTTCCATTAGTGCAATATACAGAGCTGGAGAGTTAGAGGCTGTTATCAAGATAAAAAAACTGGGTAATGTCATGGCTTCCATATGTGAATTCAGTAGTTCAAAGCACCAGTTCAAAGGGGGAAGAAACTGGGATTGTTTTAGGGAAGTTGTAAAAAATCGTTCACTTTGGTCCCTACTCAGTGTCAAAAATCATTCACTTTGGTCCCTACTCATCAAGGAATTAACGGACGTTTGGGTTTGGGACCTAAGTGAAAGACGGACGTCAAAGTCAGGGACTATGGGAGGGTTTTCAAAATCTCAGGGACTAAAGTGAAAGACGTGTACAAAGTCAGGGACGAAGGTGACAGTTTACTCGTCAAAAATCTCAAAACAATTACAGTAGGTACAATTTAGTTTTCTGTAATTTTGTACAAATTTCTGTAATATTCTGTTGGGGAAAAGGCCAAAAAGAAAGAAAAGAGGCAAAAAAAATACAAAAAAATTATATTGCCAAAAATACAAAAATAGGTGTAAAAAGCAAAAAGGGTGCAAAAGTCAACCACAAGGGAAAAAGTCAAAAGACACCCAAAAGGTAAAAAAAATTAAAATAAAATCAGAAAAATTAAAGAAAAAGAAAAGAAAGTATCCCAACAATACAGTTGACAATTTATTGTAATTTTTCATTTCATTTCTATGTATACTGTAAATTGAGTGGTAATTGTTGTTTTTCTAAAACGACAATTTTGGCAACTCTTTTCAAAAAATCACCAAAAACAATTCTCTTTGCAATTTCTTCCGTCTTGTCTTGTTTGCTTTCTACTCTTGTGTATAAGCCTTCTTGAGTGCTTGCTTTTCTTGTTTGTCTCATCAACTCTTTGTTTTGTGTTAGGAAATTCCAATCCTCTTTCAGTAGATATTTTCCTTTTGTTAGTGTGTTTCTATTTGGGAAGGGTTAAGACTTAGTCTCGTTGTTGGTCTTTGAAAGATCAAACCAACCTCAACCGAGTAGAAGAGGCAAGAGAGTTTTCTTTATAGAAAAAAATCCAAAAAGAGTGACATACACGAGTGATTACATTCCATTGAGTGTAAACACTTAGTGAGTGGTGAGGTCCTTTAAAAGTTTTCAAATAAAATCAATTTAAGATGTCATACAGAATGTGGAGAAAGGAGCTAGATGAAGATAGGAGAGTATTTAGAAGAGAAAAAGAAGTGAGAAGACACTCTTCTCATGATAAAGTTGATGAAAGGTATAGGCAAGAAAGGAGAGAAATAAATAGATATCATTTTGAAGATAAGAAAGGAGTTATGATAACTCTAATCATGAAAAAAGCTAATATGAGGAAGAAAGAAATTTTAGAAGATATGAAGAAGAGAGGGAAGAAAGACAAAGGTATAAAAAAAGAGAACATAGAAGAAAGGATCAATATAGGGATAATAAAAGAGAAAATAGGAAAAGTACAAAGGATTCTTTTGAAGATAGAATTGGAAGAAAGTTAGAAAAATTTTCTAATGAAATTGAAGATAAATTTTCAAAATTCTTAATTGAAATGGAGAAGAGAAGAAAATTAGAAAAGAAGGAACAATTAGAAGAAGAAAAGCTTAGGAGAGAAAAAGAAAAGGAGGTAGAAAGAGTGCAAATAGAAGAAACGAAAAACAAAGATTTGGGAAAGCAACTAATCTTATCATGTGATCATTTGATAGCTAATCCTTTGTGTGAAGACATGAATAAGTTGATGGCAAGTACTTCTAGTGTTGCAAAGAGGACAACTCAAGCTATTGAGAGGGTGTTCCCTAAACTAACTTTCTTTGTGCATGAAATGCCTCTCTCTATGCACAATTATATGCCTCAAAGCATTACATGTGTGAAAGAAGTAAACAATGTTGATGATGCTTTGAAATCTATGACATGTTTAGAAAAACCAACTAAGTTTAAGAATACCATGAAACTTACTAAAGATGCATGTTTAGTCAAATCCTTTGCTCAATTTAGATTGCATGATAGGAATGATAACAAAGTTGGATTGAATATGCATGTACCTTTGGTTTGTGTTTATAAATTGCATACACATTTTGGGCCTAAAATAATTGTTTCATATAAAGATGTGTGTTATGATCTTGAACTAGTTAATGAAAAGAATAAAATTTTGGGTGAAGCTATCACATATAGGAAAACTTGTTTGACATCTAGTTCAAATGATGATATGCTTCTTGATATGCATACTCAATGTGATTCTTTTGGTATTTCACCTTACATGAACACATATGATAATATGCAAAAGGTGTCACCTTACTTGAGTAAGTGCTTTAGCATGGATATGGTTATTGAAAAAACTTGCATGAATATTTCATGGCGTGAACATTAGCACTATGATTTTAACAATCATTCTCAAAATGCGTGTCTTATGTTCAATGAGCATAATGGGATCTCACTTCCAAGAAATAGGACATTCATACCACATAGTTTTAATTGTGCATTCATTTGGAAATATATTGTGGATTATTTTGTTGGTTTGAAACATGCATGTCACTTGTCTAAGTTACGTTTTAACCAACTAACCCCTTTACTCGAAAAGAAGGGCTTCAAGAGATTGGTCTTTGATCCAGGATCTCTTTCTATAGAGTACATGGACAAGATGGTTCAATCTTCATTGAGGGAGTTTTCTAACCCTTATCTCAAATACCTCTTGTTCATCTCTTATGTTTTTCTTTTGCTAATCTTTATGATCCCCAAGTATTTTTGTTATGAGCCTTCACTTTGCTTGCTTTGGAATAATACTTATGGGTCTTCTTTTTGTTGTCTAGGCTCAAGGAAGATGTTCAACTTGTGGACGTCCAGTTGTATTCCCCAAAGGCTAAGGGAAGTATCTTCTTACTTGCTACTTTAGTCATCCATCTCCCTCTTTCTACCCTCGTTCCTCTTCTTCTTATGGCTTCTTTCTGATCTTTCACATTTGAGGTCAAATCCTCTCTAAGGGGGAGGGAATGATGGCAACTGCCAGTGGAACTCTGAGCTGACAGCGGAGCTGAAGGGGAGCCTTAAAGGGAATCAAGCATGTGGTCAGGGTGCAACGGAAATAAATGGATTCCGTTATAATCATTTTGCGAAAACACGAATCAAGGCATAAAAGGTATTGAAACGAAAGGTCGTATACCTTATTAGGATTACAAACGTGGCAAGAGTAGTCACGTCTCTATTGGTATCCACACCAACAGCCAAACTAGGAAACCCTCCTCAGCTCTGTTAGTAACCTTAGAAAGTAAGAAGCGATTGCTCATGTGTATCCGGGGTAGTGCATCTTATGCTCTATTTATAGAGTGGTGACTAGGGTTTTATCCCCTCACTCACTTAACCCTCACACTTGTGGACCTGGCCCATTATGTTATAATTCTAATTAAATTAAATTAGAATTATTATCCTTTCCCAATGGCTTGTTGTATGCGTGTGACCCAATAGGCTTTTAATATTTGGTTATAATATTAAAATAAAACCCTTTTATATTTAATATCATAAATAGTGAGCGGTATCTAGCAACACATCACTATCCAAATATTGAGATTATCAATAACTTTGATAAATCCTATTTTATGATAATAATTTATGTGATCTTTCCCTTTGTCCAAATATCTAATTGAGCACAAGGGCATGGATTGTGTTAACCTTGTATAGTTCAATTTATATTTTCTTGATCCCCAAGTAGACTGTACAGAAAATAAACATCTCATGTTTATCCTCCTGAGCATGGCCATGCATTTTGCAGTCTCACTTTATCAAGAGGCCTACATATATAACTCTTGTTACATAGGAGGGACAAATCCCATCTAGGGCACTCACATTCCACCACATAATTTATTATATGTCCAAAAACCAACTTTATGATTACCCTGTTACAGGTAACGTTTGATGATAATTAAAACATAAAATTCCTTATGTAGGAATCGTAGTGATTTCAGGTCGAAGGACTTCATATAACATTTATGAATTTAAGAAACGTTCATGACACTTATGTAACAATCCATGCAACTTTCTTAAGGTGGGTTTGTCCAGTACACCATTACTCTTAATGTGTACCTATGTGAGCACATGATATCTCATATTCATGATCTGTGAGACATGATCATCAATGAACTCACATACTAGTCTAAATGCATCTTTGTCCTAAGATGATACTTGACTAGGGACTATTTTAAGAATAGTTCTTCACAAGATCTCACGATCAAGTCATCTACTTGATTTCTTATGAAGTTTAAGATTACTATTCTAAGGACAATAATTATATTCTAAAAGAATAAGTTGCCTTTATAAAATAACATGATACAAGTGATGGATGTTCATAAACATATAAGTCTCTGGTGCATATTCCTAACAATCTCCCACTTGCACTAGAGACATTCAGACATAACTCTTATGCCCAATGATCTAGTGTGCCCTTCATGATTCTACTGGCCAAGGGGTTTAATGGGTTTGTAACAGCGATTGTTTCTTGCTTCGAACTTTTCTAGCTCACAACGCCACCATTCAAACAAAACATATAACCTGATTGCGATCTTCAATATCTTTGTCGGTTTGGAAGCTAGCATCAGTGTAACCCTTTACAAGCAGCTCTTCCTCCCTCGATATTTCAAGAATGAATCCTTAGTTCTTCTCAAGTACTTAAGGATGTTCTTGACTGCTGTCTAGTGACCTTCACCAAGATCAGACTGGTATTTGCTAGTCATGCTTCAAGCATATGATATTTTTGGTTGAGTACATAACATGGCAAACATGATAGATCCTATAGCGGATGCATAAGGAATCTTATTCATGCGACCTCTCTCTTCTTCACTGGAAGGAGAATGAGCCTTAGATAAGCTTATACCATGTGACATAGGCAAATATCCCTTCTTAGAATCTTGCATGTTAAACCGTTTTAACACTTTGTCTATGTATGTACTTTGACTTAGGCCAAGTAATCTTCGAGATCTATCTCTATAGATCCTGATACCTAACACATAGGTCGCTTTTCCAAATCTTTCATAGAAAAACAATATCCTAACCAAGTCTTTACAGACTGAAGGGTATGAATGTCATTTTCTATGAGGAGTATGTCATCTACATACAAAACCAGAAAAATCACAAATGTTGTCACTAACCATTTTGTAGACACAAGGATTGTCTTCATTTTCAATGAAACCAAACTGTTTTACAGCTTCATCAAAATGAAGATTCCAACTTCTAGAGGCTTGCTTTAATCCATAAATGGATTGTTGCAACTTATATACCTTTAGGTATAACAAAACCTTCAGGTTGTATCACATACACATCTTCAAGAAGGCTTCCATTTAGGAAAGCTCTCTTGACATCCACTTGCCAGATTTCATAATCATGGTAAGTTGCAGTAGCAGGAAAGATCCTAATAGATTTAAGCATGGCAACTGGGAAAAAGGTTTCATCATAGTCTATACTATGAATTTGCGTGAAACCCTTAGCCACCAGTCGTGCTTTAAAGGTACTTACATTTCCATCCATGTCAGTTTTCCTTTTGAAAACCCACTTGCACCCTATGGATTTTATCCCTTCAGGTGGCTCAATCAAGGTCCATACCTTGTTAGTGTACATGGAATCCATTTCAGATCTCATGGCATCAAGCCATTTCTCAGATTCTGGACTCAAAAGAGCTTCTTGGTAAGTCACTGGTTCATCTTGATCCATTAGCAATACATCCCCTTCCTGAGACACAAGGAAACCATATCTCTCAGGTTAGTGACGTACCCTATCTGACCTACACAAGTCTTGCGCTACTTGAGTAGGTGGCTCCACAACACTTTGTGGTATCTGCTCTTGTTCCATTACCGGCTCATTGCTACTCTGTGGTACTTGAATTTCTTCAAGTTCTACTTTCCCCCCACTCATTATCTTAGAGACAGATTCCTTCTCTAAGAATATAACAGTCCTAGCGACAAACGCTTTGCCTTTTCTAGGATTATAAAAGTAGTGACCCTTAGTTTCTTTTGGGTATCCCACAAATAAGCACTTATCTGATTTGGGTCCTAGCTTGTCTGAAACTTGGCGTTTCACATAAGCTTCACAATCCCAAATCTTCATAAAAGACATACTAGGTCATTTCCCAGTCCATATCTCATATGGTGTCTTTGTGATAGCCTTAGATGGAACACGGTTTAGTGTGAAGGCTGCTGTTAACAATGCATGGCCCCAAAAGGAGTCGGGGAGATCAGTATGACTCATCATAGATCGAACCATATCTGATAGAGTTCGATTTCTCCTTTCTGAAAATCCATTCCATTGAGGTGTTCCAGGAGGAGTGAGTTGAGATGTTATCCCACACTCTCTTTGATAGTCATCAAATTGTTGGCTTGAGTATTCTCCACCTCGATCTGATTGAAGTGTTTTAATAGTCTTGCCAAGTTGGTTTTATACTTCATTCTTAAATTCCTTGAACTCTTCAAAGGATTCAGATTTGTGTTCCATCAGATACACAAATTCATATGTACTAAAATCATCAGTAAAAGTGATGAAGTATTGAAAACCTCCTCTAGCCATTGTGCCCATGGGCCCATATACATCACTATGTATGAAGCAAAGAAGATCATCGGCCCTTTTACCCTTTTCCGGTGAATGGGGTTTTGGTCATCTTCCCAAATAAATAAGATTTACATGTCTCAATTGATTCAAAATAAAATGAGTCCAAATAACCATCTTGGTGGAATTTGGATATGCATTTCTCATTTATGTGGTCTAAGCAACAATGCCAAAGATAAGTCGGGTTCAAACCATTTATTTTGACCCTTATGTTATAGATAGGCACTTCCATGTCAAGAACATATTGTTCAACTTTGCACAACCATATCATTCAAATAAATTGACTTGTTCTTTATAAAACACTCTTTTCTAAACAAGAAACGAAATTAAAATTCCCACTAATGGTAGGCACAAAATGACAATTATTTAGTTCAATAACTAGTCCAGCTGGCAAAGTTAAATAATAGGTTCCTACGGCTAAGGCAGCAACTCTTGCTCCATTTCCACACGTAGGTCGACTTTCTCCTTTATAGCCAATGACCTACTCCATTTGGATCCTACACATTCATATAAATGTGAGATCCATATCCGGTATCCAATACCCAAGATGCAGAAGTAGGTAAATTGACTTCTATAACATAGATAACTGAAGCGGAAGTCTCACTTCCTTTCTTCTTGATCTCCTCTAGGTACTTTACACAGTCTCTAATGTCCTGATTGGCCACAGTGGAAACATTTTCCTTCCTTAACTATCCCACCCACAGGCTTCGAAAACAAAGGTACTAGGCTTATCCTTGCCTTTGTCCTTTGGTTTGAAATAGGGCTTCTTGAACTTATTCTTGCCCTCGCCTTTTCCAGGTTGGACCATCAACATGGCCTTCCCTTTACCTTTATTAATGTTTTTCTAAGTTGTTCTCAACATGCTTATTCATTCGCGTTTTAGTTCATGAAGAATTGACTATAGCTGTCTGGAAACAATTGCAGGACAAGATCAGTGGCCAACTCTTGGCCTAATGGGAATCCAAGCCTTTCTGGGTTTTCAATGTACCCAATTGCTTTGAGTACATGAGTAGCAACAGGGGTTCCCTCTGCCAGTCTACATTGATAAAGTGCTTTTGAGACTTCAAATCGTTCAAGCCTAGCTTGTCCTTGATAAAGTCTCTTTAAGTGTACAATCATATTGTACATCTCCATGTTCTCATGCTGTTTTCAGCATTCATGGTAGTAAGCATAAAGCAACCTACATCGAGAGTAACATCCAGATGCTTTATAAAAGCATCCTTGTCAGCTTTCGAAGTATTTGCAGTGGGTGTTTCAGGAATAGGCCCTTCCAGGACATACGACCTTTCCTAAGGATAATCCTTAGGTCTTATACCAGTCTAGAAAGTTAATTCCAGACAGTTTGTCCTTCTCAAGGATAGATCGCAATAAAAGTTACTTGTTGTGCTCGTTGCTATGCACGTAAGTATCATATAACAATCATATTTAATAAGGTCTTTAAATAAATATGTCTCCCACTATTTTTTATTCAAAACAAGTACCCTCAATATAAAGAATCAGAAAATCCCATCACCAAATTTTCTAGTTGGCCGAGATCCATATTTCACCTAATTTTAAGTCAGCTTTAGCTGATCGCTTAAGAAAAGGTTATTTAGGTAGGAACACACTTCCAATTGTATCTCATACAACTCTTGGATAGTTAGGTGAATAACTCTTATTCTAATTCATCTTATGAATCAATGCTTAACTTAGTGCCTCTAGGTTTTTCAATCCTATTGAATATACCTAGTTAAGTCAAAACCCAACAGATGACAGTTGGATATTACTTTTATCCCATCGCGCCTCACTAAAGTAGATAAATGCACCCTGCTTTAGCATACCCACATTTAATCGATTCTAGCCTTGACGAGTGCCATACATTGGAAGGCAAAACATGACTTAATATCGGTGCCTTTAGGTTTTTCAATCTTATTGAATATACCCAATTAAAACCCAATGGTTTGACAATTGGATATCACTTTTATCCTATCACGCCTCACTAAAATAGATAAAGGTACCCTGCTTTAGCATACCCACTCTTCATCGATTCTAGCTTTGACGAGTGTCATTCATTGGAAGGCATAATAAGCATTGAGGGATTTGATCGCTTTATTTTTTCATTCCTTTGTTAAACCATTTAACAAAAACATAATCGCCCCTCACTAAAATAGATAAATGTACCCTGCTTTAGCAGACCCACACTTAATCCGTTCTAGCCTTGACGAGTGTTATTCATTGGAATGAAAAACATAATTTAACATTCCCTTCGAGGGATTTGATCGCTTTAATTTTATTCCTTTGTTAAACCATTTAACATACAAGCATGCATCTCATACAAACACATGATATGGTTATGGCCTCCTAAAACCAAATACCAAATTACATCAACTACATAATCTTGTACATAATCTTGAGCTCTCAAAATCTCCCACTGAATCCATGCTCCATGTCTTCCCGGTTACATTACATAACAAGAAGAAACCTCGTTTAACATACGAGGGCATAGAGATGAGAAACGAATTACAAGAGGAATGTTTAGAGGTAAGGCACGACACGCAGGTCGTATTTAAATTAAAACAACTAAGGCCATAACCAACCATCATGCAAACTAAGCATCCATTGATTGCAAAATGAGTGATATAATGAGATGTATATATTAAGCGAGGTGTGATTACGTGCATACAAAATAAAACATTACGCAGTGTCTCAAAACAAAAATTGGATTTGATAAACACGCAACCAATCATCAATAAGTGTCTCGCATCAAACGAATACTTCACGAATCGATAAACGAGCAAGTCCCTCATATCATTTGAAAACGCTCTTGTTAGCAAATTGATAAGTGTCATGTTTATCGCAGCCAATATTTGAGTCGAGACAAGGTTTCAACAATTGAACCCTTTGACGTCCAAGACATGAACTCTTCATGTTCCATGGGACCCTCCAACATTAGAACATATAAACATATATACATCGCACATAAAACAATCAATAAAGGGAACAAAATAAACTGATTCTGAAAGCTACGCTTTACCTGCGCTACAACGTAGGTGAAGCGCAAGTATCAGAATCGAAAATACGTAAACTGCGCTCCAGTCTGCGCTGCAGCCTAGCTGAAGCGCAGATCTGCGCTGCAGTCTGGGCTTCAACTAAAGTGAAGCCCAAATATCAGCGCTACGTTTTTTTAGCAGAAAAACAACAAAAAAAATCATAATCTTCACAAGATTAAAAGCCTAAAACGTGTTTATCGCAAACCAAAGCTCTGATACCAATTGAAGGGAATCAAGCATGTGGTCAGGGTGCAGCAGAAATAAATGGATTCCCTCCCTTGTTATAATCGTTTTGCGAAAACATGAATCAAGACATAAAAGGTATTGAAACGAAAGGTCGTACCTTATTAGGATTACAAACGTGGCAAGAGTAGCCACGTCTCTATTGGTATCCACGCCAACAGCCAAACTAGGAAACCCTCCTCAGCTCTGCTAGTAGCCTTAGAAAGTAAGAAGCGATTGCTCATGTGTATCTGGGGTAGTGCATCTTATGCTCTATTTATAGAGTGGTGGCTAGGGTTTTATCCCCTCACTCACTTAACCCTCACACTTATGGGCCTGGCCCATTATGTTATAATTCTAATTAAATTAAATTAGAATTATTATCCTTTCCCAGTGGCTTGTTGTATGCGTGTGACCCAATAGGCTTTTAATATTTGGTTAAAATATTAAAATAAAACCCTTTTATATTTAATATCATAAATAGTGAGCGGTATCTAGCAACACATCACTATCCAAATATTGAGATTATCAATAACTTTGATAAATCCTATTTTATAATAATAATTTATATGATCTGTCCCTTTGTCCAAATATCTAATTGAACACAAGGGCATGGATTGTGTCAACCTTGTATAGTTCAATTTATATTTTCTTGATCCCCAAGTAGACTGTACAAAAGATAAACATCTCATGTTTATCCTCCTGAGCATGGCCATGCATTTTGCAGTCTCACTTTATCAAGAGGCCTACAGATATAACTCCCGTTACATAGGAGGGACAAATCTCATCTACGGCACTCACATTCCACCACATAATTTATTATATGTCCAAAAACCAACTTTATGATTACCCTGTTACAGGTAACGTTTGATGATAATTAAAACATATAATTCCTTATGTAGGAATCGTAGTGATTTCGGGTCGAAGGATTTCATATAACATTTATCAATTTAAGAAACGTTCATGACACTTATGTAACAATCCATGCAACGTTCTTAAGGTGGGTCTGTCTAGTACACCATTACTCTTAATGTGTACCTATGTGAGCACATGATATCTCATATCCATGATCTGTGAGACATGATCATCAATGAACTCACATACTAGTCTAAATGCATCTTTGTCCTAAGATGATACTTGACTAGGGACTATTTTAAGAATAGTTCTTCACAAGATCTCACGATCAAGTCATCTACTTGATTTCTTATGTAGTCTAAGATTACTATTCTAAGGACAATAATTATATTCTAAAAGAATAAGTTGCCTTCATAAAATAACATGATACAAGTGATGGATGTTCATAAACATATAAGTCTCTAGTGCATATTCCTAACAAGCCTGGGACTGACTTGGGCGCATGGGGCTGGACCGAGCCTTGGTCAACCATGTTTGGTCAACCCTCCCATGGTCAACCTTTGACTTTTGACCACCCTTGACCAAGTCAACAAGAAGACTTCATCTTAATTTGGATTTAATTAGAGTTTTAATTGTAATTAGGACATGGATGTAATTTATCCTTTTCTTTCAAGAATAGGAGCGCTAATTTGATGGCTTTATTGGCTTAAGTGATAGCTTAGCTAATTAGCCAAAGGCTAAGGGTTCAACACCCACCTAGGATAGTTTTCCACTCATCTTTTATTTTCCTTCCTACCTAGCCACCTCCTTTTCCTATAAATAGGAGACCACCCCCCTGTATTTCATAACTTTGATGAATAGAGTAAAGGCATTATGCCCATTTTTCACCTCAAGTGTGAGTTGAGAGTAGGCTTGGTGGTTCTTGCTTAAACCAACCAGAGACTTATCTGATTCTCCTGAATCAGTGGCGTCTAGCATTGGACTTATCTGATGTGGGTGGATTCCTGCTTCAGTGGCGTCCCAACCATTCCTTTCTCTTCCACTTTTTCTTTAATTTTCTCTCATTTTTCTTCATTTTCATGCGTGAATATAGTTGCTGCCCTGCACCTATATTTCGCATTTTAAGTTCTAATTCTTGATTCTAACCGGTTGTTTTTTATCAATTCTAGATCCACACCTTCACTGTTATCACCAACTGGCTGAATAGAATGCGGAAACCTCTTGTTTTGGCCAACCCCACAGTAAACGCCTTATCTTCTTCGTTGTTTTCTTCCCTTACTTCTTCTATTCGTATCCCCTTGTGGGCTGAGGTGATGACATTCACCGCATGATTAGGTAACGGTCTTCTGTGCAGGTCTACTTCTTCTTTCTCCTTCTCTGGTAGCAAAACCTTCACTGCCGTTACTTGTCTTTGAAAAGTACGCCTTATGGTCCAGCAATCTGTGGTAGTGTGAGCTCTTGTTTGATGTAGCACGCAGAATGAAGGATCATCGTATTGTTCCTTTGGTAAATGGGTTTATTCACCTTGGGTAGGATAGTGCTATCCTTCAGCCATTCCTCTACTAATTGACAGGCTTGCTGTCTGTTAATAGGCAGAGAGGGAAGATCTTCGACATCTTGTGGGATAAACCTTCTTGCTGACTGGTTGCCTCTGAAGCTTCTCTTTCTTTCTTCCAGGGTGCAAAATGTCATAAGCGCTCTCTGCTTCTTTGGTCCTTTTGTTCCGCCTTTTCATGGCCTCAGCCACGTCGGTCCCTTTTTTAATGAGTTCTGCGAAGGTGGAGATTCCCCATAAGCTGAGGAATATATGGGAGCCATCCTGTATGTTTTTTATGCATCCATAAACTAAATCCGCTTCTGGTAGTGTTTCTTTGCATTGCAGGGCGCGGTCTCTATAGCGTTTTATGAACGCCAGCAACCCTTCTCCTGCCTTCTGTTTGACTCTTCCCAGGTCCATTATATGAAAGGCGCCTTCTTCTTCTAGGAACTTCCCACAGAACTCCGCTGCCAGTTCCTCCCATGTATTTATGGAACGTGGGCGTAGCTTCACATACCACGTGAAGGCTCTTCCCGAGAGCGACTTAGAAAACTCTTTCAACCTTAACTCCTTGTTACTTCGATGTACACCTAGATCATCTAGGAAACATCAGATGTTCCCTTGCGCTACCAGTTCCATCAAACTTTCTGAAGGAGGGTTGTTGATACCCCACAGGGTAGGGGGTGGCCAGTATTTCCTCAGCCAGTGGTGGTTCAAGATCGAACGTTAAGCTGGGTTGCTTTTCCCTGCTTGGAGTAATCGTCTTAACTCCCCTTGAGTGACTGGGGTGTCATCTTGATGTCCTGTTGGATGTTCAGCGCATTTCTGCGTACGTTGTCCTTCTGGGATGGTTTCTCCTTCTTTCGTTTGAGCCTTCAAGCCAGTTACTAGATTGACTAGGCTTTGCTGGCTTGCTATGAGGTTGTTCAGGATATCTACAGGTATCACGGCCTGTGTGTCGTTCTTTGTGACAGTCACCTCGGGCGTCTCGAATCCGCTTAGCAAGTTAAGTTCTTCATGCCCTCCTACCGGATTAACGGTGGGAGTAATGAAATGTCCCCCTGAGGGTCCGTCATTGAGGCGCTCATTTCCAATGACGGTGTTAAGGTCTATTCTTTCTCCATCAGTTTCTGGGAAATCATCTAGATTGAAGGACAACCTTCTGGGCGTCATCCTTCTAGCTCGTTCTGCCATGGCACCTCCCCAGTGGAGTCGCCAAATGTTTCAGTTTGGTTTTGAATAATCCACCGATCTTCACTTGATGATACTTTTACTAGAGAAAAAACTAAAGTTCACTAATGAGGTGCCAAGCAGAATGTCCTCCCTCCTTCTCGTCTTTCTCCTTTTATTTCTCGTTAGAACCTTTGTTCGTACATTTTCCTCCTTTGCCCTTTGTCGCCTCCAGCAGCTACAAAGCGTGTTTGAATATGCTGCCATCTTCAGAGACCCGTTTAGACGCTATTCCTTTCTTTGCTAATATATCTGAGACATTTCGTAGACCAGTGGTTAATCCACTTATTTTATGTAAAACATTTCCTACTTTTCAGAGTCTGCAAAGCCGCTTATGCCGCCCGTCTTCCCCTGTACGCTTCAGGCTCGTACCTGGTTTACTTTTTCTTAATTCCTTTTGTCTTTTCTTAAGATGGGCTTGGCCCATAATCCCATTTTGCTATTTTTCTGATTATGGTTCTCAACAATGGGTACGGGTACTATGGTACCATACTCTACCCATACCCGCACTTATGTAATATATATAATTAATGTAATTTATATACTTATAATTAATTTAATATGTGTATATATATATATATGTATGTTTATATTATTAATTAATATTTTTCCCAAAAACAAGTAATGATAATATATATTATAGTCACAAAATAAACACTAATATATTACTAATTTAATTAATTTAAATGTTATAAATTTGAAAATGTTATAATTTTGTCATAAACAATAAAATAGCAAAACATGAACCAATTTTCATTTCCCCTCACATTGTTTTAATTTCCCATCCACTTCCACACATCATAGTTGTTTTATAGGTTAAACTTGGATGGTCTATGGATTATTTTTCATTTTTTAATTAATTTTCATTTTATAATCAATTTATTATTTTTACAGTTAACAAAAGTGCGGGTAATGGGTACATGTATGGGTACTTGAGTACCCAGCGGGTAAGGGTACGAGTATTAGAATCGCTACCCACACAGGTATGGGTCCGAGTACGGGTATTTTTTTTTTTAAACGCGGGTATGGGGATGGGTACTATAGTACCCGACGCAAACTCTACCCATTGCCATCCCTACTTACAAGCTACGAAACCCCACACAATCATTTTCACCAATACAACAGAATGCCTTTGTCCCTTCACGAACCACGTGCCTTCACTACATCTCCTCCTCGTGACTTCACTGGATGGTAACAACTTAGGTCTTCAGATTTCACAGAGATTCCTTGCTTTGTTGGGTCATATGTGATTGTCACAGGGTGAAAGTTTAGGGTTAAAAAGGGGTAGGTTTCTTCTTCTTCGAACCAGAAAATTCTCAAATTTTTACCGGGAATGATTAGAATTGCTTAATTGGTTAATTAACTAACATAATTGTCTCCTAAAATGTAATTAATTAATTAAATAAAAGTGTTTAGTCCAGGTCAGATAGTCAAAGGATACGTAGGATTGAGTCTTAGGAAAGAGAATATGACAACTTAGCTCCAAAAACATGCAAAAAAAATGCAAGGACCAAAAGAAAAAAACAATTGGGAGGATTATTAAAAAAAAATTAGAATGATGAAAAACAAAACTCGCTGATTTTACAGGGAACTAAAACATATTTTACCTTTTTTAATATATCAATCTCTATATGTCAATTTTCAAATACGCACAGCCAAATCATTATCAATCTATCATCATAAAAGATAAGGATTGATAAATTTAAAAGTAAAAAAGCAAAAATTAAAAGTGAAATAGATGAAAAAAAATATCAATCTATCATCATAAAAGATAAGGATTGATAATTTTAAAAGTAAATACAGCAAAAATTAAAATTGAAATAAATGAAAAAAAATGTAATGATGAATGATGATGAATACATTAAATCCAAAAAAATCAAATTTAACGTGTATAAAATTGCACAGACTAATACCAAACAAAGGGGAAAAATTACAAAAATATAAGAATCAAGATTCAAACTACAGAAATTAAAATTTTGTCTAAATCTTAGAAATAAACAACAACTAATTAAATAAAATAATGAAAATACAAACAAACATTCTAGCTGCGAAGTCAAGGTCAAGTAAACCCGTGAGCATTAAGCACGAGCAAGACAGCCATGAAAACCGGCAGAAGCGCACGATAGCGTCCACGGAGCTTGGGTGCGCCGGACTCGACCATGACCGGGGAGTTCCCGAGCCTGATAGGTTTGGGATACACCTTCGTACCGGAATCTCCAATTTCCATATTTGCCCCTCCCCACAAATGGTCCCGTTTCGTGTACCACAGCAAGATCTTGTACTTCGCCGTCGTCGTGAAATCCACCCTAAAGTGAACCTTATCGTTGACCGTCGTGTTGACGTTGCCGGCGGCAAGGAAGGATCCCGGCTTGCGGGCCTTCTTCTGGTGGCCCTGGTAGAACCTGTCGACGGTGGCGTTGCCGAGGGGACGAGTGGTGTTGAGATCGACGAAGATGCCGAAGTGGAGTTGAACGGCGTCGTATTTGATGCCCTTGTCCTTGTTGGGGTTGACGAGCTTAAGGGTGAAGAAAAGGGTGGAGTTTGGAGGGGAATTGAGGGATTTGTCGAGGGCAGGAACGTAAATGGACTCGATATATAATTTGGGTTCGTCCACTCGCAGGCTCAGCCATAAAAATAAGGCCGTGAGGCCCATCGTTACTATGAACCCGAAACAGCACGAGCAGCAGCTGTCGGACTCCGCCGCCATCTACGGTGGCCGGAATATAAAGACACTAAGTGTGTTTGTTTGGGTGTGAGAGAGTTATTGTTTGAGTGACTGATTCTTTAGTTTGTTATCGTTGTTGCTGTAGGTCTCAGATTTATTTCTGGCCTTGGAATATGGACTGGGAAGTTTCCATGTTTTTGATGAGTTATTTACTCGAATGGCATAGTTGTTCGGACACCATCATATGCTCCTAAAAATATTATTAGAGGTGGAATTGTTTTATTGGAATAGAAAATAACAAAATGTTAATTTTTTTTAATAAAATTATTATTATTATTTAAGATTTTATTATATTAAATATTATATAAGATGAATTTTATACTTTACTTTTTATTAAAATTAAATTCTTTATAACTTCTGGTACAAATTACGATGCATGGTTGGTTTGCAGTTTGTACAGAATTCACGACTGATATTTGTTTTTCTTTTAATTTGGAAATTGATAAGAAGTTGAATTTTCAGCTTAAATTTGAACTTGAAGTGAAGTTGGGGTTGGAGTTTGAGTCTGGATGTGGGACGCTGCCTCCCTCCACTTGCGTGCATTATGATAGCGTGTTTGGGTATGACCACACCTCACACCTATGTGTTGTGAGGGAAAGTAACAAAACAAAAATGTTGCTTATAAATTAACGCGGTTTGAAAATTTTTTTTTTTGGCTTACAGGAGGGGGCCAGCCCAAAAACTAGAAAACTAACTATCAATGCTACGATGGAAAGGAAACTCCTATAATATCATTTTTGATGAGTATGGCAACCGGGTGGATCATGGGTAAGGATGTGAACGGGGCAGGAGCGAGTAATATATTGTATCCAATTATCCATACTTGCTAAAATTAATGGATATCCATGCGGTCATATGAATAGCGGGTATTCGCGAGTATTCACGGATATTCATTAATATTTAAAAATTTTAAATTTATAGAAAGAAAGAGAGAAAATATTATATAATATATGTGTTTGGATTGACGTTTGTAAACTTGAGTTTAGATGAATGTGATTTATTGAACGTGATTTCATCTAAACTTGAGTTTGTATAAACGTAATTTTATGTTTGGATAATTTATTGCAAACGTGAGTTTAAGAAAATGAATGTCGTTTGGATGATATTTTTTTTTAATCACGTTTGGAGATATAATTACTAAAAAGGACATGCTTTTGTTTGTTATATAAATTATATTTTCATTTTATTAATATTAGGTATATATTGATATTAATACTAACAAAAAAATAAAAATATTTACTTCTTTTATTTATGTAAAAATATTTACGTCTTTTTATTTGATATTCCTTCTATTTTTTTCCTTGTCATTTGTTGTGCAGTTTTTAATCATTTATTAATAAGAGCTCCTATTAAGTGATATATAGTTCCTATTTTCCAACCTCATTGAAAGCTCAAAACTAAAGTGTTCCATTCCCATACTTGTCTTTTACTTTGAACCCCAAAAATAAATAAGTTTATGAGGGGCAAGTAAAATTCTCCTAATATTGAGTATCCCGTAGAAACTAAAAATATTTTAGCTGCTGAGAGTTTTATGAAGAAGAATTTTGAGTAGCAATTGCAATTTGACTTTTGTTTGTGAGTTCTTGTCAACCAGTGGTTCAGGATTTCAACTGTGTCCTATTCTGATGAGTGAGAAGTTAGTTTATCTTCTGAATTTGAGGAATTAGAGTCTTTAAGCTTGTGTCCTACACCCAAGCTTCCTCCCATTTTTTTCAGAACTTAATTAAAGCTTTGCGATTTGCAGACATGAGAATTGTGAAACATTGTTACTGCTTAGCAAGTGAAGGTGGTGACGGTGGGCTCGGATCTGATCAACTTGAATGTTATGGTTAACCAAATATACTGCATAGATGATAGACACTCGTGAGGGGTAAAAATGAAAATAGAAAATGATGGAGGATAGGATTCGAGTGAACTCACGTATCAGAAAACGCAGAAGCTTCAAATTGTTGCATTTGAGTGAACTCACGTTCTAGTCCAAACTCAAGTCACAGAAGCTTAACCAAACATGCTCTGAAATTGTCAACTCACGTTTATACAATGAATACATGCGTTCAGTGGAGCGAAACTCCAATCCAAACACGCTCTATATCATATTTTTTTGGGAACATAAAATTTAGGACGAGGGGATGGTGCCTCAGTCCAAGGCAGAGAAAACCTTCGGGCTCTTTGAATACTTACAAAGATACTTACATTTTACCTCACCTCAAGGAGACAAGTGGGGGTTCGAACCTGCGAACTGTCAGATAAGAGACCCTGTCTTGCTCCACTTGACCACCCCAATGATATTATATAATGTTGATTTATATCATATGATCATATTATATTGATACCATATAATATAAATTAACATTATATAATATCATTATGTGTTAATATATTAAAAATATCATTATAAATAATAAAAAATATTTTATCTCATCATAAAATAATAAAAGTCATAATATTTTAATATATTTAATAAAAACACTATTTTTAATGAATATGCGGGTACAGGGGGCGGGTAGTATATTATCTATCCACACCCATTTAATAAGTATGTGGGTACTCATTACGGTATATCCACGGACACATATTTTTTTGCCATCCCTAATCAACGGGCGAGATTGGCTCTCCCCATCCCCACCCCAATAAAGTCGGGGCGGGTTCGGCTTTTAAGATAATGGATATGAAATTATGAAACCCAATTCCATCCTTGCGAGTCCCCATCGAGTTTGGGAAACTCGCGGGGATCTCACATTCCCTATTTTTATTTTTTTATTTTTAATAACTTAAATATATATTTTTAAATAAGTCATATATCTGTTTATCCCTTAATTTGGTTAAACAGGTGTATCTCTTGATCAATCTAGGGACGAGATACAGATCCTTTTACTGGGTACTTTTTAAGCGTTGTGATTGATTTTATTACATGTA
Organism: Sesbania bispinosa; assembly: GCA_026901365.1. Taxonomy (NCBI): domain Eukaryota; kingdom Viridiplantae; phylum Streptophyta; class Magnoliopsida; order Fabales; family Fabaceae; genus Sesbania; species Sesbania bispinosa. The sequence continues at coordinate 864,119 of QLOH01000430.1, forward strand.
AAAGTGGATAAAAAGGGAAAAAAATTTAGAAGTAGATGAAGCAGAAGATTTTTTGTGAACTTGATTTCGAACTTAAATTGCTAAGAACATAGCGTACATTACAAGAAAATGTAAATAACAGAAACATAAAATGAAGTACAGAGAAAAGGAAAGATTGGTTTGCAGTTCCTACTTGCTCTACGCAACGAGGTTGCCTTGATCTCTCAGTGGATGTTGCGGCTTCTGTATGCTTTAGTTTTCAATTTGTGGACCTTTTTGCCTTCGCATTCATCCTATTTATATGAAATTTTCATAATTGCTCTTGGAACTGCTTCTAACTGTCTCTGGGACCCCCTTTAGGCTGATTCATCACTCACAATTCCCATGTTCCCACATTCTCTGATGTGTTGGTAGATAAAACCAACTTGTAACCATTTTCTAACGTGGATGAAATCTTGGTCCTGATTGGTTTCGAGCTTGGCTTCTCTGGAGTTTCCTTCGAACTCTGATGACCAACTAATGCTCTTAAAGCTTCGAACTACAACCACTATCTCGAGATGTAATACTCGCTTGGTTTCAAGTCCTGGATCCTTACACTTCGGGCCCTTCTTCGAATTCTTACTAATATGCTCATGTCTTTTCAGACTTAACATAATTTTCCAATTTCATACCAACGGATGCCCCCCAAAATGTTGGGTTCGAAGAGGCTTTGAGGACCTAGCATTTTAACCAGCTTTGTTATGCCTCATGGTATTCAGGTAACTGGCCACATGCACGTCACCCACTACCTAAAACCTTTAAACCCCATGATTAACATAACCGTTATACGACTTAATTAAGTGGGTTTAAGGCTTTTGCTGCGAAGCCTTTGGGTTTCCCAACTTTGTCTTGTAGTGGGGTTTAAAAGGTTGTTTCTTCTTCTCTCTCCTCATTTTGCCTTCTTCTTCACAACTTATTCCTTCCTCTCATTGTTTCCCTGCTTCCTTCTGCGAGCTTTCTTCCCTATCAACTAAGCTTTTCTTTGTCATAATCATCTCTTGCCTTCAATCTTTCCCTAATGTATCCCAATGGCTGATGAGACTATCCCCTTGGTTTTCTCGAGTGATCAATACAGGGTGGTCTGCCCTACCCCTTTAGCTGCCGAGAATGTTGAACTTATCGTTAGGGATGACGCCACCTTTGTTCCTAAACTATAGGCTACAGATGAAAATGTTGAAGCTTGGAGAAAAGTTGTTCTGATTCTCTTCAACGCTGATGGCTTGTGCACTACGTTTTTGGGGCCTTACGAGTTTCCCCCCAAAACTCTTCAGTTCAAGGATTTTCATGCTACCCATCAACCTGAGACTATAATGGCTTTTGATGGTCCAATTCGAGTGGACTTCCCAGATAAGAATATATTTCGAGCCATCGCAATGGTAGACAAGAAGATGCCTTGGCTCGGGAAGGTCCAAGCCAAAAAAGGGGAGTTCTGGAAACAACTAGGTATCTTTGACCTCATTTAATTCTCTCATCATTCTTTAGTTTTTTACACGGATGACCTTCTTCTAGCCTCCTTTTTACTTATGGGATCAAGCCACTTTCCCTTTATTCCTCCCTTGTGGGATGGCACTCCAACACTTTTGGATGTGGTCATCATCACTAGCCCCAAGCCTTATGGGGAGACTTATTTCCTTACTACTAAGCCCGCAACCCCTCGAAAACCTAATGTAGGGCTTTTATCTCGAACAACCACAATAAAGAAACCTCAGAGGTTTATGATGAAGAACGTGTAGCCTTTCTTTGGCTATGGCTCTCTTCCTTTGTCTTCTGCTTGAGGTCACTCCAGTGTCCTCGAAGCTTAATCCCCTTAGCCACCTTCTTGCACGAGGGGAGAAGAGTTTGGATAAGTTATTACTTGGCCATCTTCACCTTTGTCTTTCTGACATCATTGGTCAATTTAGGAAACCAAAGGCTTTGGGTGGCTTTTACAGTCCTCTTTGGTTCTTGGACATTTGGATTCAATCTATCTTTCAGACAAGGGCCTCTGTGACCTATAAAGTGGCTAACCATTATGAGCCTACAGGTGGAGGCCTGATTTATACTTCTTTTGTTCCCGTTACCATAATACAGCCCCTGTATGGTTTCAAAGCCTACTTCTCTTGGTTTCTTGACCAAGATGTAAAGGATTTCGACCTGTGCCCCGATGCACTTAGGGCCCGTTTGGTTGACAGGATAAGGGACAGAATATGATAACTTTATCCTATCCTATCACTTATCACGTGTTTGTTTCACCAATAGGATATGATAACTCTATCATGTGGCTTATCCTATCCTTTCCTCCTAGTGTAATTCTTATCCTAAGGGGGAGCTAGGTTAGGGAGTGATGGGATATGATGAAATTTTTTCTTCATCATTTGTCCTGCTTTCTCTCTCCCTGTCTCTCCTCCCTCTACAAATGATAAGAGCTATATCACCATCTCTTGAAATCTTGTTCCAATATTTAGTTAAATACCCAGCTCCAGCAGTAGCTAGAACAACCCACAAATCCATTTTACCCTTCCTAACACCCTCCCACAACCACTAACCAAACTCCACAATACTAGTTATCCTCTTTCTTTCAACTATTAGCACCAAACAACCAAGGGAAGAACTTTCCATGAATTAGTGAAATAACCATCAAGTTTTTTGGCAATAACAAACTAAAGAATGAAGAGCTGAAAACAATTCTAGAAAAACAAAATCATAATCCTTGATTCACGTACCAAACACATACTCCTCCCAACTTCTATCATATTGTCCATTAATCAAACACCTACCATTCAGTATTCACCACTTTAACCATAGGGAACTACTCCCCAAGTGGAAGTGAGGATAAAAGGAATTAAAAAGGGGAAAAGAATCGAACAACTGAGAATAACCAGAGTGAAGAAAAAAAGAAGAAATAATAATAAAAAATACATAAGTCTGTGCAAACTTCAAAAGCAGAAATCAACCAATGCCAGATACAACCCTCACCTAAATGAAAAAATTCCTGAAAGAAACATGTAATCCACTCATTGAACAAATGAGCAGGGCCTCTGTTGCTGCTAATTTTCTGGAATTGGAGAAAAGGAGAAAGGTAAAAAGAAAATAAAAATTAAAAAGCTTACTTTTGAAAATTCCTCGCTTTGTGGAACGAAATTTATGACACCAAATTGTATCGAATCTCGTAGGTTTGGTTGGATACCCTTGAAATGAAATAGAATAAGACCAAAGTGCAGAACCCTTAAACCCACATACACATAAATCATGCACAGATGCACAGATGCCTGCGCGATTCCTACCATAGGGTTACATACACATAAATCATGCACATATTCTTACCTAAAATTGCATCAACGCGGATAAAGATACTCTTGTCTTTGCGTGATTGCTTCAAACAGTGGTTCTCCAACCTAGGGCAAGAAACAGAGATAGGCACGATTGTTACAGAATGGTAGCAAGGATGAGTGGGTATAGGGATGAGAGACACTTTTGGATGCTTGGGTGCGGATGAGTGAAGGAGAGAAAAGGAAGATGCGGGATCTGCAAAGAGATAGGGAAGCTAACACAATGAGAGATGGGGAAGGGAAGCTGCTGGCTGCGTGTATAGGAGAAAAGGACAAGCCAAAGTTTACATCTAGCGGAGGCTGGCCTTTGCTGAAAAAATCTAAAAAAAATTAAAAAATTATTAGCGGGGGCTAGCGGACGTTAAGTAAATGCGTTACTTAAAAAGAATTTGATGGCATCCTAGCGTGTGGTTTGCTAGGGTCAGCCTACGCTAGTAAAAAAATAAGCGTAGGCCACGAGGCTTACGCTAGTTTTTCGCAACTAAATGTTGTTTTTCTTGTAGTAGTGGTGGACCTTTGTTGCTTGAAAGAAACCCTAATAGATCAATTTAAAGCAAACTTTTGGAAAAGTTGTTGGGACTCCACCTCCTCCCCCTAATAGGTGGTCTCACTGGTGGACCTTTGGTGCTTGAAAAACCCCCCTAATAGATCCACTTTCCAAATTCTTGGTGAAATTGTTTATTAATTAAGCTCTCATACTTAATCATGCATTGTTTTAAAAAATTTCATATAATTTTTTATTATTAATTTTAATCTTTATTTTGCAAGATTAATTTAAAATATTTAACTCTTTCCTAATATTAGTATATTAAATTCAAATAAAAAATTATAATATATATACATAATCAAGTGGTGCCCAAAAAATGACTGTTCATGTCACATGACATGATCGACAAAAGTCATGATTCCTAGAACTGTTTTTTAAAACATGATGGGTTCGTGAAAAGCAATAAAAAAGGCAAGATAGTAGGTGTTGGTTAAAATTGGTAAACATCATTTACCTATTATTGAGAATGTTCTTTTGGTTGAGGTTCTGAAATATAATCTATTTATTAGCACGAGTCAATTATGTGATGGTGGATTGATGTTTATTTAACAGAGGCTCATGCACAGTCTCAAACAATACTTTGTTTACCCACTAGGGTCGGTCTAGTGGTGGGGGGTTTGAGTAGTTTAACATGAGGTTCTAGGTTCAAACCTCATTGTTTTCCTTTATACACCGAAAAAAAACAATACTTTGTTTTTTATTTTTGCCAAGAGACATAACAATCTTTACAATATTGTTTTGGAGGATCTAAGAGATCATGATGTAACATGTTTTATCTCTGTAAAAGATGAATATCTTATTTGGAATAGAAAAGTTTTCAACCGTTTTTGAATCTAAACAAAACATAATTTTTAATGAGTACTGCTTTTCTTTTGCTTCATGAGTAGATGTCTACAATCAAGAATCTGGATTTGCTTTACTCATAACTTAATTATTTGTAGAGAACTATATGCATGGTTGCTGTTTACGGGAAAAATGTTTCAAAAGATATTGCAATATGTTATCAAAAAGTTTTGGGTGGGTATGTTTAGAAACATTTGGCATTGATAGGCGGACAGTTCTATTGGTCCATCTAGTCCAACTTACATTTTTTTCTTATTAAAAGTCAATGAATAGTTTTATTTTTTTATTAAATAGTCTTTACATGACTATTTGAGTTTAATTTAAGGGAAAATATAGATTTACAATACAACTTATGCTAATTTCTTTGAGGATTATATCAATTTAAAATTGAAGGGAAAAATTTTACATTATATAGTAATATCGATTTGAGTTTTTATTATTTTCAAGTAATATTTTATAAAAGCAACTGGAAACTATTTTAATATCAATTGCTAATAAAATGAACATTAAATTTGGTGATTAGGAATTTAAATTACTATATTTCCACATTTTGGACCACGTGAACCATGATCCACTATAGAAAAACCCGAGGTAAAACCCTTAGCTAATTAAACTCATGCTATATAAATCTATAAATCTTACAAAGAGGGGCACTCTAAAATCACCATGGCCTTTGAGATGTTAGAAAAATTATGGTTTTTTTTAACCTATGCAACATAGGATAATAAATTATATGTGAAAATATTTTATTAAAAAATAAAACTATTACAAGATTCACAACATTCAATACATTGGTAATATTAAATGTTATATTTCCTAATAAAATATTTACATTTTTTATTTAATTATCCTTTCAAATGTTACATATGTTAGAAAACTCAATTATATATATCGAATTAGACAGTGGATTAATTCACCATACTAATTCGATACATATTTTCTATATATATATATATATAATATTATACATATATATTAATATTTCTTGGATATAAATGTTTAGATGGGTCTAGGAGAATATACATATCTTCATGAAGTTTGTATTCATTTTAGATTATTATTATTTTTTCGTACATTTCATATTGATGGGTCTAGGAGAATTTTATAAAGAAAGGGAACTTCATTATTTATGTCCAACGATGGTATCACTAAAAGATGAAGGTGGTATATGGAGCCAAAATTTTTCTTTAACTCTCAAATATTATTAATAGCTTTTTATTGTTGATGGTTGCTTAGTATTTCAAGTTTTAGCTCATGGAAAAAAATGGAATTCTAGTTCATTATTAAAGAATTTAAATATGTGATTTTCTTCCTTTGAATAATAGAAGATGATTTTACTTTCAACATAAGTGTTATGATGATTTTACTTATGTACTTTTTTTTTTGTAGAGCTTCGCAAATCTACCATGTGTGCATATGCAGGGAATTAGCTGCCAAAATTTAGAGTGAGCAAAATTATACCGTTATGTAGTTGAAAAGTATTTATAATATAATCGGCAAGCTAATGTAAATTGACTTTTATTGAAGCTAACCAAAGATAATATAGAAGAATATTTTTTTTAAGGTACTGTCTATTTTCTCATAGCTTCTTTTCTAGATATGCACTGTTGATATACATGCTATTTGGTTTCTTCTGCATCTAAAATGCATCTTTTTTTGTTCAGGATGTTTTATACACGATGGATCGATGCACATGAGCTTGAAGCTCACACAGCAGGGAGAGCATGAAGCCCACACGAATATCGGCTCAGCCCATCTCATCTATCCTTGCGCGGACTTGATCTTTAATTCTCAGATTCCCTCACAAATCGCTGCGCGGACTTGATCTTCAATTCTCAGATTCCCTCACAAATCGCAACTCGCAAACTTTTCTCAATCTTTATATATTAAAATTTAGTGTAACATAAGTGTTTTTTTATTTATTGTCACTCTCGATCAATATATAATGTGACATTTTTTACATTAAACATATTATATTTTATTATCGATTTTAAATATCTTTATTTTTAAATTTTATTACTTAATTTAATCAATAATAAATTTGGAATTTATAAATTTATATTTTGACAAATCATAACAAATTAATCAATATAAAGGATTATATATTTTAATTTACAGAATTTATTTTATATTTTTTTCACAACATGAAAAGTATAATATTCACAATTTATGCATATTTATAATTTAAATATTTTATTTTTAATTTCTATATATTTTAATATTTAAGTTTTTAAAAAAGCATATAATATACGAGATATTAAAAGTTATTAAAAAGCATATATATAATATACGAGATATTAAAAAGTTATATTATCTTCATAATAATGTATATCAAATTTCAGATAATTTGAACATTCATAGGTATCTTATCTAATTGTGGACTTTTACTTATACTTTAAAAACATATTATATGTTAAAATAAATTAGTTTGATGAAGAATCAATTAGTTTTCGATTTTTATGAAATTTTATAAGCTTGATCTACTTTATAAGAACTTTCAATTCAACGGTTGGATTGGTAAAATTCACATTTTATAAAAAGTTATTAAGAGGTGTAACTCTTAAAGTTTGACACCTGGTGTCAACGGATCGATCCTGACTATATATATATATATATAATGAGGGTTCAAATTACACCGGTGTAAGTTACACCAAGTGTTACACTGCTGAATAATTTTTTAATGGATCATTGTACTAAATAATCCACCGTTGGATTGAAAGCTTCTATCACATAGATCGTACATATAAAATTTTAGATTAATCCAAAATTTATTTGATATGTCATTGAGATATCTCAAGATTAACGTTATATATACATTTGAAATATATGAAAAATCCAACCGTTTGATTATTGAGTTATTAGTGTCAAAATTTTACGAAATTTGACATATATAATCGTGATAATGAATAAACATAATTCAACGGTTGGATTAAAAAAACATATTTGATTTGTAGTTACTAGTGGTGTAATACTTGGTGTAACTTACATCGGTGTAATTTGAACCTTTATTTATTTATTTATATATATATATATATAATTTTAATTTCCAATGGATTTGTCAATGATTAAGAGTGTATGGCCACAGAAAATATATATAAACACATTTCCATCAGTGAACAATTATCGAATAACATGTACGAAAAGATTGATTAAGAACAACTATCAAATGCTATCTGCAACTTACATGATTAATCTGAGAAGTCTTTTGATTGAACACAAATTTAACATATTATGTTAAGTGCTATCCGACTTTAGAATCCACAAGAAAACAGTTGAGTCTTGCTCATTGTACTATTGAGTACTGATCAGAAAGGTTAGGTGTTGCTCATTCATTTCGGGTTATTCCTGTTTGTATACTAACTGAAGTACATTACATTTTTCTCTTCAACCAACTCCAATTATTGACGAACAATTAATTGAGCATTCACTTGACGGTATCATAAACTTCATTATAATTGTCGTGTTGCGCTCAAGTTGCTATACAGCAAGACACTTATCTTAAACACTAGCAACACAAAAGAATTACTTTTATTACTGAAGTTGCTGTTTACTTGTATTTTTGTGCTTTGGTCAAGCTCCAATTGATATATATGTTAACTGTTAAGCTATCATCAACGTGTTTGTTTCCTCTTCAAATGTCATGCCACCACACCAAATCGAATATGTTTAACATAAGAGCCCACTTTTCCCCTTGCACACTCTTATAATAATATCATTTTTTTTTGTTTGATAACAAAGCTTGGAACTTGTATCTAGCATATAATCCAACTAATATGTATTTAATTATATATAAATATCACTAGAATAAATATTAATTCAGAGGAGAAAATCGTAGCATGTCAACAAACTGGTAATTAACCATGTAATAGAAAAATATTCATACACCTTTTAGGATACATCCATCGAAGAGAGAAATAATGAATATGGTGATTTCTATTATAATATGATAAAAAAAATAAAGAGATGAAGAAATATGTCATCAAATGAGTGGTAACACTATTGAGATGTGTAATCATTACTCATAAGAAAGAGTTTCTTTCATGTTGAAATTTTGAGTATAGAAAAGTGTAGGAAAGAAAAATGATAGAAAGAAAAAAAAATAAAATGAAAAGAAAGAAAATGAAAAATGTGATAATTGATGTATTAAGAAAAAGAGAGATAAAAAGAAAATGTGAGTATAGATAAATATGTAAAAAGTGTGAAAAAATTAAAGTTATCACTCATGTACTATAAGAAAAGCAGAGATTATTGATACCCATAAAATAGGGTGTATAAAGTGTAGGAAAAGTGACATAGAAAAAAAAAGAAATATAGAGAAAAAAAATAAAAAATGTGATGAGAGAATGAAAAAAAAATAAAAAGTAAATAATAAAGTGTAAAATTTGAGAGTATGGAAAAATCTAAACTCTACTATATTATCTACCTATAGATATCGTACAAAGTCCATGTGTGTGGTGTCAAATCCATTGATAAAATTGGAGCATATAGATATTATATATCACACCAAGTGTAATGTCAAATCTATTAATTAATGTGAAAATTTTTATGGAGCAAAACACGTGATAAGATAACGCACACTTTCATTACTTTTAAAGTCACTTCGCGTTCTGTAATATACTTTTGTAATGCTATTTAAATCTATATTAGTTTGTGGAAATCAACTAATCAAACAATAACATGCATTAAAAGTGCAACGGATAATATTCATTTGCATCCTCTTAATTAAGGAGCTCAGAAAGTAGTGGGAGAAAACCACGATAAATAAGCCTGCCTGAGTAAAAGTAGAAGATAGCATATTTTTTCAACTAACTTTGAACTAAAAAAATACTAGGAGATTAAAAAAAAAACAATTAAACCAAAAAAAAAAAATCATAATATAATAGTATACACACCTTAGGGGAGGAACAATTTACTTTCAAAAAATATTTTTTATTTTTATGTTCTATTTTTTAAACTAAATTATAAAACAAATGTTCTTAATTTTTTTTCCATTTTATTTCATATTTAAGAATTTTGTACAGGAAATAGAGAAACCAATATAAAGTTATTTTTAGTGTTTCCTATACAAAACTTTAAAAACAAGAAACAAAATGAGAACAATGTGATAATTTTATAACTAAAACTAAAAGTATTTTGATAATTAATTAAAGGGTTAAATATGTTTTTGGTTCCTAAACTTTCACCCGAATTTGATTTTGATCCTTAATCTTCTTTTTCGTTGTTTTTGGTCCCTAACATTTTCAAATCATTGAAATTAGTCTCTACCATTAACTCTGTTAAATATAGGAGTGATGTGGCAGCTGGGACTAATTTCAATTGAAAATGTTAGGATAAAAAACAATGAAAAAATATAAATTAGGGACCAAAACCAAATTCGGGTGAAAATTTAGTGACCAACCTGAATCTGGGTTTGGTCCCTAATCTTTGTTTTTTCGTTGTTTTTGGTCCCCTAACGTTTTCAAATAATTGAAATTAGTCCCTGTCGTCAACTCTGTTAAATATAGGGGTGATGACGGGGACTAATTTCAATGATTTGAAAACTTTAGGGACCAAAAACAATGAAAAAAAAATTAGGGACCAAACCCAAATTTAGGTGAAAGTTTAGGGACCAATAACATATTTATCCCTTAATTAAAACTAAGAAATAGAAAATAGAAAATAGAAAACATAAAATGTTTTCTGAAACCAAACGACCCCTTGGCACCGGGCTAGTCCAACTTAATCAGTGATCTTGAGTTCGAGATCTAAGTATGCAGTATTAAATACTTGGAGGGATAATTTTTTTGTTGATGACAAGTGCCTTAAGGAAAGGAGACTATCCCTCAAGTCAACAAGAGTCAACATAAGGTCAAGGTTAACAAAATCCAAGAAGAGGATCATCAGCGTGCACTTTAAGGGGTTGTAACCTCAAACCATGCTTGGTTGACTTCTTTCTTAGCTTGATTTTCTCTCATGAGAGCCATGGGAATATCATGGCCTCATGATACTCATTTGATAATTTTTAGGATTTACTAGTTTATTATATTTCATAAGAGGCTTAAATGTCTTGGCCTCAAAACTCTAGTTTGATTGTGTTCTTTTTTTCCTTTCATGAGCATGGGGTGCTACCTTTAGCCTTAGGTTGTGTCGTTGAGTCTCTCATAGGATAGTTTTTAATTTCCTTTTAACATTTTACCTTATATTTTAGTATAAGCTTATGCTTTGTTTTCTCCTTTTTGTGAGTAAAGTGAATTCCTCCTCTTAGTGTATAGAGAAGAGTTGATGGTGCATGCTTAAACCATAGTGGAAATTATCAAGCTCCAGGAGCTTGTGGTGTTTCTTTAGCAAAGCTTATAAGTCTGAAGGGTTGCCTCAACTATGGCTCTTTCTTCATCTTCTTCCTCTTACCATTTTCATTTTATTATTTTTCAATTTAGATCTTTAATTCCATGACAATAATTTGATAGTGCGCTGATTTTTTTTGTTGGGTTTTGGAAGGTCAAACACAGCGGAGAATTGAACTTTTAAAATTTAAATATATCCAAAACCCTCAAAGGATCCATGAAAAAGCCATAAATCGTGTATATAGGATACTTTTTAGTGCTTTCCTTTTTTGCCTAACCACGGGCATGCAAGAGTAGTTATGCCTCCACCGATATCCACAGGAACATGATACTAGGTACTCCCTCTTTCGCAGTGCTAGCAACGGTGAAGGGATGATTGTCTCTTCTGTCATTATGAGGGATGGTGATATGGCTTAGAGAAAACCTTTTTCTCTTTTGTGTTTGGAATATTAGAGTAATCTCTTCAATTTTTTAGCTACCACCTATACATTCTATATATATTATGGTGGCTAACCCTCATAGCTAGCATTAGGCTTTAGTGATACCTCCCCATGTGTAGGCCCAAACTGATGGGTTGGCCCATTTAGTCTTACTAAATAAGCTTCACATCACTTAGACCTTTAATCTAATTAAAAACCCAATTAAACCATCTAATGGCTTCAGTGTCCAAGTCACCCCGTTTTAAGTGTGTGACCCTGTAGGTTCCCATTATGTTGGTAGTAACATTAAAATCTTATTTTAATATTACTAGTAGAGAATGATATCTAGCAAAACATCACTATTACCCAAATAACAAGAATGTCAATATGATTTAATTTTCGACCAATGTTACCATGTATGTATAGTCCTTTTGTCCATATATCTAGATTAAACACAAGGCATGGAACGTGTCATCCCTGTATAGTTCAATCTCAATTTCTTGATTTCCCGAGTACATTTCTAACAAATAATATTAATATTTCATACTAATATTATTTGGGCACGAACATGCACTTTGTAGTGTCACTCAGTCAAGGGTCCATCCCTCCACATTATTTGCGGCATACTCGATAACCACCTTTATAGTCACTGGGTTAGTCATGATGTTTGATGGCAACAAAGCATACGATTTCTCATGTTAGGAACCGTAGTGACATCAGGTCAAAATACCACATACACAAATCACTATAAGAATCGATGATGACATACATAATAATCCATGTAGCATTCCCATGGTGGGTCAATCCAGTACACCATTAAAACCCTTTAATGTGTACCCATGTGAAAGATTTGATATGACATATCCATGACTAGTGAGGCATAGTCATCAATCTATTCACATACTAGTCTCGACGTATTATTGTTGTCCTTTTTTATAATAATACTTGACTAGGGATGATTTGAGAATGATCTTTTAAAGTAGCCTATAGAATCTCACTATCAAGTCAAACTTGATATCTTGCAGCCATGAACAAGTTATTCTAAGGACTTTCTCATATTAATTAATTAATATAATAAATAATGTTTTTTATAATTAACATGACATATATCGTATGCTAAAAGGGGTCAATATACCATTGGCCTCTAGGGAATACACCAACATTTTGTTGCTTGTTTGCTGCCAATTCTAGATCCTACTTAATTGCTTTCAATTGGTGATAAGAGCTTTGTTGAATTGATTGATTTGCAAGCTTGGGGCTATACATCAATGGCGTGATTATGTGGTTGTTTTTGGTGCAGATTTTTCATCACATTTCATGTAATTTGTCATTTCAATTCCTTGTAATCTGACCTATGGACTATTCCCGAGCCTTAGGTGCTATATTCTACTGATTTTTAGCTCTTGATTGCTTGGTTTGATGCGCGATTTGTGCTTGTTTATGGGGATGTTCTTTCACTCTCTATATGCCTCATAGGTTTTTGATTAATTGCTTCTTCCATGTTCTTACTTGTCATTCTATTACCTTTTAAGTGTTTACTTTAATTCTGGTGAAGGGTGGTAAGAGTAAACACACCTGCTGGCTTTCTTTATCCAAAGATTGTTCACCAGCATTCTTCCCCCAATCCATTTAACATTTCATTGCCCATCCTCTTTTACATTCAGTCATTTACATTTTTAGTTCTTCCCCTTCCAAATCAAATTTCCTGCTCATCCCTTATCAATTTTGCCATTTACGTTTCAGTCTCTCCCAATCCTTTTACTTTCTGCTCATCTGCTTTACTTTTTGCCATTTAATTTTCTATGGTTGGAGATCCAAATTGGCTTCACCAACTTAGATTGGATCATCATCATCTTTCTTTCTCCATAATTTTATGCATTTTCTGCCTATTTTAGTTCTTTTACTCTGTCCAATTTTTGTTTGTCTTTTTAGAATTCTAATTGCAAAATTGAATTAAGTGCTATCAAATCCTTAGGATCGGAAACGCGTGGTTGATCATTTTGATTGCTTAATTTTCAATGTGGGCTGTTCTTTATGATCATGTGGTGTTCTTTGTAACGTCCTAATCCCCATAATTAGGAAATTATGCTCGTTGGAAGCATAAGTTCCGAATTGAGGGAATTATTTGCGCGACATTATCGATATCAAAACTAACTACATGCATGATTAATTAATCCAACGTTTACTTAAACAAAAACCTGTGCATACACTACAGTCCATAATTCATAATTACAACAATTACGGAAGCCCTATTCAACGGAAGCATAAGAAACTACATACATGTATACTTAATTATAATTATTCCAAGAATTTGCAATAAAGTAAGGGGCTTCAAGCCCACAAAACTCCTCAGCTGCAGTTGTGCCATATCCTCACGACCTGCCTGGGAATCTAAAATGTAAACCCACGACGGGGTGAGACTAATGCCTCAGTGAGCAAAGCAGTGCATACATATACATCACATAGCAAATAAGGCATAACATAGTAAGGATAACATGTAATAGCAATTCAGATAATCTAATCAGTGACAATCTAGAATGTAATGCTGACGTAATGCACTCATGATGCAATGCTGGACTCCAATGACCATGATAGCTTGGAAATAAGTTCAACATGATAGCTTAAAAATCATTTTTAACATGAACTGCTAACCCAGTAGCAGGGGTCTTATCACTTGCCGTGCAGTTAGATTGAGCTCAGACTACAAGGGGTATCCCCCTTGGGGACATTACGTCTCCACCGTTACCATGACGACCGAAGCCTCGTTTTAAATCAATTAACATGATGATCCTTGACCCGTGATGGCCGAAGCCTATATGATTGGCCCGAGACCCGTGATGGCTGAAGCCTAAACATGAATCTTTTCACTTGATTGTTAAGTAGCTTAATTACTTGAAACATGATGGTCCAAGACCCGTGATGGCCGAAGCCTTAACATGAATCCTTCACTTGAATTACTTGAGTACTTGAATACATGAATAGTGTTCCTTGAACTTGAACATAATCCATGAAAACATGTGTACTTGACAATGAACATGAATATGAGCATAAGCATGAACATGAGCAGTTTGATCAATGAATTATAATCTATATCTTTCCAATCATACAATAGAATATCCATATGGCCCCTAGGAAAAAAATTCCTCCATGTTAATTGAGCATGGACATATAAATGAAATCCTCAAACTTAGGGTTTTCCAACAACAAGTCTCAATTAATAACAATGATATAAATCGTAATACATGCATCCATCTAATCATAATATCAACTAAAACAACTAAAAACTTCCATCCCTAGGAAAAACCCCAATTTCAAGTCCTAGGTGGAAATCTAACCTCAATCTCCTCCAATAACCCACAATAACTAAAATCAATTGGTAGAATATCGTCAATAAGCATATACATCCTAAAGAAAAGGAGATGGAGGAGTGGGTTCATGTAGGAGTTCATACAAAGGGGGAGGTGAGGTGTGTGAGCTCTACTCACATGTGAAGAGTCACAAAGAAGAAGATGAAGGTTGGAGGAAGGATTGATGGAGAAACTCTTGACTTGGGGTCTTCCTTCAAGCTCTAAGGAGGACTTCTCTCTCTAGGATTCTTTTCTCTCTCTCTAGTGTTTTAAAGAAATGTAGTGAATGAATAGAAATTAGGGCTTTTCTATTTTAAACAACTGATTTCGTGTATTCTCGCTTGAGCGAAAATACCCCAGAGAGTAACCCTTCTCTGGACAATTCTCACTCAAGCTAGATGTCTCGCTTGGGCGAAAATCTTCCAGAGAGCTCATAAAACCTCCCTTGTTTTCGCTTAAGCGAGACCATCTCGCTCAAGTGAAATTATCAGAACATCTATTTTTCATAATTTTGTTGCAACTCTAGCTCAAGCGAGATTCTAGCTTGACCGAGAATACCAGAATTAAACTCCCTAGTTTTTCTCTTCTTAAATTCAGTTTTTATCTTAATTCCTTTTATAAAACCTTTTCTCCTTATTAATCTGATTTATTGAAAATGTTTAAAACTTGTGATGTTACACTAAGTTCTTATCATACTTCTATCTTCCTCTAGATTCTTCTTAGATCCAATTTTCGAGATGTTACATTCTTCATGTTCTTGTTGAATTTCTAATTGTGATTAAATTCAATCCGTTAATTTCACGTTAGAAACACGTTAGTATGTTGTATGACCACTCGATAAGAATTGGACTTTATGGATAATATCATGTTCTTGATAGATTTTTTATTCAAGTTGGCAAACGATTTTTACAAGTCAAATTAATTAGAAGCAAGGTCCAAAGCATTTTTCTTCAATTGTTCTTCAACAAGAACACATTTTGATCCATTTTTAAGATTAGATACACACACATATATTTATTTAGAATAGGAACTTATTTGCAATTTCTATAATTCTTAAGTTTGGGCTAAAGACAAAAATTAAAAATTTTTGAAAAAAAAGTAGAGGAAAAGTCAAATAAAAAAACCAAATAGAAAAAGTGAAAAAGAGGTGTGAAAAGAAAAATATGTGTGGTGAAAAAGAAATCTTCAACAGTTAAAAAATTGAGTAAGAAAATGCCCAACTCTTTGTCCTTTGAATTGTATTTGCAATTTTCTTTGTATTCCTTATTTCAATTGTAATAGCTATTTTCTAAACTTTTGGAAACTTTTGGTTTTGACCTTCTTGAATCAATCTATCACATCCATTCTCTTTGTAATTGTTATTCTGTGTCTTTGTCTTATTGGAATTCTTGTGATTCCTGTTTTGTATCTTTCTTTCAAACCACCTTTGTTAGTTTGTCTTGTTGAATTCCTTAGTTTTGTCTTTGTCACTTTCCTTTCTTGGCATTCTTTTAGTATCCTTGATTGAATGTCGTAGCTAGCTCTTGATTACTTGTTTGAGTTTTATTCGGTCATTGCAAGCGCTAATCAAACTCAACCGAATGGTAAAAGGCAAGAACGAAGCGCTATAGAAAAAGCCAAAAATAGAGTGACATACACGGGTGTACAACTTTGAGTGATACACTTAGCTTGAGTGGAAATGTAACATCCCTAAATTTACCGTATTTTTCATAAAAGAATAAAACATTAAAAAGGATTTTAATGTTAATAAAAATAGGAAGGGAGGAAAGGTCTTAATGATGAGTTAAATTTGCCTTATTTTTGCTTAAGTGAAGGATTTCTCGCTCAAGCTAATTTCATATAGTTTTGCTGTTAGAATTTTTAATTGAAACGAAAATCTTTAGCTCAAGCGAAAATAATTCGCTCAAACGAATTTTAGGTAGACTTACTGCCTGATTTTCACTCAAACAAGAATTTGGTCACTTGTGCGAAAATCCGTGTGACCTGTATTTTAAAAACTTGTATTTAAAACTAGGGGATCCTTTTAAAACACCTTTTGGACTTAAACCCTTACTTTTTCAGTCACACTTTAGCCGCCCTAGAGAGAGGAGAAAAAGATGGGAGTTTCAAGTTACCGGTTCTCTAAAGAGGAAGGACGTAAGGTGAAGGCTCAACACACCCCAAAAGCATTTCAGATCCATTTTTGAGGTGAGTGTAATCCACACACTCACTGACATCTATTTTATATTCTCTTTTATGATCCTTATTCTCTACACCTATTCTTGATTGATGAATGTGATTGGCCATAGTTTGATTGTGAAAATTGTGATGTGATTTGGATGCCATAGTCTTAGCGTTTACTTAAGGGATGTCAAATGTGTATGATTTGAATTTTTATGATTAAGACTGTTATCTGAATTGAGGATTTTAATGTTATATTCATGTTGCAAGTCATCGATAGCTATAATCATGTTCGATCGGCTTCAGCCTTAAGTGTCTTAGACCATAAAGATTAAACTCATACTCGGCTTCGACCTTACGAATCTTGGACCACAATGTTAAGTGAAAGGAAATAACCTCATGTCATGTGTTTGATAATAAAACATCACAGTTAAATGATGAGGTTTATATAACTGCAAAGGGGACGCTCCTTGCTGTGACTCTGAGCTCAAGTCCTACCTCATCTTAAGTGAGAAGATTCAAGTTTAAACCATTACATGTTATTATGGAAAAAGTCATGTGAAATCCCTTTGAATTATATTATTATTGTTTTATGCCATTCGTATGCTTAACCTACACCTGTATGCATTATTACGCTTATTGGGACATTAGTCTCATTACAAAATTATTATGTTTAAATATGCAGGATGCCTAGTATGATTTGTGGCTTGAGAGGCCTTCTGGGCCAAGAAAGGATTCTAGTAATTTATCGGTATTATTAGATTCTTAGTTATTAAGATGACACAGTGTAAGGTCCATGAATCCTCCCAAGTGGTTTTAATGATGACAACACACCAAAATTCACTTGTCATAATTCTTATTTAAAGAAGGACTGATCATTTCATTTAAGTTCTTGTTAGAGAAGAAACAGGGAACTCCAGAAGAAGGAAATCAACCCTGCAAGCCGAGGAATGATTTTAACATCTTAGAAAGAATGTTTTGCCAAAAAGGGAAAGCAAAAAAGCTATTGAGAAGAAGCAACTAGCATACAGTAAATTTACAGAAGACTTTAATTTATTCATATTAGAAGGAAGATTCATTTTCTTAAAGAAGAAGAAAGCATTTAATTCATCTGCAAAAGAACCAAGACAATTATACAGAAGGAAAGTTCTATCAGAAATCTTGCAGAAGAAACAAAGCCCATCAAAATTAGAATTCCACCCATTTCCAAAGATACAGCTAAAGGGTAAATCACTTAAGATGATATGAATCAACTATTTCAATGTCCCCAGTATGATTACAAAAAGAGCTGCTGCAGAATTAACAAATGTTACATTCTGCAGAAGATAGGCTCCAGAAGATATGACCAGTCAACTGCAAACAGCTGTACACAGCAAGGGACAACTGTAACTTGATGGAGACAGCTCAAGGAACTTAGCTGAAGGATCCAACAACTCTCCAACGGCTAGCTATTTCCTCAGACCTTCTATAAAAATAGGAATTGTCTTCAAATTGAGACACACCTCTCTCCAGAAGAAGCAAAAACACTCAGCATTTCACTTCATATCTTTTGGAATATTTTCTCTCTCTTCAGATTCTTAAGTTACTGGTCTTAAAAGTGATTGAGAGAGAGTTGGCTCATTCTTAGCTTCTGCTGTACTTAAATTTCATTCATTGAGCCTTGTATCTTCTATATTCTTTTCTTAATTGTTGTATCTTCTCAAGGAGGTTTATTGTGGTTAATACCCCTTGCGATTGTGCTATGACAAGGTGATCTTAGAGGTGAACAGAGTCATTGGTATTTAGGAAATTGCAGAGGGTGCTCTGCAGTGTTTCTGTGACTGTATCTTCTACAGAAGAAGCTGCAGTAAGTACACAGTCTTGTAGAAGTAATTAATACCTAAGTAAGTGATACTTATCAAAGTTCCACTTCAGGAACTATATCTTCTGCATAATACATATACAATAATCTATCTTCTTGTACATTAACTTTTAATACTAAGCCAAGTTCCACTTGAGCAGATTAAGTATTAAAAGAAAGCTTGCAGGAAATTTTAAAGCAATCACAATTCAACCCCCCTTCTTGTGATTGGAATTTATACTTCAATTGGTACCAGAGCTTGCCTCTAGGGTTGAACTCACTTAACAGTGAGAGAGGAAAAGATCAAGGGAAAAACGGCCAATCATGGAGCTGCAATGTTTATTCCTGAAGGATCATCCACAAATAGACCTCTTGCATTTAATGGGAATGACTACTATTATTGGAAAGACAAAATGGAGCTATTTCTAGAATCCCAAGACATTGACCTTTGGTATATCATAGAGAATGGAACCACATTCCTATGACTAGAAGAACAAGAATTTTGGCTCCTCCTAGTGAAGGAGTATCTGAAGTTCAAGAAGAACTACCAAAACCAAAGCCTAGAGAAGAATGGACTCTAGAAGATAAGCAGAGATATCTTCTGAACTCCAAAGCAAAATTCTTTCTTCTATGTGCTTTAAGTAGAGAAAAATATGACAAGGTAGCTGGATGTTCCACTGCAAAAGAAATATGGGACACACTCAAAATTGCTCATGAAGGGACTGATCAAGTAAAAGGATCAAAAATCAATATCTTGATTCACCAATATGAAATGTTCAACATGATTAAACATGAATCCATTGATGAAATGTTCAGCAGATTCGCTATCATCATCAATGATCTGAAGTCTCTTGGAAAAATCTATTCTAATCAAGAGCAAGTCAGAAAAATTCTTAGAAGTCTCCCAAAAATATGGAGACCAAAAGTAACAACAATACAAGAAGCAAAAGATCTTGTTCTAAAATTGGATGAACTTCTTGGTTCCTTAAAATTTCATGAGCAAGAACTCATGGATGAGTTACCAAGAAAAGATAAAACAATTGCTCTCAAAGCCAGCACATCAAAGAAAAGTAACTCTGCATCAACAGAAGATAAAGCTGTTGAAGAAGGATCGTCTTCTGAAAATGATGATGGGCTTGCCTTCATATCTAAAAGAATCCAGAGGCTGATCAGAAGAAAAGGCTGAGGAAACATATTCTTCAAGTTCAAAAAGGATAGACAAAAAGGTGAAGGATTCAACTGACCAATCATCTGCTATGAATGCAACAAACCAGGTCATATCAAAGCAGAATGTCCTCAGTTAAAAGAATCAAAAGGATTCCAGAAGAAGAAAGCTATGATGGAAACCTTGGATGATTCAGAAAGCTCATCAGAAGAAGATTCAGAAGATGAAACAACAAATATGTGCCTCATGGCTGGAAAAGAAGATGAAGATGATGAGGTAATTACTTACAATCCTACTGCATATAGAGAATTAGAATATGCCTTTGAAAACCTACTATCTGACTCACACACTCTAGCTAAAAAATGTGCACTTCTAAAAGAACAACTCGTTAAAACCAAAGAAGAAAATGAAAAACTTAAAGAAGATAATGAAAGACTAATTAAAACTAACCAATGCCTTCAACAATCTCACTTTAAGATATCAGAACAGATAAGTCAAATTAAATCTAATATTGCAGAAGATACAAAATTTGTATCACTACAGAAGGAAAACAATCTTCTGCAGAAAAAAGTAAATGAACTACAAAATGACTTAAGCAAATTTGTAAGTAGTACCAATAACTTAAATAAACTGATTGGTAACAGTAGAGAATCTTCTGATAAAAGAGGATTAGGATATGATCAGAATCAATCTCCAAAAATACTCAAAACTAGTTTTGTTCCTGCCAAAAGGCAACTTCCTAAATGCTCTTGGTGTAACAAAATTGGACACACCTTCCACAATTGTTACAAAAGAAAAGGAAGCTTTAGAAGAAAGGTATCTAACCATACAGGACCCAACGGAATTTGGGTACCTAAATTATTACTATCTTCTGATATAGGAACAAGCAAGAAATGTCAAGAAGAAAGGGCAATGGTTCTTGGACAGTGGCTGCTCAAGACATATGACTGGAGACAAAAACAAATTCATCCAGTTACACAAAATAGAAAGAGGAACAGTAACTTTTGGAGAAAACAACAAGGCACACATAAAAGGTATTGGAAAAATAGGTATGAGGAATTCTACCCAAATTAATAATGTCTATTATGTGAAAGGGTTAAAACATAATCTTCTTAGCATAAGCCAACTCTGTGATAGTGGCTATGAAGTTTTGTTTCAACCAACATTGTGTGAAATTAGGGAATCATCTACTAAGAAAGTTTTATTCTCAGGAATAAGAAACAAAAGTTTATATAGTATAAGTCTAGAAGAACTTCCTGATCATACATGCTTTGCTTCCTTTGAAAATGACAAATGGATTTGGCATAGAAAAGTTGGACATTTAAATATGAAAAGCATTTCAAAACTCTCTAAACTAGATTTAGTAAGAGGATTACCAAAAATCAAGTTTGAGAAAGACAAAATTTGTGATGCATGTGCTAAAGGAAAACAAACTCATTCTAGCTTCTATCCAAAAAAATATAATCACCACCAAGAGAATTTTGGAACTTCTACACATTGACTTATTTGGCCCTACTAAGACACCTAACTTAGGAGGAAAAAAGTATGGTCTTGTCATAGTAGATGATTACTCTAGATTCACATGGGTTTTGTTCTTAACTACCAAAGATGAATCATTTGATGCTTTCAAAATCTTCTCCAAGAAGATACAAAATGAAAGTGGTCAATTAATTGCTTCTGTAATAAGTGACCATGGTGGAGAGTTTGAAAATTTCTCTTTCAAAAGATTTTTTTATGAAAATGGAATCTCCCATAACTTTTCATGTCCTAGAACTCCACAACAAAATGGAGTTGTTGAAAGAAAAAATAGAACTCTCCATGAGATGGATAGAACTATGTTAAGTGATAGTGGCATTCAAAGTAAGGTAAAACACAACAAGCATAAAAACAAACATTACAAAAACAAGGACAAATGAACATGACGACAACGATGACCATTAGACGCCTGATCCAATGAATCTTGATCAAGATCCTCATCATAGTCAGGATGTGGCTGATGAGGGTGACTCGCACTAGTGGAAGCCCCAGTTGTCAAGCGCTCCAAGACTAAGCGCATATATATGCTCCTTTTGCTTCTTAACACGCCGACGCGCTGCATCCGCCTGCTCTTGGCTAAAGAGCGACAACAATAGTCTCCTTTCGTAGCCTCTCTTTCTCAGGATCATCTTGAGACTCCCAACTAGCAACACCTGAAGGTGGTCATGACTCCTGAATTAATGATGTAACACCTCTTCAGATCTGCGAAGACAAGTCTCTAGTGCCATAACATTGACCTCGTGTTTTGCCACTGGCAACCTCCACCTATACCCCAATCTTGGTGGCCTTATCTTGGTGGCCCGCTCAGAGAGACCTTAGCAACCTGGGATTGCATCTCCTGCATCCGAGATTGATATTAGGACTAATGAAAAAGTAAACAACTTAATTAGAATATCATTTTGGTTTTAAAAAGATAATGTTACTTCATTAACTTAGATATGTCATCCTAGAGCATTTATCAACCAATTCGCTAGATTTCTTTGTGGGGGTTTGAAGGAACAACTCATCATGATCCAAATTCGGGACAAGTTCTCGAGCCTACATAAATTAAAACAAGTGCATAATTATGACGTATTCCATCATAATGAACAAACAAATAAATATTTATTATATTAATACCTTCCTAAGCACAACATCAATATGGGTCACATGACTTGAAGTGTAGAGAGATCCTCCTCTATTTGAAGCCTGATTAACCTTGTTTTCGGCTGACTTTTTCTTAAAGTCGGGATTTTGATCCTAATAGGTAAGAAGGCCATTCCAAGCTTCATCTCCCATCCAACTAGGCTTTTGTGGCTTCCTCCTTGCTTTTGTCAACATATATGAAGGGTGTTTTGCTCCTATTTGTTCAAAAGCTAGCCTTTTTAATCTGCTAAGTGTGGGAAGGGTACCAAAAAACCACCTCCTATAAAAAAACAAGTGAGAGTTAGAATTCTTGTTGCAGTACATAATTGAAATAAATTTAAATATACTACACTTACTACAAATATCTTAAACCAATATTCCTTCACATCATTAGAGGTCTCACTCAAACAAAGGTAAGGACCCTAGAAGTGTTGCCTAATGGTTTTCCTTAGTGTATCAATAGCCACCAAAGCAGGAGTCAAATTACAAAAAAATTCAAAGTATTAATCAAACATTAAATGTCCAAAGTTTTAATACAAAATACAATTCTAACTTACCCTTTTCCAAAAGAGAGCTACTTGGAAGCCAACTTCATTAACCTATAATAATAACAATCTTCCTAAATCTGTAGCTTAAGAGTTAACAAGACCTTGAATATCATCTTTACTTGGCGTTTGTTTTACCTAAGTAGACTAACTTTAGGTTATCAATTAATATTTTCATTACTTTTCGTGCTACTTTTTAATTAATTAATAATCTTCCTAAATCTATAGACCCTTTTTCATTCTTAAAACTCCACCTCCAAGGCTCCAATGAACTCCAATTCATTTAAGCTCTGATACCAATTAATAACAACACAAGCCTAGATCTAGAATTGGAATTCCAACACATAAAGTCAATGCAAATTCAAGGCAAAGATGATAAATTAATTTCAGACTTGGCAAGGAACAAAGAGGAATGAAAATGAAAAATGGAAAAGATTGAGATGGAAGAAACGCCACAGGCTGAGGAAACCCCTCAGACTAATAAGTCTCAGTAGAAACGCCACCAACTCCTGGAGCTGGATAAGTTTCATAATTTTTCGGGGAAGCACCATCAACCCTTCTCAATTCACAAAGAGGAGGAACATAGATAAGCTTCTATATTAAAATCAAGATTAAGAAATACAAGTGTGAGGCCTCTTCTATTTATAGGAGAAATAGGGCGGTCAAGTAGAAGGGAAGGGAAAGAAAAATGAAATAAAATCTAAGTAGAGAACAAGAATTTCAAGTGAAAACGTGTTGAAAATTCTCATGTGTATATTCTCTTCATCTTTTAAAGCTATATTTTCTCTTTGACCACTCTTAAATATCAAGTTTCTATTTCAAACCTTTTATTGAATGGGTCATTTGCTCTAAATTGTATAGGACATTTACTCCTTGAGTGGTATTAGAGCCATTTGTCAAATACACATTTTCTTGTTAAAGAAAGGATGTAATCTCCCAAGCTTATTAGAGAGAATTAGTGTTGGGTGAGAATCTCCCAAGCTAACTAGGGAGAGTAAGTGTTGGTTTGGAAAGCTAAGTGAATTGCCTATAATGGCTTGTTTCTAAATTATTTAGTTAGAGTTTGTGTTGGTTGAGAATCTCCTATGCTAGATAGTGAGAGTTAGTGTTAGTTGAGAGTGTGGTGAACTTATGAATGCTTGAGAAAGAATATTTTTGTTGTTAAACCTACAAAGGTTGTTGTAAAAGAATATCAGTTGTTTAAGCATGTGGAAGCTAGGGAAAAAGAATACCTCTAATCAAGCTTGATTGATGGTGAAATATCCTATTGATATAGGGACTTGACATAGCCAAAAGATTGTTTAGGCAAACCAGTATAAAAATCATTATGTAGTATTTCCGTCCCTTACTTTTTTTACTTATCTACATTTGTCTTGATTGATTTGTTTGTTCTTGATCATTTATTCAAACCTTCTTATGAATAAAATGGTAAATTTTGAAAGACTTGTTTTCTACCGATATATTTGCATAAAACACATCTTAATTAGTTAAGTCACTAATTGGAAAGTTTCATTAAATTTTTAAACAGTGTGGAGATTCAAAAACATAATTCTTTATGAAATTTGGGTGTTTAATACCATATCTTTGAAATGGTGCTTCTACAAAAAATTTACCATAAAGTTTGGCTATTTATTGATTTAATAACTGTTCTGGAAAGTTTTATAAAGTTTTGAAACCATTTGATTCTTCAAAAGCATGGTTTATCTATTTTCTTCACAAGTTCATCATTATAACTTGCTTTTAATTAAGATACCAAATTGATAAAAAATTGCTTCAAAACATATTTTATCGTATAATCTAATCAGTTATCAGTGAAAGGTTTCATCAAACTTCAGATTTACTTAACCCTTTAAAAGCATATTTCAAGGTTGCAGCTTTTACTGTTCGGCTTCTAAGTAGTTATTGAAATATAACTTACTCCTTCTAAACATCATTGAAGCATTATCTACTTTTGATATATATATATCCTAGGAAGAATAAATTTATATTGATATAATTTATTGTGAAACTAATTGCTTTTAGATATAGAAGTTATTAGCTTAAACTGATAAAACCATTCAATTTAAGTAACTATTATCTTCTAAAAGCAACTTGTGATTCCCAAGGTAATCCTTGAGCAAAAATTAACAAGTTTTAAAATTTATTGCACGTTGGATCAAAGTTTTTCAAGGATCACAATTCAACCCCTTGTCTTGTGGCTCTTTTAACTACTTAAATAATAACTATGAGTGAATATTGGAAGTTGATATATAGTTAGCATTAATTTCTTAATGACCCACTCATGAACAAGAAATATAAACCATTGGTTTATTATTAGAATATCAAACTACTAATATATATTAAGTGAAGGTGACCGGTCAAAACCTCTTAGAATGTAAAATTTGCTATATTTCAAAAATAGCCATCATTTTCAATGATGATTAGATTCTGAAGCAGTTGGTTTGGGAGTTCCACATTAAGCCATTAAAGGTAGATGTCCCCCATTTCTCACTCTGGTTTGAGAGGCAAGGAGATTAGGTTGCTATTTTGAGGGGGTGAAGTAAGGTAACACCAATGTCTTAGGTCAAGTTCTATTCTCTGAATATTCAGATAGGTTTTCACAACTCAATTTTTCACAAGTTGACAAAAGTGTTGTCTTATATCTCATTTTTAACCCCAAATTAGCTTTAAACAAATATAATTTAAAATTAAAGAGTTAAGGGTTGAGGTAAGAACAATTAGCCGATTTTTATACTAGTTCACTCTTACCAAAAGAGAGATATATCCAGACTCTATATCTCTGATAGGAATTTCCACTATTTTTGCAAGTTTATAAGTACATGAAACCTCTTTAGTGTTGAAACCTACACATAGGGAAAACACGAGAAAAGGGATTGAAATGTGTTATTCAAACTTTTTCACAATGATGGTTTTCACAAATTTGTTAGACGTACTGAGTTACAATTTAAAGTATTTTATCTAGATAGTATGAGAGCTCAATTCAGATTGTTATAAATTCTATTTTTTTAAAAGTTGTTAGACTAAACACATTTTAACCCTTGGTTAGTTTATAAACAAATTTATAAAGAGAAGGGTTGAAGAAACTAAAACCTGATATTTATGTTGGTACACTAACAAGAGATCCACTAATATTTCAAAAAGTTACAAGTATTCTCTCTGCCTCTTCAGGATACAAGATGTATCTAACTCCACCTCCATAGGCCAACACTTTACAATAAATAAATGAAAGAATTTAGTGTTTGACTCTCTTATAATAACTCACTTGGTGAGGAAGATTGGCAATAAATACAAGAGATCAACAAAGAATGTTATCTAAGAAAAATTGTACAAGATTTGCACTAAATGAACTTGGAGATTTTCGTGAGGAAGAAATAAATGCTTAAAAGAATTGAAGGCTTTCATACTCAGTTTTATAGCAATATATGTTCTTCTTTCTAACGTTCTAACTTGTCTCGGATTAAGAGAACCTCCATTTATACTTGCTTAGAAAATTCAATTTGTTAGACCGAGGAACTTTTTTATTGAACGATCTAACTTGTAGTAAATGCATTGTTCTGTTGAACTCTGCTTTAGCCTCTGTTTTTCAGTCTCTTTGATGGCATGTTTAGTGCTTTGTCTTAAAGTAGGGACTGCATGTGTCAGGTGTCTTGTCAAAGGTTGACTCTATTCCTTCATAGGTTCTTTTTGTTGTCTCTTTAGCTTTTTGTATGCACATAGCTTCTTTGAGACAAGAGAGGTTAACAGAATTCCTAAAAAAAACCTAAAAATGATTAAAAGAATTCCTAGCAATGTATACTGCACAAAAATTGTATGCTATATCAGATATATGCCATGTACAGTATGGGGTCCTAAAAATAAAAGAATGTCAAAAGAAAATAGAAAAGTAAAGAAGTGGAAAAATGAAAAGAAGAAGAGACACCACCAAAGTCAGTCTACTATCAATCATCCTTATCTGTGTCTTTTCCTCTACCCCTCCCGGGAAAAATGGTTTGTCCCCAGGCCATTCCAAAGAGTCCTGAAATCGATCAGGTGACATGCCTGGATGTGGACCCCGGACATTGTGATAGAGGAACTCCTGTAGGTGCATCATTGATATGAACCTTGAGGTTCTATTTTTTCATGGACCTTAGAAACTTCTGAATAAAATAACACTTTTCTGGACAAACAATTTTTCTTTTCTTTTCAATACTTTTCTTTTGCGATATTCTTTTCTTTTTCTATTTTTTCTATTCTTTTGATACGATAAATTAAGGAAATTGAGATAAATAAATGATAACAAAAAATCCTTGCCAAAAACGTATAGTCAACCTTGAATTCTTGAAAAATAAGTCACATATAATTCAAGCAATCACGTGAAGGAAAATAGGTTTTTGTTCAAGATAAACGTAGTAGAAGAAAAATATGAAGTAGAAGAGAAGATAGGAAAGGACGTCACACTTTCAAGACTTGAAAGATAAGCCCTTGAGGAAACACACACAAAGGAAGGATCCTTTGATAATCCTCAACTCTTGACTAGCAAGAAACTAAGAGAAACACTCTCAAAGTATAAAACATTTCTTTGCATAAAACTTGTAACCTTTCTTGCATGCATGAAGCGTGTATTTATAAGAGTTTACAAGGTAAATTAGGGCTATGCATTCAGCTGAATTACACACCCCAAACAGCCCCAAAATACCCCTCATACATATCCCATGCAACCCTAAATAAAACTACTACAATTTAATTAATTAAAGAAGCTAATTAACTAGTGAAAATGTAACCCTATGTAGCTACTTGGCCCAAACTTCATTCAGATTCCTTGGTACATGTGGCTGCAATAAAACATGGAGTTGTAACCACCAATCATGTAGTAAAATGGCCATTGAACCAGCCATTGAAAAGGCCGCCCAAAACATCCCAAAATAATCAAGATTGCCTTCAATTTGTAACCTCCTTCTCATGAATGTGGCCGCAACTTTGATGGCAATTGAATCAGCCAATTACAACCTCCATAAACCCCATTTGATGACACTTATTTCAGCCATGAATTGCACATGTTGGCCGCCCAAGTAATGGCATATGGTTCAGCCATTTACTCACTTGTTGGCCCATGTTTGATGACACTTAACTCACCCAATTAAGCCCATGTTGGCCACCCCACTTGATGGAATTTAACTCAACCATTTACTCACATGTTGGCCACCCCATTTTGCTTGTCGGAAGGTCTCCATGTGGCTTGAAAGAGGTCCAGGTTCATGCACTAGAAACACTCACTTCCTAACGGCTAGTAGACAAGATTTTAATGCTTTTATAACCTTGTCTTGTAACCACCAGGAAATTAATCTCCAAGTTTTCTAACCACTAGCATCTTACTGAAAGAAATTAAAACAACATAATTCAGCAACTTGGTGGCTAAGTTGGCCGCCCACCATGGCCCCATCCCATGTTAATGATGGTTCTTCAACTGGTAGTTGCATTAAATGCAATTGTCACTTCATCAATGGTTCCTCCTTCTTCAACTTGAATGCAATTAATGAACTGGTCACTTTCATGAATGCTCATAATGTTTTGAAGTTGGACTTCTTTGATGACAAGTTGTAGTGCCTCCTTAGCCTTCCTAGCCTGCGCTCTTGTCAAGGGCCCCCTAGCCTTTTGACTGCTTGACTGATGTCCACATCAATCATCCCGGAATGAACAACCCAAATCTGTCGACACATATGATCCATGACAAATTGATATGGTTTGTCAGCTGGTGGTGGTGGCTGAGGATGTGGAAGAATCTCCCGGATATCTGATGGTTGCATAAGCTCCTCATGTGGGATACACCGAGCCTCAATATACCCTTTATTAATGGGGGCCCCTATAGGAGAACTGGGGTGAACCTCCAACCCCTCACAGTGACACAAGGCAGTGATTAGGGAAGGGAACCCTAAGCTAGCTCTGGAATGTGCGCTCCTCCTCTTACGAACCGCCAGGATCAAGTAGTGCAACTGATCTGACATGAAGCTGGCAATATCAATCTGAGCTCTAGTGAGTACAATGTATATCAAGTGTGCAGTTGCCATGTCAATATCAGACGAAGTCGGTGA
This sequence comes from Sesbania bispinosa, assembly GCA_026901365.1. Classification (NCBI taxonomy): domain Eukaryota; kingdom Viridiplantae; phylum Streptophyta; class Magnoliopsida; order Fabales; family Fabaceae; genus Sesbania; species Sesbania bispinosa. The sequence continues at coordinate 893,363 of QLOH01000430.1, forward strand.
TGGCAATAAGTTAGTAATAACTAGAGCCATCCACATTCTCAACATACCGCGCAAATGATATCGAGGTATCCTAGCTGCCTCACCATAAGTGTTGACCTCATAAGAATGTCCAGGGAGACTAAGATACTGAGCAGTCACGGTGTCCAGGACCTCATTACCATATGGGCCAACCTCTTACATCAGCTGATTATATTGGCAGAATAAACTCTCAATATGTAACGTCCTAATTTCTAAACTCAAAAATAATGCCTGTTGGGAGCACTATTTCCAAATTCGTGAAGTTAATTCGTTCACTTCGTGTATCGGCGACACAACAAACATCCGCCTAAGTAATCCAACACTTACTAAAGCTTCGGAACATCAAATACATAATTGAATTTAAGCATCAATACAAGCTTAAGTACAAGTAAGCCTCCGTGGCCAATCTAAAATATCTACATTAATACATCATTATACTATTAATTACATTTGATTAACCACTAAGAATTTCTCTTGACCACTGGGAATGGGTGAATTCACTCCAAGAGCTTCACTTCCCTTTTGAACATATAGCTGGAACATCCTGCATAACTAAAATATATCCCCGTAACGTGGGGTGAGACTACGGTCCCAATGAGCAAGGCATGCAACATGCAGTGTGGGGAAAGACAGGCATATGCAATGCAACACCCAGCACAATTCAATAAGTCATACATAACTATTCTAATCACTTAACATCATTACATCATATTTAACCAATAGACACATCATATAAAATTTAGCTCTACACTCAGTAACTTGTCATGATAAGAAACTTAAACATGAAAATACATGATCGGCATAACCCAGCCGATGGGTAATGGCGCATACGCCCTCATCTGAGCTCGGCGCATACGCCCACATCTGAACTGTGACTCGGCGCATACGCCTTCAATTGAACTGTGACTCGACGCATACGCCCTCAATACACAGGTAAAGCTTTACATAAAACATTAATCTACACTGCCTTTTCATGCTCTAGGTATTACATTCATATAACATTAGCAGACAACCCCTAAACCTATCAGTTAGGGCGAAGATAATCATCATGATCACCAAACAACCATCAATTCCACATATATTCCCAAAATCCCCAAATTCTCTACCCTAAGGTTCACATACAATCTCATAATCAACTTAACCAAGCAAATCATTTAATTCCAACAATGAAACAACATCCATAAGTCAAAGAGAAAGGGAATAGGAGAATAGGGGTCATGAGAGGAATCAATACCAGATGAAAGTGAAGATGTGTGAGCTTTACTCACCTTAGGGTAGAAATAGGGATGGCGGAGAGATGGAGAGTGGTGATCCCTAGATCTTCAAGTGATTTGGGGCTCCAACCAAGCTCCTTGAACCTCTTCTTCTTCCTCCTCCAAGCTCCCAAGCTCCCTCCTCTCTCTAAGGGTCTCTCTCCCTCTCTCTAAGGTGAAATGGGAAGGGAAAAGAATGAGAGAAAGTGAGCCCTAATCGTGGTTTATAATCCTGAAAGTGCCTTCTCGCTTAAGCGAGCCTGTCGTGTCCTAAAATGAATGCTCTCTGGACAAATCTCGCTTAAGCGAGCTCTGCTCGCTTAAGCGAGTATGACAACAAAAACTTATACAAGATTTTTCTGCATAACTCGCTCAAGCGAGCCTGCCTCGCTTGAGCGTAGAGCTGTCAAAACATCCCAAAGCCCCAAGCCCCACCCACTTGGCCCAATTTTATGACCCCAATCCACGCAGCCCACTAATTAGAGGGGCTTTTGAAGCCCCAACCCACACAGCTCCCACTTAATGTGGGCTTGGACAGGGTTGATAGGTGGGTCAGCCCACTGTTTACAATTTTTACATTTTAGTTAATTTTGTAAAGATTTTTACCCTAATTCCCAAATTTCAAGCCTTTGCGCGGAGATTCAACCAGAGGGAAAGAACACCTTCGCAAAGAAAGTCTGAAACCATTGTCGATCCGAGAAATCCGAACCCAAGCATCACCATCGAACCATAGAGCTCTGTCTCCGGTGAACCCTCCGGCGACAGCGAGAATCCACTGATCTCTAGTGACCCCTCTGGCGACGGCGAGAACCCCTGTTGAGGTACTCTCTCTCACTTTATAGTTTATACCCACATTTTCAAAGGTTCTGATCTACAACCTAAGCATGTGTGTGTTGGGGTTTTGCGATTGATGCATGTGTATGTTGGGGTTTTGCGATTGATGCATGTTCTGGGTTTATGGTGGTAAAAGCTTGGTAGAAGTGTTTCAGCAGCAGCAGCAGAGGAAGGTTGTGCCTGATAAGGGTGTGATAGTGGAGGAACACCTATATTGATTTGGGGAGTGAGGGAGAAACCCAACCAGTTATTTTGATTGTTAACATTTTGGATAGGCTTCATGTTGAAGGCTCAACTCACTCACTCAATGATTGGGAAACGGATGAACTAGTATTAAAAAGATGAACTAGTATTAAAGAGATGACAAGTGTTAATGGCATTGTTTTGTTTTGTTGTTGAATGTATCTGTTATGTGATAATGGCTCTGTCTAGTGTGTGTGGAAGTGTATATATGTAAACAGAGAAATAGCTATTGCATTCAACATGTAAACAGTGTATATATGCCTATCATTAATAGATAATGGAGTATGCTCATTCAATTGCTATTTCATTCAAGGAAAAATGGATCATGCAATCATATTTGCATCTTGTTTTTTTTATTCTTGATAGTTATTTTTTCTTTGGTTATTATCAGAAAGCTCAATGACTGTAACAATGTTGCATTCCTTGTTTTAATAATTGAGTGTATTTCATGTTACACTGACCACCTCGCTTGCCCTGTTATCTTCTGTGCAGTGGTTGCCTTGTTATCGACACAATTCCAACTTAGTTATGTTAATTTGTGCCTGCCACTGATTAAGAATCTGTTTCAAGTTGAAGTTGCGGGAGACAAAAGGTATGCTTGCGATCTTTACCACCTTGAGTGATCAGAATTAATAAACTACTTCTGAGAACCTTGGTTAATTAATATATTTGTAATATTTGTAATATTATACAGTCAAACTATATCAATTACAACCCTTGTATCAGATATATATATAAGCACATACATTTTTGTTTGAAGATGTAAGCCTACTCCTAGATTACTGCTGCAAACTGTTAGAACCACAAGCAACACTAGAAGGGGGGTTGAATAGTGTTTTAATCTTTTTAAGCTATTTTGGAAATCTTTGATTAAATTAATCACGTAGGGTGATCAATGTGCACAACGAATCTTAAGATTAGAGTTACTTTTAAAAACTTGCGGAACATATGAAAGATAAAGATAGAAAATCTTTCTCTTAGACTTAAGATTGTTTTGATTGAAAAACTTCTCTAAGTATCTTCTGAAGATTATTACCAAGAGTACCTTCAGAACTGTTTCTGAAATACTTCAGATGATCAGAGATCATCTGTTTCTAACTTCTGAACTGAGCTCCTTTTGAACTTACCTCAGACAGTTATTTCAGAGGTTCTTCAACATACATTCATTGTAATGCTTCAAACGATATAAGAGATGTTTTATGTAATGTTTGTTTGAAAACTTGTTTTATTGAAATCGTTGTGTTAAGATTATTATGAAAAATACTTTTCAATCCCCAACGTAAATGTAAAGACTGTAAATAAAAGAGATTAAGGGATGAGAAAACTTAGGCACAAAATTTATCCCGGTTCACCCACAATCCCGTGAGCTACATCCAGTCCCAGAGGCAAACCACCACTGGATTTTCACTATCTGAAACCACAGATACAAGTATTCTTCACAGCCTCTTCAGACCAACACGAGTACAGTCTCTCCAGATAAACACGAGTACAGTCTCTCCAGACAAACACACAGGGTCACCCAGACCTTACCGAGTAGTCTTTTCTATGAAGCCTCTCCAAGCTCTACCGAGTATTCTTTCTTCCACCAAGCCTCTCCAGGCTCTACGAGTACAGTCTCTCCAGACATCAACATCCAGGATCACACCGACCCTGAACACACTAGGTCACACCAACCCAGCAAACAAGGTCACCAAGACCTTCTCAACACCTACATGTGTCTTCCAGGCCCCTCAGACCCAACACATGCATGTGTCACACTAGGTCACCAAGACCCAGCCAGGATCATACACAGATCCTACCAAGTATTCTTTCTTCCACCAAGCCTCTCCAGGCTCTCAGACACTTATTCAAGTGTAGAGTATTTTACTACTCAATCGAAGTTAGATGTTCGCTAGAACCTCTCAACTCAGATTCTTCTTGTACATAGAGATTACTGAGTACATACTCAGGATACAGTCATTACAAACTAAATACAAGGATAGACAGTGATACGAGTGTTTGAATTAAGTACAATCCGTGTCTTTTCTATGAGGAATACATCCTCTGAGAGTAGGCTAACTAAGATATGAAATTAAGCTCCAGCCTTATCCTCCAACCATTGGTTTTCATGGGTTACATTCTCACCCGTATCATTAGAATACCAAGGTATCTTCAAAGCTTCAAACTGTACCTAGTTTGATAGTCATTTGCTCAGCATGGTTGTCTTCAGACCAACAACCAACTTAATTGATCAAACAGATCAACTGAACAACATGACTAACTGACCAGCTAGTCAGTAGCCTGATTGATTCGAGAATCAACTCTCTGATCAAACTTTGTTGACATATTGATGATCCACTTTAGCTCAAGTCAACTCTTGTTAACCATTTGGCACTCAGCCTAGTTAACTTCACTCATCCTGATTGATTTCAAGAACCATCTTGAAAAATCAACTGACTTACTAACCAGCAGGTTAGCAGCTTCTTCAAATTCAATCTTGAGGCTATTTATATGTTCTGATGAATATAGCCGTTGAAGATGATTCATAATACCGTTGAGTTGTTGATGATGTGGCTCATATAGCCGTTGTGTAATAGCTTCTCAAACGGTTGCTTCTCCTTAAGCGAATAGGTGTACAGACGTTCCCGTTCTGACACTTCTATAGATGAACTCTGTTTGAGAGATATTTCATGATATTATTCTGCGTATTCTCTCTTTTCAATTTCTTCTGCTCCAGCTTTCCTCTGTTTTGTATATGAGGAAGTATCCGTTGAATTTGTCCCTTAGCCTATTCTGTATAAACTCCTTTTCTTTATTTGCTTCTGACAATGGTTCAGGATTTCATTCTGACAAAAGCTGACACTGTTCCTCTGCAAGAACTGCGTTGCAGAGATTTCCTCAGTGGTGTATGTAATTCAAAAACACTAGGAAAGGTCTCTGTGTTTCTTGCCATAAATATGTTGAAAAAGAAACGTGTAGTAGAGAACGATATTTCTTAGCAATCTTCAGAGAGCAAAAGTCTTCATAGTCTTCAGCGAGTAGTGCCACGCCGGATTTCAGAAGGCCTCAATACTTCAGACGGATTGAGACTTCAGACAGATTGAAACTTCAGACAGCTTCAACACTTCAGACAGCTTCAATACTTCAGACGGGTTGCGTCCTTCAGACAGATTGAAACTTCCAACAGCTTCAACACTTCAGACAGGTTAATGCTTCAGACAGCTTCAATACTTCAGACGGGTTGCGTCCTTCAGACAACTTCAATTCTTCAGATGAGTTGAAACTTTAGAAAGCTTCTTCCTTCTGATAAGAGGATTGTAACTTCATTCTTCTTTGTATCTTCTTCTTCTGAGATAAATAAAGATGTTGAATTGTATGTACTTTATTCAACTATCTTCCTTGCTTGCTTTTGTTTAGTCTTCTAACCCATTCTGGTCATTGGCAGGCGTACATGCAGTAGGTCTGCGCACACAGATCCTTTTGTTGCAGGTGCAGCAGGCGTTGCAGAAAGTCTTTGCAGTATTTCCTTATTTGTGTAAGACGTTGATCGAGGTAGAAAAGCATGTCTAGCTTTATCTACTGAGATGAGTGTACTCCATTTGATGGAGTGTGATTTACGCTTTGCAACGTCTCCAAGAGATCATTTCTTGATTCTGACATCTTCATCTTTCAGTTTCAGGACTGCTTTAGATCATCTTCAAATCTTCAGATGATAGTTGTTCTTCAGACGATGCTTCTTCTTCAGACTTATCAGCTTCCTTATAACTGTTCTTCAAGTCTTCAGATAGTCTTCAATTCTTCAGTTCTTCAATTAGTTTTTGAGTCTTCAATTCTTCAGTTCTTCAGTCGATTGCTTCTTCAAATTGCTTCAACCTTGTTGTGGATTACTCTTCTTAGGATTCTACATTTTGTTCTTCTGATCCTGATCTTCTGAATGCGATTCTGATTATCTTCTTTTGATGTGATCTTCTATTCTTCTTCTTCAGATAATTATTGTGACCTGAAACACAATCAACAAACCAATACCTTTCTCAGTAGAATCTGTTTACATAATCTTATTAAGTTCTTATATAAACTTATTTGTCCTTAATATAATCTTATTTGTTAATCATTAAAACTTAAGGACGTTAAGTCTTATAGTCATGTTTAAATACTTAAACTGATTTGTAGACTTCACACAAACTGCTACAACCTTCCTTGCCCCACCCTTTACAATTTAGGCAAAAAGATTGGGGGGACAAGTATGCTGTTGAAAATCCCCCTTTGAGCTTTTATTTTTATTAAGCAAGATTTTAGAGTAAGGAAGTAGTTTTTACTTTTTATTTCTCAACTGTACCATGCAGAGGGTTATTAAGCAATGATATTTGTTAAGCAATGATATTTGAAATCCAATTAATATTATAAAATAAAATTAATATTATTTTTATACCATTATTTCTCAACTACTCCTAGTTTTTACTTTTTATTAAGCAATGATATTTGAAATCCAATTAATATTATTTACTTCTTATTTGTTATTAACTTATTATTGTATGATGTATGTTTATGTCTAAATGGGAATCTTTTAGTTTTCTTACAGTTTCATTGAAGGTGTTCTCATTTCCTATGCTTGTTTTGATCTTGCTTGCTTACTGCTACCCTTTGTAAAAATGAAAGTCAATATATACTATATATTAATTTGTTTCACTCGTGGCAGGGGAATGAAATGAAAAGAGAGAGGGAGAGGTAGATCATGTTAATTAATTAATTAATTTTAATGTCTTTTATCTATCTATATAATTATTGTTTTTTAATTTCCTCACTAGAGAGAGGAGAGGTAGATCATGTTAATTAAGTTTTTGGTCAAATCCTCGCCTAACATGCCTTTTTGGTCAAATCCTCACTAGAGGTAGATCATTGTTTTGATCGGGTTTGGTTATGCTTTCTCTCTACTGTTACTGTCTCTGAGGTTATGTTTCATGATAAGTGCTCTTTGCTTCATGCATGAATTTTGTGACTATATGTTTTTTCATCTCTTTAGTGAAAATTATGATTTCATTTATGATGAATATGCGCAATTTCCCCCCTCTTCTATAACTATTGGACTTGATTCATGAACTGTTCTTTGTTGTGCTGAAGAACGGAAATTTAGCATGTCGTTACTAAAGTACTCTAATTGGAGATAACCTCTTTACTAAATTTAGCTTGTTGTTTCTATATTTTATTTACTGCAAAGCTAAATCCTAATTTATTTACTGTTGTATTTTATTCTACAATTGGCATGATATTAAATTGTTTGTTTTAATGTATAGGAGCTACTAAAATTATAGAATGGAGTCTAAAAGTAATACTATGAATTTGGATGATGATAATGTTTCTGAGGCTCCTAGGATATCTGAAATTGTTAATACAACCAAGAGAGAAATGTCTAATGTGTGGAATTTTTTTTACGAAAATTGGTAAAGACAAAGATGGTATTGAAAGGGCTTTGTGTAATCATTGTGGTAATCAGTATGCATTTGGTAAGAATCCTAGAAGTAAAAATGATTATGGGACTTCTCATTTGGGTCGTTATCTATTTGGTTGTAAAGGTATTTCTAATTCAAAATTGGGTGTGAAAGATGGAAAGTCTAGCATGAACAAAATTAATCAAAAGACTCATCGTGACATGCTTGCACTGGCAGTTGTTCAACATGACCTTCCTTTCAATTTTGTTGAGTATGAAAAAATTAAATAGTGGGTGTTTTATTTGAATCCTGATGCTATTATGCCTTCTAGGAATACTCTGGTGGCAGATGTTAGGAAATTATACACTAGAAAGAAGGACAAACTTAGGCAAATGATGGCTAGGATTCCCAATAGAGTGTGTCTTACTTCTGATGTTTGGATAGCAACTACTAGTGAGGGATATATATGTGTGACTGCTCATTTTGTTGATGAAAATTGGAGGTTAACAAGTAAAATTCTCAACTTTTGTCGAATGAAGCCTCCACACACAGGTATTGAAATAGAAGTTGTTGTATTTGATTGTTTAAAGGAGTGGGGCATTGAAAAGAAGATTTTTTCTATAACCTTAGACAGTGCTTCTGCAAATGACAGTATGCAAGAAATTTTGAAAAACCATCTTCGTGTTCAGAGTAGTTTGTTGTCTGGTGGGGATTTTTTTCATGTTCGTTGTTCTGCCCATATCCTCAATTTGATTGTTCAAGAGGGATTAAAAGTGGCTAATGAAGCCCTCTTTAAAATTCGAGAGAGTGTTAAGTACATTAGGTGATCGGATGGGAGAATGGTTAAATTTAAGGACTGTGTGACTGATGCAGGCATAGATACAGACATTGGCTTAAGATTAGATGTGTCTACTAGGTGGAATTCCACTTATTTGATGCTTGAGAGTGCAATCAGGTATGAGAAAGTTTTTGATTATTTTAAAGTGGCAGATGGGAATTATAAATTCTGCCCATCTTTTGAAGAATGGAGGAGGGCTGAGAAAATTTGTCAATTCTTAGAACCGTTTTATGAGATTACGAATCTAATCTCCGGTTCATGTTACCTTACTTCGAACTTGTATTTCACACAAGTGTGGCAAATTGAGTGTATCTTGATGGAAAATTTGTACAATGATGATGATGTCATAAAGGATATGTCTTCAAGGATGAAAGGGAAGTTTGATAAATATTGGAAGCACTATAGTGTCATCCTAGCTTTTGGAGCTATTCTTGATCCAAGATTAAAGATTGATTTTCTAAAGTATTGCTACGAGACACTTGATCATTTGGCTTGGTAAGACAAGGTTAATAATGTGATGGAAAAGCTTAGGATGCTTTATGGGGAATATGTAGACAATTTTTCTGCATCGAGTATTTCTCTTTCTCAATCATCTCAACCTACAAGTATTTCTCTTTCTCAGTCACATGAAGAGGGGAATAGGCCCAAGAGATTAAAAGCTCTTGCTGTAAGTTTTTGTGTTGTTTTTTTTCATTATTTTCTTTCTTTTGTCTTGTGTTTGTATACTTATTATACAATTTATCTTACAGGGCTATAAAAAGTGTAGGGATGAAATGAAATCCACCACTGGTAAAAGTGAATTAGAAGATTATTGGAGGAATCACAAGTGGATGATGACAGTGAGGAGTATGATGTACTCCTTTATTGGAAGACCAATGAGAAGAGGTTTTGTAACATCCCAACTTTTGATAATTAATTATGAGATTTATAGGTTTTAATGTGGTTTGAATCTTAGGAACTAAGTGTAAGGGGTAGGGATGGGTAAGGTAAGTCAAGTAACTCATGTTGAACTAAACCCTTGAGTTTGGGCCACTGGTAATCGATTACAGAGAGCTGGTAATCGATTACCAGAGAGTTTGAAATATGGTAATCGATTACAGAGAGCTGGTAATCGATTACCAGAGAGTTGGAAAAATGGTAATCGATTACAGAGATCTGGTAATCGATTATCAGAGAGTTTGAAATATTGTAATCGATTACATAACCCTTGTAATCGATTACCAGCAGCCTGGGAACTCAGTAATCGATTACAAAAGATGGTAATCGATTACCAGGTTCCCAGAATGGGTTCTTAGGCTAAAATTTGCCTTCAGTAATCGATTACCAGGATTTGGTAATCGATTACTAAGCGAAAATATAAATACCCAGGACGCGAAATTCATCAGAATTTTGGGGGAAAACTCAGTTTTAGAGAGAGAGAGTGTGAGTCTAGAGAGAGAAAGTGCCAGAACGAGGTAGGAACGCCGGAACGGAGCTAGGAATCTCAATCCTTCCATCTAATTACTTGAATTGCTACATTTGGTGAGTAAATTCTCACTTAAATTGTTAGATTTAGGAAATTGGTCTCTAAACCCTTGAACCCACTTCTCTCTCTCTCCCATTCTCTGATTATACTTGATTATTGATGTTGATTGTGGTTGTGTTTGATGATTGATTACTGGGGAACGATTTTAATCGGTTAGAACGGATCGATTCTTGATAATCTTTAGTTTCGAAACTTTCGAAACTCTCGAAAAGTCGAAACGTTCCGTTTTCTCCAATTAATCTTGTTCCGAAAGATAGACTAAGGTTGAGAACTTATTTCGAAATTAGGAATTGATGATTATGTAGACTTGGTGACAATTGAGTGTCGGATTGCGTTCGTTTCGAAAGGTTCGAATTATCGAAAGTGTCGAAACTGACGAAATTCGTGATATTTATCAATTCTTGATTATCGAATTAGTTATTCAATTAAGTTCTGAACGATTACTGGACTTCGGTCGAATACTGGACTTCGGTCAAATACTGTAGGGTGGGATTCATCCCCTGGGGAGATATCCCCTGTAGTCTGAGCTCAGGTCTAACTCTAGACTGTGATTGTACATGGCCTATTGGCAAGCATTTTAAGCATACCATTGCATAAGTTAAATGGAGACTGTTACAGTAATTTAAAGCTTGAATTGCCATGAGATATATGTTTTGCATACATGCATGAGATTTGCTCACTGAGATTGTATCTCACCACAAGTTATGTGGGTTTTGTTTAGATGTTCAGGTTCCTCCTCCTCATTGTAATGAGCCTCGGAGATGATTTTGGAAAGCTGAAGATTTAATGTTCATTGTATATATTTAGTGGATGGCTTACTTTTGTCTATGTCTTTGTAATAGTTAGACTCGTTTGTATTTTCGGGAGTTCATTCTGAACGTGTAGTAACTCTTTGGACTAGAAATGTAAAATGGACTGTATGACTTTTCATGGTTGGGTAAATTACTTGATGTAGTTAAAAAGAATGAAATTAGAAAGAATGAAATTACTAAGTTTAGGCCACTGGTAATCGATTACAGAAGGTCTGTAATCGATTACCAGAGAACCTTGCCAATTGTAATCGATTGCAGACTTAATTCTCTATGGTTGATGTAAATTATCCTTTGTGTTGGGATTGCGATAATTTATAGAACAGGTCGATATTTAAAGTATAATATTCTAAATTCTGAGTTAGGAATTTGGTTTCCAACGGACTAAATTCCTGCTTGAGAATTTAGGGTGTTACATTTTGGTATCAGAGCAGTTCAATCCAATTGGACTGTGAGATTAGGATTTCTGTGGTTTGTTAATAATTTTATATGTATTATTTTGTGAATTGAGAGACTGATCACCTCGATATTTGCTTTATGATATGTAGAGAGTTATGGCAGGAAACAGGAAGGGTAGGTCAAGGGTAGATCGTTCTTCTCCACCTTCTTCATCTTCTCCTGAAACGATCCCTGATCCGATGGTGGCAGCCCTCCAGGCACTCACTCAGATGATGGGGAATCAAGCAGCTACCAACACGGAAATCTTGCAAGAGATGGCTAGGCACCGACCGGAGCAACCACCACCCACCTTGGACGTATTCTCGGTTGGATTGTCGGAGTTCAGGAAACACAATCCTCCACAATTCAATGGAGAGTATGATCCCGACGTGGCGGCAAGGTGGCTCAAGGACCTGAATAGAATTTTTGAGGCCATGAAGCGTGTTGATGAAGTCAAGGTGAGCTTGGCGGTGTATATGATGAGAGGAGAGGCTGAGGATTGGTGGAGGACGGCTAGACTACAAACGGCGGGGGCGGAGGCTCCTTTAACTTGGGAGGCTTTTCAAAATCTGTTCTTAGAGAAGTACTTCCCGGCGACCATCAAGAGGCAGAAAGAAGCAGAGTTTTTACAACTTCAACAAGGGGAGATGTCAGTTGGGCAGTATGTATCAAGGTTCGAAGGATTGTCAAAATTCTCTCGGTACCTTCAGGCGGTAAATGACGAGGAGTGGAGATGCACCCAGTTTGAAGGAGGCTTGAGGCCGGAAATAATCGATCGAGTAGCGGCCCTGGAAATCAGAAATTTTTCTACCTTAGTGAGCAAATGCTACATTGTTGAGAAGAATTGCAAGGGAGTAACATCTTCTGTGGCACCACAAGATAACAAGGGGAAGAGGAAAGTGGAACTTGGGATTCCAAACCGGAACTTCAAACCTAAGTGGCAAGGAAAACAAACTGTGGCTGTACAACCTCCGCAACACAAAGATACTAGAGTATGTTCAAAATGTGGGAAGGAGCATGGGGGAGAGTGCTTAGTGGGAAGGAAAGTATGTTATTTTTGCAGGCAACCCGGTCACTATCAAAGGGACTGCCCCAAGATCAAAGGACCCCAGAAACCTCAATCAACTGGAAGGGTTTTTACTCTCAGTGGTCAAGTGGCAGCTTCCTCAGATAATTTGTTAAAAGGTAAATGCACCCTAGGAGAGGAGACTTTAATTGTATTGTATAATTCAGGAGCATCTCATTCCTTTGTTTCTTTTGAATGTGTAAATAATTTGAATTTTTCTACTGTTTCCTTGCCTTATATTCTAAATGTTGTTACCCCAGCTAAGGAAACAATATCCACTTCTCTTGTGTGTATGGACTGTCCCTTGATCATACAGGATAGAACTTTTGCTGTTGATTTGATTTGCTTGCCTTTGATTGGTATTGACGTTATTCTGGGAATGAACTGGTTATCTTTCAATCAGGTATTGTTAGACTGTTTTAATAGAAAGGTTGTTTTTCCTGATTTTTCTGTTCCTTCTAAGGAAGGGTTACCCATTCTATTGTCTAGTGTTTCTCAAGTTTCCCAGAGTATCAATGACGGGGGTGAATGTTTTCTGCTGTTACTTTCCTCAATTCTAGAAACAAAATTTGATTTGAGTAGTGTGGCTACGGTTCGGGAGTTCCAAGATGTTTTTCCTAATGAAATTCTTACCTTACCACCTGAGCGAGAAATAGAGTTCACCATAGATTTGATACCCGGTTCAGGACCCATTTCTAAGGCACCCTATAGGATGTCCCCTTTAGAACTTAGTGAACTCAAGAGGCAATTAGAAGAGTTGTTAGAAAAAGGGTTTATTAGGCCTAGTGTCTCTCCGTGGGGGGCTCCAGTGTTGTTAGTAAAGAAAAAGGATGGGAGCATGAGGTTATGTGTGGATTTTAGGCAATTGAATAAAATAACAATTAAGAATAGGTATCCATTGCCTAGGATAGATGACCTCCTAGATCAACTTAGAGGTGCTTCTGTGTTTTCCAAAATAGATTTGAAATCAGGATATCATCAAATCAGGATAAGGAAGGAAGATATTCATAAAACTGCTTTTCGAACTAGATATGGACACTACGAGTACTTAGTAATGCCATTTGGTGTTACTAATGCTCCGGCAGTGTTCATGGATTACATGAATCGAATCTTCTGACCTTTTCTAGATAAATTTGTAGTTGTATTCATTGATGATATTTTGATTTACTCTTCTAGTATGGAAGATCATGAGAAACACTTGAGGTTGGTGTTGGAAGTTTTGAGGGAAAGGAAATTGTTTGCCAATCCGAGCAAATGTGAGTTTTGGCTAAACAAAGTCCATTTCTTAGGTCATGTAATTTCAGGGGAAGGGGTCTCAGTTGACCCTAACAAGGTAGAGTCTGTTCTTGAGTGGGAAAGGCGTAGAACTGTTACAGAAATTAGAAGCTTTCTAGGATTAGCTGGCTATTACAGGAGATTCATTAAAGGTTTCTCCCGTTTGGAATTGCCTCTCACTAAGCTAACCAGGAAAGGTCAAGCCTTTGTGTGGGATAGTGATTGTGAGCATAGTTTTCTAGAATTAAAACATAGATTGACCAGTGCCCCGGTGTTAGTATTACCTGATGTGTCTAGAACCTTTGAGATATTTTGTGATGCCTCGGGGAAGGGGTTAGGAGGTGTTCTAATGCAGGATAGAAAGGTTGTAGCTTATGCATCTGGGTAGTTAAGGCCTCATGAGGAGAATTATCCTACCCATGACTTAGAATTAGCTGCTGTGGTTTTTGCCTTAAAAATTTGGAGGCATTACTTGTTTGGTGTAAGGTTTGAGGTCTTTAGTGATCATAAGAGCTTGAAGTATCTTTTTGATCAAAAAGAACTCAACATGAGGCAAAGAAGATGGATGGAGTTTTTGAAAGATTTTGATTTTGAGCTGAAATACCACCCAGGTAAGGCCAATGTAGTGGCTGATGCTCTTAGCAGAAAATCCCTGCATGTGTCATCATTGATGATACAAGAGATGAATCTCCTAGAGAAGTTTAGAGATTTGAACTTAAGTGTGGAGTTTGGGGTAGGTAGCATTCAGATGTACAGGTTAGAAATTTCCAGTGAGTTTCAAACCTTGATTAAGGAGGCTCAGGATTTGGATTCTGATCTTCAGGGTAAGATGGGTCAGGTAGGATTTTCCAGGTCAGGTGAGGGATTAATTCTTTTTCAGGGAAGAATTTGTATCCCTAAGGGAAGTAGAGTCAAACAGCAAGTATTAGAGGAAGTTCACAAGGGTAAGATGTCTATACATCCTGGTTCTACCAAGATGTATCAGGATTTGAGGAAAAGGTTTTGGTGGGTAGGTATGAAGCGAGAAATAGCTGAGTTTGTGTCTAAGTGCCTAACTTGTCAACAAGTGAAGGTGGAACATCAGAAACCATCTGCAGTTCTATTACCCTTGGAGGTCCCTGAGTGGAAGTGGGAAAGCATAGCTATGGACTTTGTGGTGGGTTTACCTCGAGTCCAATCAGGGTTTGGTTTAATATGGGTCATAGTCGTCCGTTTAACCAAGTCAGCCCATTTCCTTCCAGTTAAGAATACCTTCTCCTTGAATAAGTTAGCTGAGTTGTATGTCAGAGAGATTGTCAGGTTACATGGCATTCCTTCTAGCATCATTTCTGATAGGGACCCCAGGTTTACTTCAAGGTTCTGGAACGCACTACACCAGTCGTTCGGGACTGAACTTAGGTTTACCACCGCTTACCACCCTCAGACTGATGGTCAGTCTGAGAGAACCATCCAAACCTTAGAAGACATGTTAAGAGCCTGTTCTCTAGAAGAGTCGGGCAGTTGGGATAAGTACCTACCACTAGTAGAGTTTGCCTACAACAACAACTTTCATAGTAGCATAGGCATGGCTCCATATGAAGCCTTGTATGGTAGGAAGTGTAGGTCCCCTGTTTGTTGGCATGAGGTGGGTGAGAAAGCCCTGTTGGGCCCAGACTTAGTTCAGGAAACTTCTGATAAGATTAGAATGATTAGGGAAAAACTTGTAACTGCCCAGAGCCGTCAAAAAAGTTATGCTGATAAAAGGAGAAAGGAACTAGAATTTGAGGAAGGAGAACATGTATTTCTTAGAGTAACTCCTGTCATTGGTATAGGGAAGTCGGTGAAATCCAGGAAACTGAGTCCTCGATACATTGGTCCCTTTCAAATCTTGCAAAGAATTGGTCCTCTTGCATACAAATTAGCTCTTCCACCATATCTTTCCAAGGTCCATAATGTCTTTCATGTATCTAAGTTAAGAAAATATGTGTTTGACCCTTCTCATGTCTTGTCTTCTGAACCAATACAATTAAAGGACAACCTCACACTACCTGCAAAACCTATACAGATTATTGACAGAAGTGCCAAGACTCTGAGGAATAGAAATATTCCTTTGATTAAGGTAGTTTGGGAAGGTTTATCCTTGGATGAAGCTACTTGGGAGAAGGAAGAGGTCATCAAGAATCATTTCCCTATGTTGTTTGAGTAATGGTAAGATTTCATATCTCTCACTTAGTAAATTTTGAGGGCAAAATTTCTTTAAGGAGGGCAGAATGTAACATCCCAACTTTGATAATTAATTATGAGATTTATAGGTTTTAATGTGGTTTGAATCTTAGGAACTAAGTGTAAGGGGTAGGGATGGGTAAAGTAAGTCAAGTAACTCATGTTGAACTAAACCCTTGAGTTTGGGCCACTGGTAATCGATTACCAGAGAGTTTGAAATATGGTAATCGATTACAGAGAGCTGGTAATCGATTACCAGAGAGTTGGAAAAATGGTACTCGATTACAGAGATCTGGTAATCGATTACCAGAGAGTTTGAAATATTGTAATCGATTACATAACCCTTGTAATCGATTACCAGCAGCCTGGGAACTCAGTAATCGATTACAAAAGATGGTAATCGATTACTAGGTTCCCAGAATGGGTTCTTAGGCTAAAATTTGCCTTCAGTAATTGATTACCAGGATTTGGTAATCGATTACTGAGCAAAAATATAAATACCCAGGACGCGAAATTCATCAGAATTTTGGGGGAAAACTCAGTTTTAGAGAGAGAGAGTGTGAGTCTAGAGAGAGAAAGTTCCAGAACGAGGTAGGAACGCCGGAACGGAGCTAGGAATCTCAATCCTTCCATCTAATTACTTGAATTGCTACATTTGGTGAGTAAATTCTCACTTAAATTGTTAGATTTAGGAAATTGGTCTCTAAACCCTTGAACCCACTTCTCTCTCTCTCCCATTCTCTGATTATACTTGATTATTGATGTTGATTGTGGTTGTGTTTGATGATTGATTACTGGGGAACGATTTTAATCGGTTAGAACGGATTGATTCTTGATAATCGTTAGTTTCGAAACTTTCGAAACTCTCGAAAGTTTCGAAACTCTCGAAAGTTTCGAAACTCTCGAAAGTTTCGAAACTCTCGAAAAGTCGAAACGTTCCGTTTTCTCCAATTAATCTTGTTCCGAAAGATAGACTAAGGTTGAGAACTTATTTCGAAATTAGGAATTGATGATTATGTAGACTTGGTGACAATTGAGTGTCGAATTGCGTTCGTTTCGAAAGGTTCGAATTATCGAAAGTGTCGAAACTGACGAAATTCGTGATATTTATCAATTCTTGATTATCGAATTAGTTATTCAATTTAGTTTTGAACGATTACTGGACTTCGGTCGAATACTGGACTTCGGTCAAATACTGTAGGGTGGGATTCGTCCCCTGGGGAGATATCCCCTGTAGTCTGAGCTCAGGTCTAACTCTAGACTGTGATTGTACATGGCCTATTGGCAAGCATTTTAAGCATACCATTGCATAAGTTAAATGGAGACTGTTATAGTAATTTAAAGCTTGAATTGCCATGAGATATATGTTTTGCATACATGCATGAGATTTGCTCACTGAGATTGTATCTCACAAGTTATGTGGGTTTTGTTTAGATGTTCAGGTTCCTCCTCCTCATTGTAATGAGCCTCGGAGATGATTTTGGAAAGCTGAAGATTTAATGTTCATTGTATATATTTAGTGGATGGCTTACTTTTGTCTATGTCTTTGTAATAGTTAGACTCGTTTGTATTTTCGGGAGTTCATTCTGAACGTGTAGTAACTCTTTGGACTAGAAATGTAAAATGGACTGTATGACTTTTCATGGTTGGGTAAATTACTTGATGTAGTTAAAAAGAATGAAATTAGAAAGAATGAAATTACTAAGTTTAGGCCACTGGTAATCGATTACAGAAGGTCTGTAATCGATTACCAGAGAACCTTGCCAATTGTAATCGATTGCAGACTTAATTCTCTATGGTTGATGTAAATTATCCTTTGTGTTGGGATTGCGATAATTTATAGAACAGGTCGATATTTAAAGTATAATATTCTAAATTCTGAGTTAGGAATTTGGTTTCCAACGGACTAAATTCCTGCTTGAGAATTTAGGGTGTTACAGGTTTCCTACACTCTCTATCATGGCACGGGATGTGGTTAGTATTCCGATTACCACTGTGGCATCAGAGTCAGCTTTTAGTATTGGTGGACGCGTTCTTACAAAATACAGAAGCTCTACTCTTCCTGAAAATGTGCAAATGTTGATTTGCACAAGGAATTGGTTGCATGGTTTTGCTCAAAATCCCAATGGTAATACTTTGTATCATAATCTTATATAGTTATCTTAGAAGTTATGATTTGTGCCTAATCGTGTTTTAATTTGAGTTTTAGAAGAAGAGGAGTGCAATACTTTTGATCAAAAGGCTACAATAGGAGAGTCCAATGTGCCTCTAGATGTTGAAGAATGATGGTAAGAATTGAGCTTTTATTTTAATATTATTTCACTCAATATTTGATGCTCCTAATGCTCCTTAAAATATACTCAAAACTGATTTTATTTGTTTTTTTTTTCAGGAAGTAGATGTTTATGTTGAAGAATGAAGAATACCTGTTATTGAAGCTTTGTTTTTATTTTTTATTCTGAATTTTTATTTTGGTTTAACTACTGTTAGTTAATATAGCTACTGTTCAGATCAGTCATTGTTCTTGAAACCAAGTTAACAAGTAAAAGAGTTGGTTTTAGGCTACTGGTAGTGGCTTTTAGCTACTGTTAGTTAATATAGCTTCTGGTTTGCTACTGTTAGTTAATACAACTTTTGGTTTTAGCATGAAATTTCTTGGACTGCTTTTGCTAAAGATGTGTGATATGCTTGATTCATGTAGATGGGCCATATTTTATTTGCTTGATCATTCTTGCTTTTTTTTATGGTCAAGAAAATGCTATATTTCTTGATTGAGAATGATGCTATCTAGATGGGCCATATTTTGAATAAAGTAGTTACTGTAGTAGAACAGAAATAATAGACACGAGTTTTTGGAGTTTAAATGGCATTTATACTTTAGGTACATACTACATATTAGAAGTTAATTGTTTTGTGAACATTGAACAGTGTAACAATACAATTACTATATAGGATTGGTGTGGAAGCTTCAGAGAAACAGTTTACAACATTATCTTATTGTGTAGCAAGCAAAAAAATAATACAAAAGCTTCAGTACTAAAAGGCAGGACACAGAGCTTATAGTTATATACCAATACTATAGTCACTTTTTCTTTAATTGTTTCTTTATTATAATTTTTTTTGTTAATTTATATTAATTAATTAATAATTTAATAAAATATTTTTAGATGAAATTTAGAAAAATAATAAATGTGGCACTTTGAGTGGGCTAGGCAGCCCTTAGAGTGGGTTGGCCCACTCTGTGGGCCTATCTAGTAACCTTAAAAAAATTCAAAAAAAGTTAAAATTTAGGCCCATGGGCCAGCCCTAGCCCACAGGCCTTTGGGGGCTTTTTGGCCCTGTGGGCTTTTAATGAGGGGCTTTTTGGCCCTGTGGGCTAGGGGTGGGTGGGACTAAATGGGCTGTTTTGACAGCTCTACTTGAGCGAGAGGTCTGATTCCTAAATTCTCAATTTTAACTCTTCCTTTCCTTTCCACCCATTCCTAGGCCTAAGACATACCGTTACACTTCAGAATTCTTGCCCTACAGTTCTACATGTAGCCTAGGTGTAATTATTTGGGATGCTACACTAATCCTCCTTCCTTAACCTCATTTCCTTAACCTTATACACTATATTCCTCTCTGACTCAGGTTGTCACCCCTTCTAAGTCTGTCCTACGGTTATTTGACCTAACGCTTGGTTAATCCTCCAGAACCTCTTACATTTTGACCCTATTAGTTTAGATATCCATTTTCACATTCAATCCCCAATGTCCTATCTAAATCTACATTCTAAGTTCCAACTTCCCATACTGTTCCCAATTCCCTGATTCTTGGTTGAACCCACAACCTAAGCCTCCACTACAGTTCCTAGGTCCTAGTTTTGGGATGTTACACAATAACCTGTGGTGAGGGATAGTCCAACAGTGCATTAATTCTGTCACGATCATAGGAGATCAACCGTCCTTGGACAAATGTCCTTTTATCAGCTTCCCCATCGAATGTGATCATCGCATTGCAGTAGAATTCACGAACAATCTCCGGGTTAAACTTCCAATGGGGCTGAGCTAGGTGTCGCCACTGCCTCCTTGTGATTTCTGAACTGAATTCCTCAAACTCTCTAGCTTCCAGTTCTACAGACCTCTCTACTAGGAAATTGCAATCTTTAATGTAACTGTAATGGAATGCGACGTTTACATCTTTGAACTTGCCATAGTCCAATGAAGGACTAACATCTCTCCTCTTTCTTTTCTTGAGACCTGACGAACTAGCCAATGTGGTGATCTTGGTTCTTACCATCTGCATAAAATCAACCTGTCAGAATAATGTGAAGGGAATCAAGCATGTGGTCAGGGTGCAACGGAAATAAATCGATTCCCTCCCTTGTTACGATCGTTATGCGAAAACACGAATCAAGGCATAAAAGGGTATAAAACGAAAGGTCATACCTTTTAGGGATTGCGAACGAGGCAATAGCAGCCACGTCTCTAGAGGTGTCCACGCCAACAGCCGAACTAGGAAATCCTCCTCAACTCTGCTAGTAGTGTTTTAGAGAGTAAGAGCGACTACTCATGTGTATGTAGGGTAGTGCATCTTATGCTCTATTTATAGAGTGGTGGCTAGGGTTTCACCATTCACTCACTTATCCCTAATACATATGGGCCTGGCCCATTAGTTTATAATTCTAATCAAATTAGAATTATTATCTTTTCCTAGTGGCTTGTTGTATGCGTGTGACCCAATAGGCTTTTAATATTTAATATCATAAATAGTGAGCGGTATCTAGCAATACATTACTATCCAAATATTGAGATTATCAACAATCTTGACGAATCCTATTTTATGATAATTTATATGATCTGTCCCTTTGTCCAAATATCTAATTGAACACAAGTGCATGGATTGTGTCAACCTTGTATATTTCAATTTATGTTTTTCTCTATCCCTAAGTAGACTGTACAGAAAATAAACATCTCATGTTTATCCTCTTGAGCATGGCCATGCATTTTTCAGTCTCACTTTATCAAGAGGCCTACAGATATAACTCCTGTTTCATAGGAGGGACAAATCCCATCTAGGTCACTCACATCCCACCACATAATTTATTACATGCCCAAAAACCAAATTTATGATCACCTTGTTACAGGCAACGTTTGATGATATTTAAAGCATATAACTCCTTATGTAGGAATCATAGTGATTTCAGGTCGAAGGACTTCATATAAGATTTATCAATATAAGAAACGTTCATGACACTTATGTAACAATCCATGCAACGTTCTTAAGGTGGGTCTGTCCAGTACACCATTACTCCTAATGTGTACCTATGTGAGCACATGATATCTCATACCCATGATCTGTGAGATGTGATCATCAATGAACTCACATACTAGTCTAAATGCATCTTTGTCCTAAGATGATACTTGACTAGGGACTATTTAAGAATAGTTCTTCATAAGATCTCACGATCAAGTCATCTGCTTAATTTCTTATGAAGTTTAAGCTTACTATTCTAAGGACAATAATTATATTCTAAAAGAATAAGTTTGCCTTTATAAAGTAACATGATACAAATGATGGATGTTCATAAATATATAAGTCTCTAGTGTATATTTCTAACATGATGTTCATGACTATGAATTCAAGAGCCCAATGAGAAGTAATCCTAGGAAGTAAATATTTTTTTCAAAAACTGGTCATGATTAAGTGATATATTAATTCTTTATTAAGAATTTAGCAAGAAGGTTTAATGTCCAAATTTTGATGAGCAATGTTCTTTGAGATTACAAAAAAATTGGTGCAGCAAAATTCATAGTATCTTGAATAACACAAAATGTGCAGCAATAGAATATGCAGCAAGTTTGGTGCAACAATAACACAAAAGAGTGAATTCATTAAGCAACAACCAGCTAATTTTCATCACCGAGATGTACCAATTGTCAAGAATCTTGAGCTTCTCTATCAACCAAGCCATGGTATCTATCCTAAGATGATAATTTCCCAATCACAAGATGAGAGTTTGAAGATTTAGCTTAAAGAAGAAATCAGAATAGAAAGCTTGGAGCTGGAAGAACAGCAAAATTTCACAGAGAATGAGCCAAGAATCTAGGAAAATATGCCAAGAATGGCCTTTTCCCGATTCTGGTTCATATTTATGCCTACGCGTGCAGCTGCGCTCCATCTGCACTCAGCGCAGGTGGAGCGCGCATTACAATTATAATTGTAGCGTGCTCCTACGCTTCACTCGCTCTTAGAGCAAGTGAAGTGTGAAAAACAGAGGCATAATTGTAAATCTGCGCTTAGTGCAAGTGAAGCGCAGAAAACAGAGGCAAAATTCTATTTTTGCGCTTTTCCTGCGCTCAGCGCAGAAATCAGAGTGCAATTTTGTTAACCTTAGATTTTCTGCTGCTTCAGAATGCCTATATTTCTTTTTCCTCACATTACTTACCCATTTCTTATCCTTTCAAAAACACAAAATTAATTACTAAAAATTACTAACTAAACACCGGGTTGCCTCCCAGCAAGCGCTCGTTTAACGTCATATAGCTTGACGCTTGTTTCTTTATAGATCTTGAAGAGGAATGACAGAATAAGTTCTGTCAACTTCACCTCATAAGTATGGTTTCAGTCTCTGCCCATTCACCACCCACTGCTCCTTTGAATCAGGATCTTCTAATTCTACAGCTCCATATGGTCTAACTTCCTTGACAATGAATGGACCAAACCATCTTGACCTCAGCTTTCCAGGAAAGAATTTCATCCTAGAATTGAATAGAAGAACTTATTGTCCTGGGTGGAACTTCCTCTTAATGAGCTTCTTATCATGATATGCCTTTGTCTTTTCCTTATAAATCTTAGAAGAATCATATGCATTTAGTCGCATTTCTTCCAACTCATGCAGCTGCAGGATTCGCTTCTTTCCAGCTACGTTTTGTGTCCATATTCAATACCTTTAGTGTCCAATATGCTTTGTGTTCTAATTCCACCGGTAGGTGACAAGATTTTCCGTAGATCAGCTGAAAAGGTGAGAGACCTGCGGGTGATTTATAAGTTATCCTGTATGCCCAGAGTGCATCATCAAGTTTGATAGACCAATCTTTTCTGGAAGAGCTCACTGTTTTTTCAAGATTTCTCTTAATTTCCCTGTTTGAGACTTTAGCTTGTCCATTTGTTTGGGGATAGTATGGTGATGCTACTTTGTGTCTTACTCCATAGTGCTCCAGAACCCTCTGTAATTGTTCATAGCAGAAGTGAGAACCTCCATCGCTGATTAGAACTCTTGGTGAACCAAACCTGGAAAAGATATTTTTCTTTAGTGTTGAGATGAAGAGAAAACGAGAGACATATGATAGAATCTGTGTATCTAGAATACACAGCGGAAAATAATATATACACATAAGCGTATTAACAAATATACATAGTGATAGGCCCAAGCCCATATCTATCATATGATACACTAACAATAACAATCTAACATACAATCTAACACTCCCCCTCAAACTGGAGCATATAAATCATATGCACTAAGCGTTTTACATATATAATCAATCCTAGGACCCCTCAATGATTTGGTGAAGACATCTGCCAACTGATCATTGGAATTAACAAACTGAGTAGTAATGTCTCCAGATAAAATCTTTTCCCTGATGAAATGGCAATCTATCTCAATATGTTTGGTCCTCTCATGGAATACTGGATTAGAGGCAATGTGAAGGGCAGCTTGGTTATCACAAATGAGAGACATTTATGTAACCTCCCCAAATCTCAATTCTTCAAGTAACTGTTTGAGCCAAATAAGCTCACAAATAGCTGAAGCCATAACTCTATACTCTGCTTCTGCACTGGATCTTGCCACCATATTTTGCTTCTTACTTTTCCAGGAAATCAAGTTGTCACCAATAAAGACACAATATCCAGAAGTGGATCTCCTATCAGTAGGAGAACCTGCCCAATCTGCATCTGAGTATCCCACAACTCGAGTATGTTTATTATCTTCATATAACAAACCTTTTCATGGGGATCCTTTAATATATTTTAGAATGTGAATGACTGCATCCCAATGACCTGCACAAGGAGAATTAAGAAACTGACTTACCACACTAACTGCAAAAGAGATGTCTGGACGAGTGACAGTGAGGTAGTTCAGTTTTCCAACCAGTCTCCTATATCTCTCAGGATCTAAAAGTGGCTCCCCCTGACCAGGTAGAAGTTTAGCATTTAGATCCATAGGTGTGTCAACGGACTTGGAATTCACTAGCCCAGTCTCCTCTAAAATATCAAATGCATACTTTCTCTGAGAAATTACAATTCCATTCTTGGATTGTGCTACCTCAATCCCCAAGAAGTATCTCAGTCTGCCAAGGTCTTTAGTCTGAAAATGATGACAAAGGTGTTGTTTTATCTATGAAATGCCATGGTGATCACTACCTATAATGACAATGTCGTCAACATACACTACCAAGTAGATACACCCAGCAGCTGAATGGCGATAAAACACAGAATGGTCAGCCTCACTCCGAGTCATACCAAACTGTTGGACTACTGTACTGAATCTACCAAACCAAGCCCTGGTAGACTGCTTAAGACCGTATAAAGACTTGCGAAGATGACACACTAAGCCTAAAGGCTCCCCTGAGCAACAAAACTAGGAGGTTTCTCCATATAAACTTCCTCCAACAGGTCACCATGAAGGAAGGCATTTTTTACATCTAACTAATAGAGGGGCCAATGACGAATAGCAGCCATGGCTAAAAATAATCTGACAGAAGCCATCTTGGCAATGGGAGAAAAAGTGTCACCGTAGTCTAACCCGAATATCTGAGTATAACCTTTGGCTACTAATCGAGCTTTGAGTCGATCAATTATGCCATCAGGGCCAACTTTCACTGTGAATATCCACCGACAACCAACAACAAATTTCCCAGGAGGCAAAGGAACGAGATCCCAAGTACCGTTGTTCTGAAGAGCACACATCTAATCAATCATAGCTTGTCTCCAACCATGGTGGGCTAAGGCATCACCTGTAGTTTTAGGAATAGACACAAAGGAAATGGAAGAGAGACAAGTATAATGGGATGGGGATAATCTGTGATAACTCAGAGTGACATAATGAGGTGAAGGATTACGAGTGGAGCGTATACCTTTACGAAGTGCAATAGGGAGATGAGACTCAGGAGGTGGGGCCGAAGGGACCGGAGGAGGTGGGACCGGAGGAGACGGAGGAGTTGGCTCCGGAGGAGAGTCAATAGGCGGCCCGTTTGGAATCGCGGATGTTGCTGACGATGATAAACCTGTAGAGGTGGCTGAGGTGGTGGATCTCCCTGCACAATGGGCATATCTGAGGGATCAAAGACAAAAGAGGGGTGGTGGATACTAAGTCAGACCAAGAGGTTAAGGAGTTAGACTCAAAGTAGAGAGAAGACTCAAAGAACGTGACATCAGCTGAAATGAGATATCTACGAAGAGAGGGTGAGAACCACTTATACCCCCTCTGCGATCGAGTGAAGCCTAAAAAGACACACTTATGAGACTTAGCGGACAAATTATCAAGACCAGGACTAAGGTTGTGAACAAAGCACGTAGACCCGAAGACTCTAGGAGGTAAGGGGTGGAGAGGCTGATGAGGAAACAATATAGAGTTAGGGACCTGGTTGTTTAGGACAGAAGAGGGTATGCGATTGATGAGATAGCACGCAGTGAGAACAGCATCACCCCAAAATTGTTGAGGGACATGACCATGAAGTAAAAGGGTTCGAGTTGTTTCAATGAGATGTCTAATATTCCGCTTTGCAACCCCATTTTGTTGTGGGGTATATGCACAAGAGGTCTGATGAAGAATACCATGGGAAGCCATAAATGTTTGAAAAAAAATGGGAGAGATACTCACGAGCATTATCACTACGGAGAGTACAGATAGAAACACCAAATTGATTTTTGACTTCATTATAAAGGATTGAGATATAGAAAACAACTCAGAACAATTTTTCATTAAAACAACCAGGTGCATCGAGAATAATCATCAATGAAAGTAACAAAATACTGAAAACTAAAGTAGACCGAATACGACTCTGATAACATGGCACACCAGCAGCCTCCTACTGAAGCAGTCAAGGACATCACTGGACCAATGACTAGAGGACGTGCTAAGAATATTAAGGAAGAGATGGGAAAATTAGTGTCCTACATTTTTAGGGATACTACCCTACAGAAGGACACCCTTGCCCTACAGAAGGACACCCTTGACCCAGGAATAGGACACATGGTCCTATGCACCACCCTAGACTAGGACACTTCTATTTGTTGTAATTTTCCTCTACCTTGGGCGCCCATATACTTGGGTTTATGGTTAGTAGGTTGCCTTACTACAAGGTTTAGGAGGTCATGGGATCTATTCCCACACAGGATAGAAATTAAGTCATCTTTTTTTCTTTCCTATGTAAATTGGGCGCTATTTTTGGGGTTTATTGGCTTAAGGCTTAGCTTAGCCATAAGCCATTAGGGGCATGGGTTCAAACCCCATTTAGGATGAGTTTCCACTCATCTTTTTATTTTCCCCATTACCTCATGCAAGTGGCCGCCCCCCTCACTCCCCACTTCTATATAAAGGGGCCTCCTCTCTTGTATTTGAAAACATTGAATTTTAAGTAAAGGCACTATGCCCAAATTTCTCCTCTTAGTGAGTTGAGTCTCCTCTTTGTGAGTTGAGTGAGCTGGTGGTTGTTGCTTAACCATGGATGAGACTTATCTAATTCTCATGAATTAGTGGCGTCTGGCAATTGAACTTATCTGCTGCAAGAGGATTCTTGCACCAGTGGCGTTCTTCCTCTTCATTTCTTCTCCAACTTTTCTTTCATTTTCTCTCATTTTCTCACGCAAATTAGCTGCTGTCCAGCACCTAATTTTCATGAATTAATTGCTATTTTGTGGTTCTAATTGGTTTGTTTTGCTCAATTCTAGATCCTGTGCAATTCCTGTCATCATTTGGTATCAAGAGCTTGATGGATTGAGCAAATTGGGGGCTGTTTTGTGGCTGTTCTTGGGCGTGTGGCTGCACCTCATATGTGCAGAATTTTGCTTCAATTTAGTGTAATTCAATCCCTCTTTCAATTGTAATTTGGACTTGGACTATTTTCCCCGGCCCGAGGTGCCTTTCTGCTACTACTTTGTGCTTGTCTGCTTGATTGATTTGGGTGATAATCTTGCTAGTTGGGGGCTGTTTTGGGCCGCTAAATCCCACCCCCTAGGTGTTTGTTTAAATGCCTCTTAATTGCTCATACTTGTTCTTGAGTGATTTCTACATATAATTGCTATAAACTGCTTGTTTGTTGGTGAAGTGTGGTAAGAGGAGGCATTGTTGTCTTCATTTTTCCAAAGATCGTTCACCTACATTTCCTCCCTTCACCATTAATTGTTCATCCCCCATATTCATCTCTTTACTTTCCGCTTTTAATTTCCGCCATTTAATTTCCGCTTCTCCTATCCCTTTAATTTCAGCTCTCCCCTTTACATTCTGCTATTTACTTTTCAGTTATCCCCATCCTTTTAATTTCCGCTTCCCCTTTTACTTTCAGTCATTTATTTCAGTCCTTCCCATCCTTTTAATTTCCGCTTCCCCCTTTACATTTCAGTCATTTACATTTCTGTCCTCCCCATCTTTTAATTTCAGTTTCCCCCTTTACTTTCTTGTCATTTTATTTTGCGCAATTTTCCTTTCTTTTTTTTTTGCCATTTATGCGCATTTTTTGGGTTTATGTTTTGTTCATATTCTACTCTTGTTATGTCTGTTTGATTGGCATTCTGATTGCAAATTTGGATTGACTGCTATCTCTACTTAGAACTTTCCCTGTTTGATTGTGCAAAACGCTCACCTATAGGATCTTTTTTTGGTTCATAGTGTTGGAAGAAGATCAACAAATCCTAATTGTTGATTTTCCTTCAAATTTAATTCCAAACTTAAAATTGAACCAAGCGCGTTTCTGTGACCACACTGGTCTTGTATAATCAACAAGGAAGTGCTAAGCAATTTTTTTGGCCATTTTTGAAATCAAGTTGTCATCACGTTTTTACAGTTTTTAGAAATCAGTTTATTCATTATTTTTGCTTTTCTGGGCCACTTGGACCAGTTTACTGTCAGAAAATTCCAAAAATATTACAGTAGGTTCAGTATATTTTCTTTTCATTGTGTACAAATTTTTGTAATTTTCTGTTGGGGAAAAAGTCAAAAAAAAAGAAAAAGAAGGCAAAAAATTATAAAGAATACGTACGTGCCAAAAATAGAAACAGAGGTGTAAAAAGCAAAAAAGGGTGCAAAAGTCAGCAACAAGGAAGAAAAGACAAAAGACACCAAAAAAGAATCAAAATTTCAAAAAATTCAGAAAAATAGAAAATTCAAAACAAAGAAGTATCCCAACAATACAGTGACAGTTTTACTGTAATTTTTCTGTTTCATTTCCCTGTATACTGTAATTGAGTTGTATTTGTTGTTTTCTTAAAAAAATTTGGCAACTCTTTTTCAAAAAACACCAAAAACAATTCTCTTTGCAATTTCTTCCGTCTTGTATGTTTTGCTGTCTGCTCTTGTGTATAAGCTTGTTTGAGTGCCAGCTTTTCTTGTTTGTCATATCAACTCTTTTGTTTTGTCTTAGGATTTTTCTATTCTCTTCCGGTAGATCTTTTCTTTTGTTAGTACGCTTCTATTTTGGGTAAGGATTAAGACTTAGACTCAATCTGGTCTTTGCAACTTCTAACCAACTCCAACCGAGTAGAAGAGGCAAGAGTAAATACATTATAGAAAAAGCCTAAAAAGAGTGACATACACGAGTGTTGCATTCCATTGAGTGTATACACTTAGTTGAGTGGAAAGGCCCTTAAAAGTTTAACATAAAATCAACTTAGGAGAATGGAAGGAAGGAGGCAAGGGGAAAGGGCGACCATGTTGTTTAGGAAAGCCTTAGAAACACCTTTGGGTGAAGAAGAGAGCCAAAGAGAGAATCTATTCCATATTAGGTGCCAAATTGAAGATAAGGTTTGTTTAGTGATCATAGATGGAGGAAGTAGTAGCAACTTAGCTATCCTTAGGTTAGTTAACAAGCTAAACTTACCTACTACCCCACATCCAAAACCTTATACACTTCAATGGGTGAGTGATGAGGAAGAATTTATGGTGGATAGACAAGTGAGCTTGAGGTTTACAATTGGGGATTACCTAGATGAAATGACCTTTGATATCGTACCCTTAGAAGCCTCACACATCCTTTTAGGAAGACCTTGGCAATTGAGAGAAGGGTAAAACATGATGGGTACTCCAACACCTATAAGTTCCATCACCAAGGGGTTAAATTCACCTTAATGCCTATGGCCTCTAAAGAGATTAGAGAAAACCAAATCCAACTTAAGGGGTTAATAGACAAGGAAAAAGAAGAAAAGTCTAAAGAGATAGAAAAGGAATTAGAAAAGGAAACTAGTAAGGTTTACTTGATAAAAGAAAGTAAGATAAAAAAAGAAACCCCCAAAGAAGAGCCTTGGTTCCTACTACTTAGTAAGGAAACCAATGAAGAAAAGAAGAGGATCCCTTGATCACTCTTGATCTTCCTCCAAACATAAAAGAACTCTTGACCAAATTTGGGGACATTTTCCCGAAGGATATCCCAAGTGGATTACCACCCATTAGAGGAATTGAGCACCAAATAGATCTTATACCCGGTGCTGTTCTACCCAATAGGCCAGCTTATAGGACTAACCCAGTTGAAACCCAGGAAATACAAGACAAGTAGGAGAATTAATTAGTAAAGGTTGGGTTAAGGAATCTCTAAGTCCTTGTGCTGTTCCTATTATTATTGTACCAATGAAAGATGGTACATGGAGAATGTGTACTGACTGTCGTGCTGTTAATAACATAACAGTCAAATACCGGCATCCCATTCCAAGATTGGACGATTTACTTGATGAATTACATGGAGCCTGCATCTTTTCAAAAATTGATTTAAAAAGTGGCTACCATCAAATTCGAATCAAGGAAGGGGATGAATGGAAAACGGCATTCAAAACCAAATATGGGCTATATGAATGGCTAGTTATGCCTTTGGCTTAACTAATGCACCAAGTACATTCATGAGGTTAATGAATCATGTTCCTTCGAGCATTCTTAGGCAAGTTTGTGGTTGTATACTTTGATGATATACTTGTCTATAGCAAAAGTTGTGAAGATCACATCAATCATCTTAGAGAAGTACTTGAGGCACTAAGGAAGGAACACTTATTTGCAAACCTTGGAAAATGTATTTTCTATAAAGAAAGTGTCACCTTCTTAGGCTATGTCATTAGCTCCCAAGGGGTGCAAGTGGATGAAGAGAAAATCAAAGCCATCAAAGAATGGCCCACCCCAAAATCCGTGGGAGATGTGAGGAGTTTTCATGGGTTGGCAAGCTTTTATAGGAGGTTTGTCAAGAACTTTAGCACAATAGTTGCTCCTCTCAATGAAGTGGTTAAGAAAAATGTAGGTTTTAAATGGGAGAAAGCACAAGAGGATGCTTTCAAGGAAGTCAAAGAAAACTTATGCAAGCTCCCATTTTAGGACTTCCAGATTTTTCTAAATCCTTTGAAATCGAATGTGATGCATCTAATGTAGGAATAGGAGCTGTCTTAATGCAAGATGGACATCCTATAGCTTATTTTAGTGAGAAACGCAAGGGTGCAATGTTGAATTACCCCACCTATGACAAAGAATTTTATGCTTTAGTGAGGGCACTTCAAACATGGCAACATTACCTCCTACCTAAAGAATTTGTGATACACACAGATCATGAATCCTTAAGGTACATCAAAGGACAAGGGAAACTTAACAAAAGACATGCAAAATGGGTTGAATTTCTTGAACAATTTCCCTATGTCATCAAATATAAAAAAGGCAAAGCCAACATAGTGGCTGATGCACTTTCAAGGAGGTATAGTTTGCTTGCTACCTTAGATGCAAAACTACTTGGTTTCGAAAATTTAAAAAGAATTATATGTGCATGATTCCTTCTTTGCTGAAAAATACAAAGCCTGTGAAACAATGGCAAAGGATGGATTCTATAGGCATGAAGGATTTCTCTTCAAAGGGGATAAGTTGTGTATTCCCCATTGCTCCATTAGAGAGCTTCTAGTTAAGGAAGCCCATGAGGGAGGGCTTATGGGACACTTTGGTGTACCCAAGACCTTAGGGATTTTACAAGAACACTTTTATTGGCCACACATGAGCACACACGTTAAGGCACATTGTGATAGATGTATAAAATGTAAAAGTGCCAAATCAAAGGTAAATCCCTATGGCCTCTACACTCCTCTTCCTATTCCTGAAGGACCTTGGTTGGACCTAACCATGGATTTCATTGTAGGGTTACCTAGGACCCAAAGAGGAAAGGATTCAATCTTTGTGGTAGTGGATCGCTTTTCAAAGATGTCACATTTCATTCCATGCCAAAAGGTAAATGATGCACAAGAAATTGCTGATCTTTTCTTTAGAGAAATAATACGCTTGCATGGCATTCCTAGAAGTATAGTGTCTGATAGAGATACTAAGTTCCTTAGTCATTTCTGGCGCACACTATGGCATAAGCTAGGCACCAAATTACTATTCTCTACCACATGCCACCCACAAACTGATGGACAAACAGAGGTTGTCAATAGGACAATGGGCGCTTTATTAAGGGCCATGGTGCAAAAGGCTTGAAATCATGGGATTTATACTTACCTCATATAGAGTTTGCATATAATAGGACAAAGCATTCTACTACCTTGCATAATCCGTTTGAGATTGTTTATGGTTTTAACCCTTTGACTCCTCTTGATATTTTTCCTATTCCTAACTCTTCTTTTGTGGAGCATAAAGATGGTAAAGCAAAAGCCGAGTTCATTAAGAAACTCCATGCGCAAGTAAAAGCTAACATTGAGCGCAGATTGGCCACCCAAACAAAGAATGCCAACAAGGGGCGTAGGCGAATGATATTTGAGCCTGGGATTGGGTTTGGGTTCATTTCCGCAAAGAAAGATTTCCAAATGAAAGGAAATCCAAACTCTCTCCTAGGGGTGATGGACCTTTTCAAGTCTTGGAGCGCATGAATGATAACGCCTACAAAATTGATCTTCCTGGTGAGTATGGTGTAAGTGCTACTTTCAATGTCTCTGATCTCTCTCTTTTTGATGTAGGAGATGACTATCCAGATTTGAGGTCAAATCCTTCGCAAGGGGGAGGGGATGATAACATGGCACACCAGCAGCATCCTACTGAAGCAGTCAAGGACATCACTGGACCAATGACTAGAGGACGTGCTAAGAAGATTAAGGAAGAGATGGGAAAATTAGTGTCCTACATTTTTAGGGATACTACCCTACAGAAGGACACCCTTGCCCTACAGAAGGACACCCTTGACCCAGGAATAGGACACATGGTCCTATGCACCACCCTAGACTAGGACACTTCTATTTGTTGTAATTTTCCTCTACCTTGGGCGCCATATACTTGGGTTTATTGGTTAGTAGGGTTGCCTTACTACAAGGTTTAGGAGGGTCTATGGGATCTATTCCCACATAGGATAGAAATTAAGTAATCTTTTTTTCTTTCCTATGTAAATTGGGCGCTATTTTTGGGGGTTTATTGGCTTAAGGCTTAGCTTAGCCATAAGCCATTAGGGGCATTGGGTTCAAATCCCATTTAGGATGAGTTTCCACTCATCTTTTTATTTTCCCCCATTACCTCATGCAAGTGGCCGCCCCCCTCACTCCCCACTCCTATATAAAGGGGCCTCCTCTCTTGTATTTGAAAACATTGAATTTTAAGTAAGGCACTATGCCCAAATTTCTCCTCTTAGTGAGTTGAGTCTCCTCTTTGTGAGTTGAGTGAGCTTGGTGGTTGTTGCTTAAACCATGGATGAGACTTATCTAATTCTCCTGAATTAGTGGCGTCTGGAAATTGAACTTATCTGCTGGCAAGAGGATTCTTGCACCAGTGGCGTTCTTCCTCTTCATTTCTTCTCCACTTTTTCTTTCATTTTCTCTCATTTTCTCTCATTTTCTCACGCAAATTAGCTGCTGTCCAGCACCTAATTTTCGTGAATTAATTGCTATTTTGTGGTTCTAATTGGTTTGTTTTGCTCAATTCTAGATCCTGTGCAATTCCTGTCATCAGACTCGGACCCCAAATATCAGAGTGAACTAAAGCAAAAGGAGACAAAGCTTTGTTATTGACACTCCTAGGAAATGGACTACGACTATGTTTTCCTAATTGACATGACTCACACGACAAAGTTGACAGCTTAGACAGACTCGGTACTAGTTGTTGAAGCTTGGCAAGGCTAGGGTGACCCAACTGAGCATGGATGAGAAGGGGAGAATCCACCATCGAGCCAGCATGAGTAGAAATATGAAGCTGATAAAGGCCATGAGACTCACATCTGGCGCCAAACATCCATCCCGAACTCCAGTCCTGTAAGAAAACAGAGTCTTTAGTAAAAGAAATGACACAATCAAGAGAACGAGTGAGACGACTAATGGATAATAAGTTAAAAGGAGACCCAAGGACATAAAGGACATTATCAATGGAGAGAGAAGGAAGAAGTTGGACACTACCAACACCATGGGATGGGGCCTGGGAGCCATTAGCTAAAGTCACCGACGGTAAGTAACCGGAAGTGGAAAGAGGAGAGAAAAGAGATTTATTACCAGTAATATGATCGGTGGCACCAGAATCAAGAACCAAAGGGCAAGGGAGGTGGAGTGAGTGAGACCAGCAAAAGGGATTACCCGTGTGCGCAACAGAAGCAGTGGAACCAGAAACCGGAGGCCTGACGATCCTCATACCATTTAAGGAACTCGTTGAAGATAGTCGGTGGTACTAGATGATCAGCGAAGTGGATATGAGAGTATCAGACCTAGTAGCAGCAGGAGTAGCCATGTGTCAATTGTAGGAGAGAGAAACAGCCACAGGAGAGAGAAAAACGTCCAAAAGAGGAAGAACCCGCGAGTACCAGACCTGAAACTCACAAATAAAGACCAGATCGAGATAGAGGACACCGGGGCCGAGTCTGGCGGCGGCGAGGGCGGCCGAAACGGCGGCCGGATGTGCCTCCACGCGTGACTGGCGGAGGAGAACGCGCCAGTGAAGAAACGGCGCGTGAGAGCGCGTCTCTGCTTCGATGGACACGATTTCGACGGCGTTAAACTCGGATTGACGGCGCAAGTCCAACGGCGGTGGCTCCGGTTGGATTCACGACGGGATGGCGGCGGCGGAAAAGAGAGAAAAAGTGCCGGAAAAATAACACAACAACACGGGCTGACCGGAAACCAGAATGAGACACGGTTTCCGGAAAAAAGGTTAGACACCAATGGACAGTGGGTCCACTTGGAAGGCACGGACTAGGGTTATCTCTCATTAGGCTCTAGATACCATGTTGAGATGAAGAGAAAACGAGAGACATATGATAGAATCCGTGTGTCTAGAATACACAGCGGAAAATAATATATATACACATAAGTGTATTTACAAATATACATAGTGATAGGCCCAAGCCTATATCTATCATATGATACACTAACAATAATAATCTAACATTTAGGAATTGCACAACTGTCTTCGCATCATCCTTTACTGTTGCAGCAGCTTCTACCCACTTTGAGACATATTACAACAGCTACTAAAATGTATTCCTTTCCATTAGAAGATGGTAAGGGCCCCACAAAGTCTATCCCCCAACAGTCAAATACCCTCCACTTCCAGGGGATGTTATTCAGTGGCATCTCATTTCTTTTAGAAATTCCTCCTGTTCTTTGGAAGCTATCACATTGCTGAACATACTGATGGGCATACCTGAATAGAGTTGGCCAAAGAATCCAGATTGAAGAACCTTGGCAGCAATTATGTTCCTTTGTTGAAATGCCCTCCATAAGGTGAACTATGACAGTGTCATAAGATGCTTTAAGCTTCTTTTCTTGAGATGCATCTTCTTAGCAGATTATCAGCTCCCATTCTTAAAAAGATAAGGATCATCCCAAACATATCTTTTTGCTTCCCTAAGAACTTCTTCCTTTGTTTCCATGTGAGATTATTCTGGCAATACTCCTGCTGCTTTGAAGTTGGCCATGTCAGCAAACCATGGCCTTTCATGAATCATCATAAGCTTCTCATTGGGGAATTCCTCATGTAATTCATCTTGTGCAGTTGTTACTACCTCATTTACCAGTCTTGATAAATGATTTGCTACAACATTCTCACTTCCCTTTTTGTCTTTAATCACCAGATAAATTCCTGCAATAATAAAATCCATCGGATTAGTCTTGGTTTAGAATCTGGTTTGGTCAAGAGATATTTTATTGCAGCATGATCAGTGTACACAGTGACAGTTGATCCTATCAGATATGGCCTAAATTTTCCAAAGCATACATTATTGCTAGTAATTCTTTTTCTGTGGTAGCATAATTAATTTGTGCCTCATTCAAAACTTTACTAGAATAGTGTATAGTATGAAAAACTTTATATTTTCTCTGACCTAAAACTGCCCCTATGGCAAATCACTAGCATCACACATGAGTTCAAAACCAAGTGTCCAATCAGGACCAATAATACAGGGGCAGAAATTAATCTTTGTTTCAACAGGTTAAAATCATTTAGACAATCAACATCAAATTTAAATGGAGTATCCTTATAAACAAGTTGCTGAGTGGCTTGGCTATTTTTGAGAAATCTTGATGAAACGTCTATAGAAGCCAGTATGCCTAAGAAGCTCCTAATGCCCTTCACCTTCACTGGTGGTGGTAATTTTTCAATGACTTCTACTTTGCTTTGTCCACCTAAATGCCTTTTGCAGAAATTTTGTGTCCTAAGACTACACCCTCAGTCACCATGAAATGACATTTCTCCCATGTTTAACACCAGATTTGTTTTTCAACACACACCGCTTCAGTACGGTGTCTAAATTCTTCAAGCAGTCGTCATAGGAAGATCCAAAAACTGAGAATCATCCATGAAGACTTCAATGCATTTTTCTACCAAATCTGCAAAAATAGCAAGCATGCATCTTGGAAGTGGTTGGTGCATTGCCATAGTCCAAACGACATTCTCCTGCTAAACAAAAACACCAAAAGGACAAGTAAAAGTAGTCTTTTCTTGATCCTCTGGATTCACCGCTATTGGTTATATCCAGAGTATCCATATAAAAACAGTAAAATGCCTGCCTTGCCCAATCTTTCTAACATTTGATCCATGAAAGGTAAGGGAAAATGATCTTTTCTTGTTACCTGATTTAGTTTCTATAGTCTATGCACATCCTCCATCCGGTTTAACTTTCCTAGTAGGGATTAATTCATTTTTATCATTTTTAACAACAGCATACCTGCCTTTTTAGGAACAACTTGTACTGACTTACCCATGCACTATCAGAAATAGGATAGATCATCCCTGCACTCAAGAAGTTTCAGTACTTCTTTTTTAATACTTCTTTCATGGTGGAATTTATCTCCTTTGGGGTTGTGTAATTGGCTTGAAATCCTCCTCCATATGGATCTTGTGCATACAATAGGATGGACTGATGCCCTTGAGATCAGATAAGGATCAGCCTATTGCCCCTTCATTTTCCTTTAAAACAAAGAGTAGCTTTTCGTCCTCGGAAGGGTTAAAGTTTTGCTTATAACAATAGGCTTATTTTTATCATCAACAAGGAAAGCATATTTGAGGTGAGAAGGTAATACCTTTAGTTCCAGCTTCTGACTTTCAGTTTTCTTTTCCTGTTGTAATTTTTTCAGCATCTTCTTCATCAGGGGGCACTATCTTAGCTGAATCCAATTGCATTGAGTATTCTTTAACTTCATTTTGTTCTTCTTCATCAAGGTCATTATCTATACCTGTTATAGCTTTTTCTAAAGGTCTACCTTTGTTATTAGCTCCTGAACAGCTATCGATGTTTCCTCTACCACATCCAATTGGAGGCACTGCTGCTTTTCTTTGGGGTATTTCATTGCTTCAAATACATTGAAATTCACCTCATCATCTTGTACCTTTACTTTTAATTTACCATCATCAACATCGATGATAACCTTAGCAGTTTTCATAAAGGGTCTCCCAAGGATAAGGGGAACTTCAGTGTCTTCTTCAATATCCATGATTACAAAGTCAACTAGAAACATGAATTTATCTACCTTGACTAATACATCTTCAGCTACCCCATAGGGATATTTCATTGATCTATCAGTAAATTGTAGTGTCATCCTTGTAGGCTTCACTTCGAGATCTCCAATCCTTTTGAGCATGGATAAAGGAATTAAATTTATGCTGGCTCCTAGGTCGAGTAATGCCTTTCCTACTGGTAGCACACCAATTGTAACTAGTATTGTGAAACTCCCATGATCTTTGGTCTTTTGGGGCAATGATTTCTGAATTATGGCGCTACAATCCCGCTTCAAGCTCAATTGTTTCATCTATAAACTTTCTCTTCTTGGTGAGGAGTTCCTTCATGAATTTGGCATATGTGGGCATTTGTTCCATGCCCTCCATCAATGGAATATTGATCTGCAACCTTTTCATAATATCCATGAATCTGACAAATTGCCTGTCTATATCTTTCTTGGAGGGATTCTTTGGATATGGTAGTTCCCTAACTTGAGGTACCAATATATCTTTCTTCTCCTCTCTTTCTTTTACCTCAGCTTCCTTCTCTTTTTCTTTTTTCTTCACTCTGAATTTTGTATTCATCATTTTCTTGCTCTCTCTTCTTTAGAACTTCTCTTTCTACAACCAGGTTATCACCAATTCCTCTTCCTTTTTCCTTACCACTCCTGGTGGATATTGACTTGCAATACTCCTTTTGTTCAGCAAATTGCTTCCTTAATTGCTCCACTTGAGTTGACAGGTTTTTGAATGATTCTCTGTAGTTCTTTGACTGGCATTCATATCTTGTATGAGTTTATCAAGCTTCTCCTCAATTCTTGAATTTATGTCATGCATTGTGGACCCTCTATCTTGGCTTCTCCCAGAGTTGTGGAAAAGTTCTCTTGCCTTCCTTGATTTTCCACATAGTTGACCTGTTCCACTTGAATATCCTGATAGGAGCCGTGACCATTGGGATGGTTGCCTCCGCAAAAATCACAAATCAATTGTGGGTTTGGGCTATGTTGAGACTACACTGCTTGCAATTGTTGAGGAAGTGCTTCCAATCTCTTGGCAATTGCTTCTAATTGTTGCTTGATGAACTTATTGTCAGCTAACAGGGTTGTTTAGCTCAAGTAACTCCTTCTTCTGAATCGGTTGTCTCCAATATTGAGCTTGCTGGTTATTCATTGCAAAATTCTCAATTATGGTGATAGCACGCTTTGCATCCACTGCCAAGATTGTTCCTCCTGCTGCAGCATCTATGTATGACTTTGAATCGGGTCTGAGTCCATTGCAAAAGATGATCAGTTGAGCAATGTCTTCAAAACCATGGTTTGGACACTTTCGCAGCAAGGACTTGAATCTCTCCCAGGCTTCACATAATGATTCGTCCTCTCCTTGCCTGAATGTAGAGATGTCTGCCTTAGCTTGAATGTAGCGTGATGGTGGAAGAATCTTTTCAGAAATTTGTCCTCTACCACGCTCCAATTGTTCATACTTTGATTGGGATGCGATTTCAGTCATTCCTTTGCCTTACCTATTAAAGAAAAAGGAAACAATCATAAATAGACAGATTCCAAATCTCCTTCCTGAAATCCCATAATACCAATCAATTCATAAAAGTTAGAAAGATGAGTATGTGGATCTTCATACGTGATCCAATCCTGTGAATTGGTGGGCACTAATGTGGCTTAAGTGTGCAGCCTTCATCTCCAAGGACTTCGTTGTAGCTGTTATAGCTATGCTTAGAGTGTCGAGGTCTTTGGTGCATGACATAGCCCCTAAGACTCTTTTTAGTTGAATTGGTTGTTGATCTTCATCTTCAGCCATCTTTTTGTTCTCTATTTGATTTTTTTCCCTTGTCTCCTTCTTCTATTTCTGCTCTTGTTCCTCCTCTTGGATATCCTCTCTATTTCGGATCATATGACAATCGATTTTGGGACACATGTCCTCGCAAGAGCATAAATCAAGAACTTGCACAAGGGTGAGAAGAATAAAATAATAAAATAAAACAAAATAAAATTTTCCTAAAAATCCTAAAAAAAATTAAAAAAAATGCTAAAAAATTAAAATTCCTAAAAAAAATAAAATATAACAACTTGATAGGATAGACCTCCCAAGTTTTTAAAATTGATACACCGTTCCCCGGCAACGGCGCCAAAAATACTTGTTGAAATTCTGGCAAGCGTACCAAAATTCAGCAGTATAATAGTAAGTAAGGGGGTTTGTCGTATCCACATGGAACGTTCAATTGTAAAAACTAGTGGTCACAACTATCCAGTGAGAGGATATGAATGTTGTTTGTGAGAGTTGCAATAGTAAATAGAAAGCGATAAATTGAGATAGGTTGAGCAGGTTACTTGAACTAGGATTGAACTTCGTCTATCGCACCCTTTCATATTTGAACCCCAATAATATTTATGAATATGCAATTATAATATTGAAGCACAAATTAAAATTATTTCACAAAGGTCTCCAAAAATATGAAATACTCAGAAATAATCTACCCTGGTCTCCACATTGATAAATTACCCCGGATTATAGATCTATTTGTTTAAGCTATCAATTCACCTGGTCTCCACAGTCGCGAATTGAGTGTTTTTACCAATCAGAATTCAAGTTTCCTATGTCTAGGCTCCCTAAACTCGCTATTGATTTATATAACCACCTCTCGAATGCGCCCCATAAAACCAACCTATAACTCCGGCACAACGGCAGAAGCTAAGCATTAAGAACAGATTAAAAACACCATATTATAAAAACAGGGATTCATAAATAAAAGGAGAATTCAAATACAATTGGGGATTGAATCGACTACATTCAATCCTATCGGAGAGTTTAGCTACTCATGGTAGCCATTACAAACCAATCAAGAAACTGTCACACTTTTCTCTAGCTCCAGCTCTGCTCCCCGTCTCCCTTGATCTATGCAAAAAGGTCCTTTAAATAGAAGTTGGAAAGCTATCTAAAATCTGCAAGGAATCTTGATGGAAATCTTTTGAAAAACTGTTTCCGTATTCCTGCGCTTCAACCTACGCTCAGCGCAGATGAAGCGCAGGAAGCAAGAGCAATTTAATTCATGCGCTCCACTTGCGCTCAGCGCAGGTGGAGCGCAGCTCACCGTTTCTGCTTTTCCTGATTTCCTCTTTTTCATCTTGATCTCTTCCTGATCTTATCTTTGTTTGCTCTGCTTTCCTTGTTTCCCTCTTTTTACCTTGATCTTGTGCTAATTTTATCTCTAAATTGAATTGAGAATTTTATCTGGAGAATCTTTATCCAAATAATTGATGATTTCATCTTGATCAGCTACCATTTAAAACCTTATCTTGCAGATTCTCTCTTAAAATAGATGCTATCTTGTTTCTTCATTTAAAACTTTCCCTTTTATATGCAAAATCAATGGATTTTCTATCAAAATAGTATCAAATTCAAATTTGAATTAAATAATCACAAAATCTACATTTATTACTAAAAAGAGGTAATTTGGGGAATAAATCTAACATTTTACCCTTGATAAGTGTTGTAATTATACAAGAATTTATCATATTTTTGCACTTATCACAAGGTCGTCGCTAAAGATAATTTTTTAAATTAAATTTATTATTATTTATTTTATTTTAATATTTAGGATCTAGGGTTTATTATTTATTTATTAAATTTAAAATTATAAAATAATACTAAATACTATATTAACACATTCGCAGAAGAAAAAATATAAAAGAATATATACATAACGTGTTCAAACATAATACAATAAAAGTAAA
Organism: Sesbania bispinosa; assembly: GCA_026901365.1. Lineage (NCBI taxonomy): Eukaryota > Viridiplantae > Streptophyta > Magnoliopsida > Fabales > Fabaceae > Sesbania > Sesbania bispinosa. The sequence continues at coordinate 934,127 of QLOH01000430.1, forward strand.
AAAACATAATAAAAAAAATCAATGGCGGCGACAACGCTGCTGTTATGGTAGGGTCGGCTCCTCATCCTCATCCTCATCCAACGGATGCTCATCCAAGGTAGCATCGTAGTAGGGGTGCGGCTGAGCCTAAGCATGAGTTGCAGCCTGAGCAACCTGAGCCTCCAGCATTTGCTACATCTGTTGTCGGAGTCGTCCTAACGCATCCTCCAACTGTGCAGCCTTTGGTATAGCCTGGCGAGACTCCTGCCTTGCTTCAATTATTTCCTGGAGCAGCGCCTCCTCAGTTGAATGTCGTGACTCGGACTCGTCATTCCTGCTGGTATGAGCCCTAGACTCCTCTCAGATGGTCACACACCCGACGAATGTTGGTTGCCAAGTCCCCCCGGTGCCATAATAGCGACCTCGGGTGTTGCCACCCGCAACATCCCTCTACATCTCCAGCTTGGTGGAGGCATCAGTCATGGAGGTGTCCCCCATCTGTGACTCCACCTCCCTCAGGCGGTTCTTGTAATTTGTTTGTTGAGGTAAAAGTAAAATTAGTTAGTTATATATTCAATTGCAATTATATGAAATTATATAAAAAAACACTTATAAAAAACACTTAAATAGGTGGACCGCGCTCGGTCATCTACCCAGCTAATCACCACCCTTTTTTTATGTGTATGGCAAGAAGAACTTGTCGGGCTCAACCTCCCGCCCAATAATTACTATTTACTAATTATTTATTACTATTTACTATTTACTAATTACTTATTACTATTTACTAATTACTATAAAACTAATAAAATTTAAATGTTTAGCAACCAGCTACGAAGTACAGGTGGGGGTATTTTTATTGTGTACCAATACACAAATTTGTTATTTGCGTACCATAAAAAGCACCTCAATGGTAGATCATTCTTATATAATATTTTTTGTATAAATTTTAATTTCATTTTTTATAAATAAAAATATGGGAAATTATTAGATTATAGTTTTTAGTTAATTTCAAATTCATAAATTTTTATTTATACATCAATTATTTTAATTACACTATTTTTTTAATTATTTTATTTTATAAACGAGCATATTGTAAGTCTATCTTTTGTTTTAAATTTTTTGTCACAGTGCATCTATATTCTACTATTAATCTTATATTCACGAGACGGTGAAAGTATTATACATTGCAATGAGTTTATGTGAGTTTTAATTCCCACTAAACACATTCTTTGGGAGAGGTGAAGAGTCTTAATTGTGACCAAGCTCCGAATAGGATTGTCCCTGGTAATAGGGGATATACCTATGGTTTATACAAAAAAAAATAAATTAAGAGAGAGAAAATGAAATTTTATTAATAAAAAATAATAAATATTGAGGGTAAAAATAAAAAAAAAACTTATAAGATATAATTAAGTTTAAAAGTTACGTGAAGTAGTGTTTGAAATATTTTTACCAAACACTATTTTGATTAAACAAGTTTATAAGATAGTAGTCAAATAACCTATAAAACTAACTTAAATACCTTACCAATAAGTTATACTCTCTCCGTTGTTTTATTTGTCGTTTTAGGGTCTCAAATTTATTTTTAGATAAATATAGTTTTTAAATATCAATGCAATAATAAATGTTATTTTTCTAACTTTACCCCTTTTTTAATCTAATTCTTTTTATTTTAAATATTTATTATAAAGTTATATCATAAATGTTCAGCAAGTTCAAAGTCTTGATAAATGTATTCTTTATGTTTCCAACAAAAACTTTATGTATAGTGGTAAAAAAATTGAAAAAAGAATTTATTTCATTGAAAAAGAGATATTGTCCCAGTTTGGATACACTTCTGTAAAAAAAACTTCTGGAAGATAAAGGGTTAAATATGTTTTTTTCCCTCAAGTTTGACCCAAATTTGGTTTTAGTCCCTAAACTTTAAACTGTTGGTTTGAGTCTCTAATTTTCTGAAATCACGTAACTTAGTCCCTTATGTTTAGAAATCATGTAAATTTAGTCCCCCTTAACATTGTTAACTTTTGACGTTGATGTGGTAAACAAATTTCTATCTTAGCTTGTCCAATCATATTTATTGACCATGATGTGACAATTGAATTACACCTTAGCTCATCCAATCAACTTTGTTGGCCTTCCTTGTTCATGAAAAATGTGAAGTAAAATTTAATAAAAGCCTAAATAAAATTTGACTAGATGAGTTAAGGTGTAATTCAATTGTTACATCATAGTCATTAAAACTGACGGGATAATCTGACACAGAAATTCGTTTGTCACGCTAGCGTCAAAGTTAACAGTGTTAAGGGGAGGGACTAAAGTTATGTGATTTCAGAACATGAGTGACTGAAAACAACAATTTTATAGTTTAGGGACTAAAACAAATTTGGGTCAAACTTGAGGGGCTAAAAATATATTTAACCCAAGATAAAAATAGAATGAATCAAATAGATCAAAATATGAATTTAACTTCTCTATAAGTTGAAATTAGTTACTTACGGAGAATTAGGAGAGCTTTTAGAGTAGGTGGACTACAAAGACTAATTTCAACTTATGGAGAAGTTAAATGCATTTGACCTCTTTGGTTCATTCTATTTTTTTTTCACCTAAAAGTACTTTTACAGAAGTTTCATCCAAACTGACTCATTAAATGCATTAATGAGAGAAAGAGAAAGGGCATATTTAAAAAATTAAAGCTAAAAAAACATAAATATTGCTAATCCTTGTGAATTTGCCAATTATCAGTTAATTAATGAGATAATTACCAAACATTTCTATTTTAATCAATAAACTTATGAGTTAGTTAAATAAATTAAAATCTAGTTTAAATTCATCATCAACACACATCTTAATTAGTTTAAAAATTATTGCATAGGAGTGCGCAGTACCCCGGATAAAAGTAATGAGAACCATTATTCATACAACAAATACATACAACAATTTATACAACACACTTTTTCTCTCTTCTCTCTCCATCATATCACCTATCACATCTCACACTTTTCTCTCTTCTATTCCTATCTATCCCATAGTTGTATGAGATTGTTGTACCACATTGTTGTACAAAAACAATTTCTCAAAGAGATATGAAATTTATACAACAATTTATACAACAACTATACAACACATTTTCTCTCTATCTCTTTCCATCACATCATCCATCACATCCCACATTTCTCTCTCTTTATTTTTTTTTCTATCTTTCTCTTATATGTTGTATGTTGTAATGTTGTATAATTAACATTCCTCTTTCTCAAAAGTAATTAAGTAAAGATTTGATGAGTCCAAATCACTTCACATGCATGTACCCAACAATATTCTACTCTTATCATTTCACTTCTCAACAACGTTAACCCACCTATTGAAACTAGAATTAAGCTTAAATATAATTGAACATGAAGAAAGAAACCATAAGGAGAAACACTTGTCTAATTATGAGTGGGAGATGACAACTCTCTCCCCATGCTATGTGGTCCTGATTCCTGAATCTATGATCAGATGTGACTGACTCATCGCGTTGCATTATTACTCTTCTCATTTTTCATGGGTTTATGTTTCTACAAGAGAAACCTTGATAGCCCCACTTTATCACCAGTTTCCTTAACATCTTTCTCTGTCTGCTCTCTGTACTCTCGAAAAGTAAACTTTCTGTACACCGGCGGCGTCACATAGCTCTCTATCACTGCATCAGCTGAAGGGATATAGAAATATGCCACAGAGAACCTCTCCACCTTCTCAGCAGTCACCACTCGTGTTTCACACTCATGTAAACGCCATTGCTTAGTGCCTGCATAAAATAAATGGTAGCCACTTCCTTATAAAATCAAATATAAGCAACAAAAAATCCATTTGTGTTGGTCTAAAATATAAGTAAATTTCAACTAACTTTGCCTTATTTAATGACCTCGGACTAAAATATTTTTTACTTAAATTCAAATTATTCTATCCAATGACTCTATTTAATGAACCATGTAGACATAGTGTTTTCACTTGGAACAAGTTTCAATAAAATTGGAGTTTCCTATGAAGGACAATTTAGAGAATACAATTCATTTATAAATGACATCAAGAAAATTTAATGAAATTAACTAATGTTTCTTAATTAGCGTGGGTTAGATTTTTTTGCTTATATTTAAGACAGGAGGGAGTATTATTTTTTAATTGAAGATCTTAGCAATTAGTCGTGCAATTACTATGACTAGCTAATTGGCTATTTGAGGCAGTTAACAACTCTAGCTATAGTGGATTTATGTTGTAAACATGCTGTCATAGGCTAATCTTTAATTATTCTAAATTCCCCTTTCTTTCTTTTCTCTCTTTTCCTGAATTGTATCATTGCTGTTGATCAGGCCCGTTTTTTTCTCATTATGGTCTGCTGAAAGTTACCATTAGTGAATGTTGATTCAAAAACCCATATTTTAAAGAGTAAAGTTCATTTATTTGCAAAATGAAGTTTATTATATCACTTTTTGTAAATATTAATATTAATTTTTGTTCTGGACCACATACAATTAATGAGTTATATTAAAGAAAGAACTCTTATATTTTCACACCCTCTTCTCTTATATTATTTTATATTCATATTTAATTTTTATAATAATAAGAGATCAAAAAAATATTTCTCCATTTGTTCCCTCTTTTCTCTAATACTATTTTTATATTCATTGTTTTATAGTAATTATAAGTAGACAAAAAAAAATTCATTTCTCTATTTCTTATTATAAAAGTATGATCAATAGGTCGATGATATAAGAGAACAGAAGGTATGAGGGACCGTTTACTTTGAAATTAAAAACATTTTCTATTTTTATTAATTTCCCGTTTTTTAGTTTTTGTTACTAAATATTTTCAATTTTGATTAAAAAAATATCATTTTGTTTCTTATTTTTAAAGTTTTATAAAAGAAACAATGAAAATAAATTTATATTAGTTTCACTATTTCCTGTACAAAACAGTAACATGAAATAAAATGAAAAATTAATTGACATGATTTGTAATTAAAATTAAAAAATACAAAAAAAATGTTTTCTTAAAATAAGTAACCCGTTTTTTTGGAAAAAAAAACATGATTTCCTATACAAGAATTGGAACTAGGATAAATATCACATCAAGATTTTGATATGCAAGAATTTTAGGAACTTATTATTACTAAATAAATTATTCTTGTATATTTTCCCCTTAATATCAGTACTTTTGCTTATAAAATATGATCCACATGCATATAGAGATCCAAACACAAGGTGATTTTTTTTGTGTACATATATATATTTTGGACCAATCCCTATGAAGGAATTAGAGTGATGTAATCTTGCATCACCGATATTTTACAACAAAAACATACAACAATTAATATAATATTTTTTTTTTTATCTCTCTTAATCACATCACATATCATATATATCATCTATCACATATCTTACTTCTCTTTTTTTTCTCTATCTCTCACTCATTTTATATACAATATCTTGTACAAATAACCTTTCTCTAATTTTTATATCATTCATTTATAAATTATTATTTATCCTTAAACAGGATATTCTTTATATGGTTGGCCCTAGTTGAACCCTGAACTAATCGCTTACACTGAAAAAGCTGTGTGAAAGGTTGCAAAATAAAGTAAATGGAAAGAATCATTTTCGTGTATGTGTATTATTGACAAATTAATATTGTGCACTTAATATTTTATACTTCTTTCACATTTAAATTTTTTATTTCTATTTATTTCCATCACATTAATTATCACATTTTTTTTTTTTCTATCCCTCTCTACATCTTTCATCATTTTATTTTCATCCCATTAATTATCATATTTTTTATTTTTATTTTCTTTCTATCCCTCCCAACATCTCTCACACCCCTTTTTTTTTCTTCTTGTGTACGTCAAACTATTGTTTTAGAATTAATAAATAATAGTCCTTTAGAAAATAATCTTTACCCTAATAATACATTACTATCTCCATCGTACAAGCTATTTTAAGTGCAAGACAAAATATCAAATCCCATTCTAAGAATATTGCAAGAGTGCTTGAGATATATCATTACCTGGAATAAATCACCAATATTAACAATCAGAGCATGGGGGTTAGGTTTGACATCAACCCAATTTCCATCTTTCATCAATTGCAACCCCCCAATCTGTCTTGTAGAACTATGGAAAGGAAACTAGAGTCACTATGAGGTAAGACCAAACACCTTCGAAGGGAATGGACATGGTGGATATCTGTTCAGCCGAAGATAACTAGTTTTTGCCGAACAGTTCTCTTTGAAATAGCTTATCAATTTGGTGTTCAGTTTCTGAGCCAGAATTTGTACCAAGCTTTCTGCCAGAGGGGCAACTACTGTTGTAAATCTTCAAGACTTGATCTAAATTTAAAAAAGAAAATGATTAATTAGGAAAAAATTATAGATATTATGAAGTAATATAAAAACTGAAACTGATGTGTTAATGAAGAGAAACAGTAAAAGCAATTAGTAGTCCTTAAAGGCTATTAAAGTAATCCACTGCTCATATATAACATGCAGAATCAAAAGAGGGAGACTATATATATATATATATAACTTTTAGTCACCGTTGCTACCTTAAATACATGCAATCACTATATTCAAACAGGTATATATATCATTTTCTTCAAAGAAACAGAAAAAAAAAATTATCAAATAGTTATAGAAAAAAAATCTAATTAATTGTATTTCAAATGCCTAATGACTAATAAAGTCCCTTGTCATTAATATAATTGAGTCTCTCACTTTGAGCTAGAAATAAGGGTTTACTTTAGCTTAATTAATTAATTATAGGTCATCTTTTGCTGATGATTGCAAATTTTTGTTGCATGTTGTGACCCTAAATTTCACACGCGCAGTTGCTTTCTCAACCAGAATTTGAAAAGGGATGATGATACAATGCAGTATTATGTGTACCTCACCTCAGATTTTTGTGTTGGTCCATCATTGCAATATCTGGAAGAAACATGTGGAAGGCTTCTGACCATGAAAGTTGTCTGAGATTTGAAGCAGATGGGTTGCCCCACCTGTAACTTCTGGCAGTAAGTTCAAAAATTCTTTTGGGACTTACTTGCAAATGGCCGGTGGAACACTTCAATCTCCTCAAACATGAGGCTCTGCAGCAGCTCTTGTGAAACCCCATGGTTCACAACCTGGAAAAGACCCCATTCTCTAGCAGCTTCAGTGATTTCATTCATGCACTCCTCCCTTTCAAGAGGGTCATGGTTTAACCGGCTCAGATCAATTAGAGGTATCTCACACCCTTCCATCATAGAGGATTTATTTCTTATGTCATGATCATCAATACTAAGCGAGCCTTGTGAAAGGGTCTTGTAGGTCTCTAAATGGAGGTTCATAATCCATTTGAGAGCAAGAGTGGATTCGAAATACTTGGGATTGAGCACACACATGATATATAAAGGAGGTTATTGCTGTGTTGTTTGTTTTTTTATATTCGTTTGTTATGTTGTAATTTCTTAGTGAAGATGTCTTGATTTATAGTGATGATTATATCACTAGTTAGGGTTCTAATCAATCCCTATTATATAAGTGTTGCTCGCGCGTGTTAGAAATGAATATAATCATTTCGAATAATTAATATATATGTTTGGATGACTATCAAATTATATA